>QRFJ01000229.1:0-383844 GCA_006176705.1 Cocos nucifera | reverse complement strand
TCATGAACGACGATGCAATGATCTAATAGATGGAGACCTCTGATGGATCCGAAAATCTACAACTATGATCTTGGTGATATTTGTAGCATACTATCAAAATTTTACTTCAATCGGATATCGTTATCTTAGTTAATTTAGTATAGATTAGTTTCGACCGTTAAATGATAAACGAGTGATCAAAGGATCAAATGGTGTCCAATTATAAGATAATTTTTTTTATAAATGATCTAGGATACTATTTTAATCATATTTATAGTGGTGATTATAAAATTCAACTTATGAGATGAAGAATGATCTAAAACTATATATCTTCTGATAATCATTCTGAAACTTCACTGATTGTTATGCTTATGCTTTTACAATATCTGCTTAACATGAATTAAAACGTTATAAATTATTTTAATTTTTACTTGATCAATCATCATTCATATAAAATATTTAAAATTATAATAAAGATCATTTAACTAAAAAATTATCTCATAATCGGATGTCGTTTAACCCTTTGATCGTTTGTTTCTAATTTAACGATCGAAATAATTCTGTACTAAATTAACCATAATAACGATATTTGATTGAAGTGAAACTTTGACAGTATGTTACAAAAATCATCAAAATCATCGTTGTAAATTTTTGGATCCATCGAAGGTCATCATCTATTAGATCATCGCATCGTCGTTCGTAATCGTCGAAATCAAATTTTTCTAATCGATGAAGCTAGGGCCATCGGATCTTGGCGACCTTTTGCGACAACACTCTAATGATAATTATTTAGATAATGAATGATGAAGATGGACATTAAATTTTAAAAAATATATAATATTTAGAAAAAAAAAAGAAAAAAATTATTTCCAACCTACGACAGCAGTTATTAAGAAACCGCTGCTATAAATCTATAGCAGCGGATATAGAACTGCTGTCGTAGATCTATGATAATAATTTTATGTAACCGCTGCCATAGATCTTTGACAGTGGTTCGATAACCACTGTCGTAGGTTAGGTTAAAAATCTTCAATTTTTTTCTACTTTTCTTTCGTGCGTGCCTGCGATCTCTCTTCTATCTCTCCCCCTAAGCACTCTGGGAGGATCCGATGCAGACTCGGACACACGCCGATGAGCTACTAATTCGAGATGAGCGTCTCCTCACAGACTTTCAATATCGTCAGCCGAAAGAAGTTTGAGGAGGCATTGGCACGGGCAGATCATGCTGCAATATGGGCAGATCGGGTTGAGGAGCGCGCATCTCATCTGAAGGACATCGTGAGAGACATGATGTCGACGTTCAACGGACATTTTGAAGTCACGGACTTCGAGGATATATTGGCCTGCATTCCAACTCCAGCTCCAGCTCCAGCTCTCGATGATGATGATGACGATGTAGATTTAGGAGACTTTTGATGTATTTTATTTTTTTTAAATATTATAGTAAATTTTTTTAATAATAAAAATTTAGTATTTTAGAATAATTTTTATATTTATTAATTTTCTCATGTTATATATCTATATTTATCAGGTAAAATATATAAAAAAAATAAAAATTTTAATTTTTTTTAATTATTCAAGATCTACGGCAGTAGTTTTATAATCGCTACCATATTCGTACCAACCACTGCCATAAGTTCTTGGTGCAAATGGTGCCAATCGCTGCAGTCGATCTATTACAGCAGTTTATAAACTGCTGCAATAGGCTATCTATGGCAGCGATTCAAATAACAACTGCAACAACTGCTGTCATAGAGCTACGACGATTGCTTCAGTAGCAGCGGTTAAATAATTGCTGTCATAGCCTATGGCAGCAATTTTTTGGACTATGGCAGTGATTACGAACCACTATCGTAGTCTTTTCTTGTAGTAGTGAATTCTGTCACCTGTCATATACCCCGATCTCTCCAATTAAGATCGATCAAAAAATTATGCATTCAAATCTTTCACCCTAGAAAAAATCCTTTCCGTTAATCCTCTCAGCCTCCACATTCAATCCGCTACTCTCAGTTGGCCAAACCACAACAATAACAAAGGCAGATTTGAGACATACCATTAAATATGTATGCAGATTTTTGATTTTTTTCTGTATGACTTTTTCTTCTCTTCCATGTACCATCAGGCTCTGATACCAAATATTGGGACAATCGGTACCACTTTGATATCAATTACAATGAAAATTCTTGATCTTTAGTATGGATTTAAGGAGACTTTTGACGTTCTCTATGGCAGTAGATCATCGATCCATCAATTTGGATATGTGATGGGGCACCTCCTTCCTTGGGCTTGAGGGAGACGTCCTCCTTTAGGATGGCAACTCTAGAGAGAAAAGAGATTGAGGAAGAAAAGATTTGTATTCCAATGCATAATGAAATCCTAATACAACCTATATATTTATATATAGCTATTAGTGTTGCTCCAAGAATTAATTTTGATGATTACAAAGCATTTAAGGGGATTACTAATAAATTTGGCTTGGAAAAAGACTTTTTATATTTTAAGGGCAAAATCATAATTTTATCAAGTTTTGATCTTAGAGCCAAGTATAGAAGATTTCTAATCCTTTGGAGGCAGTCCCATGATTTTTGGATACTTATTTTGAGAGAAAATCAAGTTTGAAGCGAAAGGGTCGATCCCTAGGTCATCTCCTGCTGAAAAGGGTTGTTTGGCACGCTGTCTCTATGCAAGGGTCGACTTCTGCTGTTTCGAAGGCTAAAAATATAAAACGGCTATTTTTTTGAATTTTATCTCAGAGGTCGATTCCTGTGCCATGAGTTGATCCATGAGTCGACCCCTGTGCCATGAGTCGACCCCTGCAATGAAAATTTTTCTACAATGGCTATTTCTTTTTTTTTGGTAGGTTTTAATGATTTCTTTAATACCTTCAACAATTACAAATCTAGCCCAGGATTCTCTTCTCCATCTATTGAAGATTTAAAAGGCTTTAAATAGGAAAAAATACAAGAGATTGGTGTGATTCAATTTCAGTCCTAAGCAAAAGTCATCTTCAAGCAAAAAAAGCCTTTATTTCAAGTTCACCTGCCTCTCAAGAGCTCTTTCAAATCTCCAATAATCTTGAGGAAAATCATAAAAGCTTCCTCCATTATTGTGAAAAGCATTCTTAAGATTTTATTTGCTCACAAAGGGGGCTAAACTTGTATTTGATTATCATTAAATCTTTTACTCTACTATTTTGATTCAAGTTTTGGAGCTATTTTTCTAGATTTTGTCTCAGAGGTCGACTCCTGTGCCATGAGTCGATCCATGAGTCAACCCTTGTGCCATGAGTCGATCCCTGCAATAAAAATTTTTCTACAATGGCTATTTTTTTCTTATTTTGATAGGTTTTAATAATTTCTTTAATGTCTCTAACGACTACAAATCTAGCCTAGGATTCTCTTCTTTACCTATTGAAGATTTAAAAGGCTTTAAATAGGAAAAAACATAAAAGATTGGTGTGATTCAATTTCAGCCCTAAGCAAAAGTCATCTTGAAGCAAAGAAGCCTTCATTTCAAGTTCACCTACCTCTCAAGAGCTCTTTCAAATCTCCAATAATCTTGAGAAAAATCATAGAAGCTTCCTCCATTATTGTGAAAAGCATTCTTAAGATTTTATTTGCTCACAAAGGGGGCTAAACTTGTATTTGATTGTCATTAAATCTTTTACTCTGCTATACTATTTTGATTCAAGTTTTGGAGGGTTCCAAAACTTGGGAAGGTTGATCCTAACCTTGAATAGAATTGTATTAGGTTGGCTTGTATCCAAAAAATAAGTGTTCTAGCTTGGGATAGCTAAGGTTGGAGGTTTTCAATGGTGCATTTAGTTTGAGTATGGTTAGTGAATTTTAATTTCCAAGTAGGAGCTTGGTGAGTGGATATAGGTACAAGGTAAGCACCGAGCCACTATAAATCTTGCTTATTTATGGTATGCTTGCTATCTTTCTTTTCTTAGTTTGTTAAATTCTTACTCTCTAATCTTTTATATTTTTTCTCTAATCTAAATTGCTTCACACACACGTCTTGCATATCATCATTCAATCTTGATATCTTTAAATTAGCTTTAAAATTTTAAAAATCCAATTCACCCCCTCTCTTGGGTTGCATAGCTGGGCAACAAGTGGTATCAGAGTCCGGTGCTCTAGCCCTACTTTGATTTAAGCATCAAAGAGCCAAAGATCTATGGCAACTCAAGTTAGTATTTCTCTAGTCAAGGGGCAGTGCACAAATCGACATCCACTTTTCAATAGGACAAACCATACCTATTAAAAAGCTCGGATGAGAATTTTCATACAAGCACTTGACTATGATATATGGAGTATCATAGTTAATAGACCATACACACCCACTAAGATAATTGATGGTGAGGAATCAATCCTGAGATTGATAAGAAAATGGCTTAACTCAATGCAAGAGCCATGAATGTTTTATATTGTGCTCTGGATGCTAATGAATTTAATCATATTTCAACATGCATGTCGACTAAGAAAATATGGGATATGTTAGAAATAACTCATAAAGGCACTAATCAAGTTAAGAAGTCAAAAATTAACATGCTTGTGCACACATATGAATTTTTCAAAATAGAGCATGATGAGTCAATAACTATAATGTTTACTAGATTTATAGATATTATAAATGGTCTTAAAAGTCTGGGCAAGTCTTATTCTAACAGTGATCTTGTGAGAAAGATTCTTAGATTTTTGCCAAGGACATGGAAGGCTAAAGTGACTGCAATCCAAAAAGTCAAAGATCTAAATGTTTTACCCTTGGAGGAGCTTCTAGGATCACTAACGATGCATGAGCTAAGTATGAAACAACATCAAGAAGAAGATGTCAAGAAAAAGAAGATAATAGCCCTTAAATCCACCACTCAACAAGATGAGGAATCCGATGAAATGGAAGATAAAGAACAAGATGAAGAAATAGTCTTCATCACAAGAAAGTTCAAGAGATTTTTGAAGAGAAAATAAGGAATGAGGAAGAGGCTACCTACTAAAGGAAAAGGATAGGCAGCAGCCCCTTATTTGCTATGAATGTAAGAAGCTGGGTTACTTTAGGTCTAAATGTCCTCAATTTAAAAAGGTTCTCAAGAAATACAAAAAAAAGGCTATGGTGGCAACATGGAGTGATAGTGACAACTCAAGCTTCGAAGAGAAAGAAGCTCATGAACAAGCCAACCTGTGCCTTATAGCACATGAGAATGAGGTGTGTCTTGCATCCAAAGGAGAAAATCGAAGATGGTATCTCGACAGTGGATGCTTAAGACATATAACCGGTGATGAGTCCCAATTCATCACGCTTGATGCTAAAAATGGAGGGATGGTTACATTTGGAGACAATGACAAAGGAAAGATCAGTGGTATAGGTTACGTCAGTATCACTCCCTCCAAATATATTAAAAATATTTTATTAGTAGATGGTTTAAAATACTTTAAGTATTAGTCAACTTTATGACAAGAGTTACAAAGTTATTTTTGAATCTTCATTGTGCATTGTAACTAGTTCCAATGATAATGGCATTAAGTTTGTTGGTCATAGGCATGGTAATGTTTATATGGTAGATTTGAATGATCTTTCTATGATAAACATGCAATGTTTAGTAGCTATGAATGCCAAAATTAATGAGACTAGTTGATTTTGGCATCATAGGCTTGCACACATTAGTATGTATTCACTTTCAAAACTTATCAAAAAGAAATTAGTTATCGATTTACCAAATTAAACTTTGAAAAGATAAAATTTGTGATGCATGCCAACTAGGTAAATAAACAAGAGTTTCATTCAAATCTAAGAATATTGTTTCAACTTCTAGGCCATTGAAACTTTTGCACATGAATTTGTTTGGTCCTACAAGAACAGCAAGCTGAGGTGGAAAATGTTATGATTTTATAATACTCATGTTTTACATGAATTTTTTTTTGGCACACAAAGATGAAACTTTTTATGTTTTCACAAAGTTTTATCGAAAAGTTATAAATGAAAAAGGGTTTTCAATTCAAAGCATTCGAAGTGATCATGGAACCGAATTTGAAATCAAGACTTTGAAAAATTTTGTGATGAAAAAGAAATTAGCCATAATTTTTCAGCACCTAGGATACCCCAACAAAATGTAGTAGAAAAAAAAATAGAACTCTAGAAGAAATGACCCGTACTATGCTATGTGAAAGCAATCTTTCAAGATACTTTTAGGCAGAAGCAATTAACACAGCATGTTACATCTTAAATCGTATTCTAATCAGACCAATTTTAAAGAAAACATCTTATGAGCTTTGAAAAGAAAGAAAACCTAACATTGCATATTTTCATGTTTTTGGTTGTCGATGTTTTGTTTTGAATAATGGTAAAAAAAAATTAGGTAAATTTGATGCAAAATCTGATAAAGCTATTTTTCTTAGTTACTCCTTTTTAGTAAAGCTTTTGGAATTTTTAACAAAAGAATCTTAGTAGTAGATGAGTCAATACATGTTATTTTTGATGAGACTAATGATCTTCCATCAAGGAAGAGTGAGGATATTGATGATACGGATCCTCTTATAGAAGGATTGAAGGAGATCACCCTAAAGGATTCAACAATTCAAAAAAAAGAGAATCATAAAGATAAGCAAGAAATTGAGGGTGAAAGACAATAAGAACAACCTCAAGGTATAAATGATCTTCCCAAAAAATGGAGGTATGTTCACAATCATCCCAAAGAACTAGTTATTGGTGATCCTACATATGGGGTAAGAACTTGTTCTTCACTTAGAGATGGATACAATCATTGCATTTGTTTGTCATTTTGAATCCAAAACCATTGATGAAATCAAAAAAGATTATAATGGGATAAATGCAATGCAAGAGGAACTTAATCAATTTGAAAGAAATAATGTATGGACCTTAGTATCAAGACCTAAAAATTATTCAATAATTAATACAAAATGGGTATATAGAAATAAATTGGATGAACATAAAAATATAATTAGGAATAAAGTAAGATTAGTTGCAAAGGGTTATAATCAAGAAGAGAAAATTGATTTTGATGAAATCTTTGCACCTATTGCTAGACTAGAAGCAATTAGATTTTTACTCGTTTATGCATGCTTTATGAATTTCAAGCTATTTCAAATGGATGTTAAAAGTACTTTTCTAAATGAATATATTATCGAAGAAGTTTATGTAGAACAACCTCCAGATTTTCAAAATCATGCTTTTTCAAATTATGTTTTTAGATTAAACAAAGCATTATATGGTTTAAAACAAGCACCTAGGGCTTGGTATAAAAGACTAAGTAAATTCTTCCTTAATAATGAATTTTTAAGAGAAAATGTAGATACAATCTTTTTCATTAAAAGAGATCATGATGACATCTTAGTAATACAAATATATGTTGATGACATTATATTTGGATCTACTAATGAAACTTTATGTCAAGATTTTGCTAAGCTCATGCAGGGAGAGTTCGAGATGAGCATGATGGGTGAACTAACACTCTTCCTTGGACTTCAAATCAAATAAACAAAAGAAGGGATCTCTATCACTCAAAGTAAGTACATAAGAGAACTACTCAAGAGATTTAGGATGGAGAGCTCCAAAATAATTGGTACCCCCATGAGTCCATCATGTAAGCTTGACAAGGATGAAGGAGATAAAAGTGTCGATCAAAAATTTTATAGAGGTATGATTGATTTTTTATTATATTTAACTATTAGTAGATCAGATATCATGTTTAGTGATTATTTATATACACGATTTCAATTTAATCCAAAAGAATCATATTTAAATACTATAAAAAAAAATACTTAAATACCTAAAAGAAACTCAATCCATAGGTTTTTCGTACTTTAAGAATTCATCAATCGATTTAATTAGATATTCAGATGCAGACTTTGTTGGATGTAAATTAGATAAAAAAGTACTAGTAGAACTTGCCAATTTTTAGGAGTTAACTTAATCTCTTGGTTAAGCAAGAAGCAAAATTTGGTAGCATTGTCTACGGTCGAGGTCGAATACATTGCAGTCGAAAGTTGCTGTGCATAAATCTTATGGATTAAGCAACAACTTAAGAACTTTGGCATCAAACTAAACAAAACTTTCATAAGATGTGATAATACTAGTACCATAAATCTAACTAAGAATCCAATCCAACACTCTAGGTCAAAACACATTGAAATAAGACATCATTTCATAAGAGAGCATGTTCAAAATAATGACATAATTCTTGATTATGTTTGTACTGAAAATCAACTAGCTGATATTTTTACTAAGACCTTAAGTGAAAATAAATTCTATGAGATTAGAAGAGAATTAGGAATTTTTGATACCCTAACCTAAATATCTTTATGATTTCAAGCTTAAATCTATAAAAAATGACATTAATCTTTATCTTGAGCCTATATCTCAAATTTTCTATCTCAAAAAGCTCAAATCTAATCTTTCTTGATTATTCTCATGAATAAAATTTCATTCCTTAAAATCTTATATTTTTTTCAAAATTTTTTCATCTTTTTTTTAGATTTTTCTATGCCATGGATCGACCTAGAGGGCGACTTATGGGCATTTTGGTCTTTGTTGTACTTAACCCATCGGACGGCTTCTTATTTGGGTTTTCTTTTGATCGAAAAGGATGATCTCACCATCTTTTCTTATTTTCTTTCATTCAACCGAACAAAAGCTCTCTCCCTCTCAACTTTCTCAATCGATCAAATCTCTAAAAATCTTCTTTTCTACCTACACCCCTCCTCAAAATCTTTCCTTAAGGAGTCAAATCTCTTCTTACTTTTTTTCTATTTGGGCGGTTTGAAGAATCCTAGCAAACCCTTACCCTAAAATCCACCGTCGGCTATCTCCCTCAAAACTCTTTCTCTTCTTCTCAAATCTTCTCCATTCCACTTTTTCTTGACACTCTTGAGTAGGATTAAGGCTTCTATTGGTTGGAATGGCATCCAAGATAAAATTGCCGCAAAAAAGAAAATTGGCTCGTTGCTTAGAAGAAGAAGCCCGTCGGAAAAGAACAACACCAGAGCCCTCTCCTGGTCCAATCTCTGCCTCCAGACGATCTTCACAGTCTCCTCTTACACCAAGTAAGGTCTCTTTGTCTGATAGAAAGGTTGAACCAGGAAAGAATGTTGATTTTAGTTTCTTCGAGAAAGAAGGATTTTTATTTATGTTAAAAATTAAAAAGCAAGGATGGGATTACTTTTGCAAGTTGAAAAAAGCTATATATGTGGATTTGGTTAGAGAGTTTTACTTAAATTTGGCATACTTCAATGGAACAGTAAAATTTATTATTAAAGGTATTGAGATTACTTTTGATCTAGTTCACCTGGGGGAAATTCTAAGATTATCATGTGAGGATTATAAGAAAATGAAACTAACCCATAAAGAAGAAGGGCTGAGAGCCATCTTGGGGAGAGAATTTGAAGAAAATTTGAATAAATTAGAGGTCAAGATTCTTTCTGCTAAAATGAGAGTGTTACACACCATGGTTACCAAGTTATTTGTTCCTAGGAGTGGCAGGCATAATTTATTATCTGGTAGGAACTTATGTATCATGTTTCATGTGATTATAAAGACCCCCTTTAACCTCCCTATTTTGATGATAGAAATGATGAGAGAGACCTTGAATATGTCTAAGGAACATCTATCCTATGGTATGGCCCTCTCATTAGTGTTTAGAAGGTTTAGAGTTAGTTTTGAAGGAGAGCCAGTTGCCAGATTATCTCACATCGATACCATCAACCACCACACACTGCATCACATGGATTTTTTAAAGATTGATGGTGGTTGGTCCAAAGGTGCTGAGAATGTAGAGAGAGCAGAGGAGGAGGGACCATCTTCATCTTCTCATGATCATAGAGGATCTCTTGACTTTCAGTTTGCATCTGATCATGAGACTGATCCCTCAGAGTCAGTGAGGAAAGATGCAGAAGTGGCACCATCGAGGAGCAGAGACATAGATGTTAGATTCACTGATGACCAAATCAAGAGGATCACTGACCAGTTGATTCAGTCGATTATCGATATCATATCTCAAAGGATTGTAGGTCTTTTATCTCAGCAAATAGCCAGTACCACTCAGGGGGAGAGTACTCACTTCATCCTATCTTCTGATCAGTCTATAATTTTACATGTATCTTTTGGAAAATGTGTCCTAAAGTCAATCATCTAAGTAGTAGATGATTGGAATTACTATATGAATATCTAATAATAATAGTAATTTGACTATTTCATCATAAAAGTTCTATCTTCCTTAAAAGAGCTTCTAAATTATAATGAAGTCCTTAGAACCATAATCAATCGATAAAGGAAGATTTATCAGATGGTTTTTAAATTGTTCACGACCAAATGATAAGTTATTAACAAGAATGATAACTTATCGAGTGTAGATCGCTGTATGCCATATGCATTATTGTCCTCGTAACTAAGTGATGTGGAGATATTGGTATAGCATCCAAGTGAGATGTAGAAATATATTTGCACTGAACGTGATCAATGTAGCACTCCGCTATCAAGAATAGCTAGCTAAGGCTAATGGATATAAGTGTCTCTCCAATCTAAGATTGCCATTGTGACTTGCAAGCAACTCACTGTACTTTGGTGCTAGACTATCTGTATTTCTAATATAGGAGATGAAAGATTTTTAGGTATAGTTAAGTACTTGTAGAGTCGGTGTATGAGTCAAGATGGGATTGACCACTCTTGATTAACTTTAGAAAGAGAATATTTCGCTATGTTTCAATTTAGCAAAACCTAGGCCTGGGTAATCCTCGTGAGGTATCACAGGATTTGCAAAATTTTGAAATACAATAGAGATAACTTGTATGAGTGTTTGATAGCATACTCGAAGTCATCTTAAGCATTATTGGTCATAGGGATGAATTATATAGTAACCATGGGCCAGGGTTCTAAGAATATTGCTTTGCATACATTTGACCTATCGGGACGTCGGAAACCATTGCTAGATGGTAACTTCGATTGGTACAGAAATTAGTTTCTATACTACTAGCTTAGGGTCGAACCTATGGGATCATACACATTAAAGCTTGTAATCTGATCGATGATTGAGAATCATTTCAAGGTCAAACATTCAATGCGATTGATGTTTGACCTAATGCAAGTATTGCAGAAGGATCGATTAGCAACTAGATTGCTAATTGGCTCAATTTGATTGAGCAATCAGGCTGAGATCAAGTATAGTTGAATTAAATTCAATTAAAATTAGTTTGAACTTAATTGGGTTAAGTCCAATTGGTGTATTGGATAAGCCAATAGCAAGGAAAAATCAATTCCTAGTTGGACTAGGATTTAAGTGCATCTAATTCCAAATTGACTTTGAATTTAAATCAAAATTAAATATAATTTAATTTAATTTAATTAGGCTCTTAATTGTACTAGGATCATTTTTAATTGATTGTATTTAATTTGATTTAAATATGAATTAAACTGGGCTTTGACCTAGTCAAATAGGGGGAGTCTCAGTTGGACTGGGACGATCTCCATTTCTTGCACCAACCATGCCTCACGCCCACTTTTAATTCCCTGATTTTTCTATGTGAAATCCCACGCCCAAGAACTTTCTCCATGCCCACTATTCAGAGTTTATGGAAATTAGTTTTTTACTAGTCAAAGCTAGGAAGTGTTTGGGATTTCTTTCCTACTTGAAAGAGTCTTTTTTTTTGACACAACTTCCTTCCTCCTATTATGCACCATCTTTCCCCATGCCTCCGATATTATTTGCACCTCTTCCTTCTTCTTTTGCTCATGGAATAAGGTATCTCACGCCATAATTTTAGGGGGAGGCGTTCAAGAGTTGGATGCCCCCAAATTCCTCCATAGTTTCCTTGTTTGACTAGGTCTTTTGACCTAGTCTTCCTTATTCTATGGCGCCTCCTATTTGAAAGGAGGTGGCATGATTTGCCTTAGGTTTACTCCATGAAAAATAGAGAAAAGAAAGGAGGAATGGCTCGGGGTTATGCAGCGCCAAGATCTTAGGAGAAGAGCCCTCCATTAGGACATCAAACATTGATGTCTTGAAAGAAAGAAGGTAAGAGAAAAGTTGTTTTCTCTTAGATATTTTTTTTTCTAATCTTCTTCTTGTTTTGTGTGTGATTTTTATGTGATAAAAATCTGAGAGGAAGAGATGAAGGGCGTAAGAAAAGATGGAGCCATGTTTCTTAGAGAAAGGGTCTTCATCTGGACATCAAACGTTGATGTTAACTTGAAAGGCACAAAGGTAAGAGAAGATGGTCTTCTCTTGTTATTTTAATCTTTCCTTCCTATTTTCTTTGTATGTTTTTATGTGATAAAAACCTGAGAGAGAGAGGATAAGGGCATGGGATATGTGCTCAAAGGTTTTTGGGCATAGAGATTTTTTTTGGACATGATCTGATCATGTCCTGATGCGAAAAAAAGAAGAGAAGAAGGTCTTCTCTTAGGGTTTCCTTGAGAGCCCTTCTTCTCCATTTTATTTATGATATTTTTATGAGAAAAATCTGAGGATATGAGATCTAGAAAAGTAAAAAAAAAAAAAAAAATCTAGAGGAGAAGGTCTCCTCTGAACCTAGCATAATAGATATTTTCAGGACATCAACCATTGACGTCCTGAAGGAGAAGATTTGTCTTCTCCTAGGGTTTATTCCATATGTTTTTTTATTTCTATTTTATGGAAGATCTAAGGATTGGATTCCTCCCTCATTTCTCTTCATGTTTTTCATCTCTTAGATTGTTCAAGAGATCCGAAGAACAAGTATTTGATTAACCATTAGGAGGGATCCGTGAGAAGCTAGCATTTCGAGTAGATCTTCATTCAACAAACCTTCGATCTATGTTGCAGATTCGTGTGGATCATCTATAGAGGCCGAACGCATGTGCGGCTCGAAAGGCAACAACAGATTCAATCATGGAGTTCTCAACCCTTGCAAAGATAAGAGATCTGATCTCTTGGTGACCTAGATGCGATCTAAGATTAGATCTAGAATTGTTCTAGATCTAGGTATTGATATGATCAATACTACTTATAATTAATTTAATTTTAGATTTATATTTGTATTATAACATATTATAGATCTTTGCTGTCGAATTTTATAATTTGATTACATGCATGTTGTAGATTAAATAGTTTAATCTATATCTTCCGCTACTCTATATTTTGAAAAAGTTTTAAAATCTATGCATAAAATCCTACATGTTTTCTATCAGTATCTACTATCTTTCAATTGCATACTGCTCAGTCTGCATGGCTTAAGGATCTCGAGGAATGTGTTTTGAGATTAACAAGCAGAGTTTTAGATTTGCAGAGATAGGTTTTGGATCTAGCTCGTCCCCAGATGAGAGAGGACATTTCAGAGATATCAAATCTTACTATTGAGGCAGCCAGACTCTGAGGTGTTCTGGAGGATGGTTTTGACTTTCTGAGGAGAGAGTTCAGAGATTTCAGTGCGACTCTATCTACATAGATTGGTGCCATCACTCAGTCCATGTTGAGAGCACTAGATCATTTAGATACTATCAGGATTGCTCTTCTTGCTCAGCCCACTTTCTCTCAGCCTCCTGAGTCATCTCGTCCAACTGCTTGAGCCCACACCTACACCCATGGTCAAGGCAGACATGGTCGAGGACGTGCTCCTAGATTTGATCCTATCACACTCCATCACATCTCTGATTCCTCATCTGATTCACATGCTTTCAGCCATGATCTCTACTAGATTTATTTTAGTCATCTTTGTATTAGGTTATGATCTAGTATCTCTTAGTTATTTCTATGAGTTGTTGATCAAGTCATGGTTATAATTTTTTTTATCAAACTTATGGCATTGGTACTATTGGCTATTTGGGTCATGGATAGTTGTATCCATGAATTTTGTATGTTTTGATGGCCTAATTCTCATGAATACTTTTGATATCTTTATATTTTGTATGTTTAGCACTTATATATTTTGATGACTTGATGTTATGATAATCATTTGGATGTAAATATGTGATGATGTCATTTGAATGATGTGAAATGAAATCTTTGTCATGAATTGGCTAAATTTCATTATGATCATTATGTTGTAAATTGAAAGTTTTGTTATAAACTCTTGTTCTAACAGGAAAACATATGGAATAACTTAAGGGGGAGGTTTTTTTATTTTTGAATTTTAAAATCCTTTAAGATCTTACTTGATGATATCAAAAAGAGGGAGTAGAGTAAATAAAATTGGGCTATAAGCAAAATTGAAGTAAAATTGATAAAAGAAATAAAATTGATGTAAAATTGACAAAAGGAATAAGTAAGTCAAATACTTTTACAAATCATTTAAATGCCTGACTATAAGTAATCATCAAACTGCTCTTGATGCCATATTAGTCAAATAATTGAATATAACATCCTAGTATGTGATGTAGCATGTTCCTTCAAAATTTTTGAAATCCTCAATCAATGCTTCCACATGCTTAATTTTTGCTTATGCTCAAATATTTTGTCATCATCAAAAAGGAGGAGATTATTGCTCCAAGAATTGATTTTGATGATTACAAAGCATTTGAGGGGATTACTAATAAATTTGGCTTGAAAAAAGACTTTTTATATTTCAAAGAAAAAATCATAATTTTATCAAATTTTGATTTGAGAGCCTCAAGAGCAAGTATAGAAGATTTCTAATCCTTTGGAGGCAGTCCCATGATTTTTGGATGCTTATTTTAGGAGAAAATTAAGTTTGAAGTGAAAGAATCGACCCCTAGATCGTTCCCTGTTGAAAAGGGCTGTTTGGCACGCTGTCATTATGCAAGGGTCAATCTCTACTGTTCCGAAGGCTAAAAATATAGAACAGCTATTCTTTTGGATTTTGTCTCAGAGATCGACTCCTGTGCCATGAGTCAATCCATGAGTCGACTCCTATGCCATGAGTCGATCCTGTAACGAAAATTTTTCTACAATGGCTATTTTTTTCTTGTTTTGGCAGATTTTAATAGTTTTTTTAATATCTCCAACAGCTACAAATCTTGCTCAGGATTCTCTTCTCCATCTATTGAAGATTTAAAAGACTTTAAATAGAGAAAAATACAAGAGATTAGTGTGATTCAATTTCAGCCCTAAGCAAAAGTCATCTTCAAGTAAAGAAGCCTTCATTTCAAGTTCACCTACCTCTTAAGAGCTCTTTCAAATCTCCAACAATCTTTAGAAAAATCAGAGAAGCTTCCTCCATTATTGTGAAAAGCATTCTTAAGATTTTATTTGCTCACAAAGGGAGCTAAACTTGTATTTGATTGTCATTAAATCTTTTACTCTGCTTTACTATTTTGATTCAAGTTTTGGATGGCTCCAAAACTTGGGAAGGTTGATCCTAACCTTGAATAGAATTGTATTGGATTGGCTTATACTCGAAAAATAAGTGTTCTAGCTTGGAATAGCTAGGGTTGCTGGTTTTCAATGGTGTATTCAGTTTGAATATGATTAGTGAATTTTAATTCTCAAATAGGAGCTTGGGAAGTGGATTAGGTGCAAGAAAAGCACCAAACCACTATAAATCTTGCTTGTTTGTGATGTACTTGCTATTTTTCTTTCCTTAGTTTGTTAAATTCTTTCTCTCTAATCTTTTATATTTTTTCTTTAACCTAAATCACTTCACACACACGTCTTGCATATCATCATTCAATCTTGATATTTTTAAATTAGTTTTAAAATTTTAAAAACCCAATTTACCCTCCCTCTTGGGTTGCATTGCTAGGCAACAATTAGGCCCGATAAAAAACTCTCCTAGCTAACCCAATATAAGAAAGCACTCACCAAGTCCTATGTACATATATCTCATATGCTCTCATCCCCTGGATCTAGTCCCGACATATACATGAGTTAGTCTTCTTAAGATCTTATTAGATCAGGCCTTAAGACCCCTTGAATTAATCCCAATCTAAGATCAAACAGAAAATCCTGTCCAGTTCTATTCCCACCATCGAGCCAACTCTGTCAGGAATCGAGCTAACTCAGCAGCATCTCATCTGAACCCTATCTTCTATCTACCTAAGATAGCCAGCTCGATTGTGCCCCGAGTCAGCTTGATCTCAGTTCGAACCGCCTCGACTGCGTATTCGAGCTAGCTCGCCTATATGTCAGCCCCTTATCTTGGCTGATTTTTTTCTTGATTTTGGTCCTTTACTTCACTTTGTGTCCCAGGTCTTCAGAGCACCTACCAAGCCCCTCAAGGCCTCACACTTGAACCTCGAGTCCGTGCAAGGCTACACGCCGCCTTTACCTAGGATAACTCTTATCCTAGTCCTAGGACTCATATCCGTCTTAGTCTTTCGAAGCCAACATCCTAACTCCTCCTATGGCCTCTCAATGCTTGGGAGCACCACATCAAATCCTACATATTATACTTCGCTTTACTATTGTAAGGACAATATCACCAACCTCATGGGTATCCTAATATCCTTTCTCTGCCTATTTAATGTACATATTTCCTAAATTCAAATGTGTGTATATCATGGCACTTCTTCACATTCTCGTACTCCTTTTTTGACCATCCTTATCTCACTTCTATATAAATTCATCTTTCATATTCACACTCTAAATTATTTTGCATCCACAAAGGAATTCCAAAAAGTATAGTGAATAAACCAAAAAACTAAGTATATTTACCAAAGTAGCATGACAACAAGAAAATATATAGCCATATATGCTTCATCTCATATATTTTCATTTAATTACTACTAGATACTCAAAAATGTATTTTTATTCCTCTTTTGCACGTAAACTCAATGATTTAAATAAACTTCATCTCTTTTTCTTTTTGGTGCATACAAAATAAGAAGAGAGAAAGTCATTAGTCTTTTCTCTTCTCTTCTTTTTTCTATTTTATCCAAATAGAGTATTGAGGACAAAATAGTTGAAAGACCATAATTTCTTATTTCTATAGCTATATAATGACTTATTCAATTTTTTTTCTATTCCAAGGTTTTCTTTAAGTTTTTTATCTAACGTTTTGACACTAAGAATTCTTAGATATTAGAAAAAATTAACTTTTTTCTTTTATTATAAGCAAGTATGCATATGCTAACATCTTTTGTGGGGAATAAAATGAAATCAATTAGTTTTCAAATCATATATATATATATATATATATATATATATATATATATATATATATATATATATATATATATATATATATATATATATATATATATATATATACATATATACATACATACATACAAGGCTTCGATTGATCAAATTTCAATCCATATTTGATCGGATCTCCGACCATTAGATTAGCGTGCATTTTCAAAATGCCGCTAAAAGCAAACAAAGAACTTCTCATGCCTATTAGTTGATCTAGAATACATTAAATGGCTTATTTGATGGACGTATAAAGCACCTTGAAGGCACCTTCATGCTCCTTGAAGGCACCTTCAGAGAGCATGAAGGTGCCTTCAGGCTTCGCAAGGGCTTCTTCATGGAGAGTTTAATGCAGCTTCAAGGAGGTTCATCAAGTTTTCAACCAGTTTGTATTTATTTGAAGTTAGTTTGTGTTTATTATTTGATGTTTGTATTTATTCTAGGATGATTTATATTTATTTCAGCAAGAGTTAGTATTTATCATTTTTAATTAGTGTTTATCGGACCAGAGATCACCTAACTTATGGATTCGAGTTTGTATTTATTCTGTGAGATTTATATTTATTTCGATAAAGTTTCTATTTATTATATATTGTTTGTGTTTCTTCTGCAGGGTTTGTGTTTATTCTAGAATAGTTTGTATTTATTCAGCCTTGGATGGCATGAAAGCACCTTCATCCTACCTTGAAGGCGCCTTCATGAATCCTAGTTTATGTTTGTTCGAAGTCAGTTTGTATTTATTATTTGGTATTGGTGTTTATCCTAAGATAGTTTATGTTTATTTCAGCAGGAGTTAGTATTTATTATTTTCAATTGGTATTTATTCTAGGAGAAAAGAGATTTTAGCCGGTAGGAGAAAGTGATTCAAAGAGACTGGGGGCATCACGTCAATATAATGCGCTTTCTCTCCATCATGTCTTTATTTTTTTTAAATACACAAGCTCAGCTAACGGCGAGAAAAATCCTCCATTTGCTTTTAGGAGCCTCTTAGAGATGCTTGACGATCTAACGATCGAGGATCCGATCGGATATAGACTGATATCCAATCGATCAGAGCCCAGTCTATCTCTCTCTCTCTCTCTATATATATATATGTATGTATGTATGTATGTAGGCTTTAAATTTGTTTTTGTAAGGCTTTCGTTTTGTCATAGGTGTGGACTATGCTTTCACCATTTATATGAAAAATTATTCCAAAAAAAGCATATGCTTATTTAGAACCATTTAAAAGCCCAAGAAAACAAATGAT
The DNA here is from genome assembly GCA_006176705.1 of Cocos nucifera. Classification (NCBI taxonomy): domain Eukaryota; kingdom Viridiplantae; phylum Streptophyta; class Magnoliopsida; order Arecales; family Arecaceae; genus Cocos; species Cocos nucifera. Next base: position 365,539 of record QRFJ01000229.1, on the reverse strand, counting down.
TATTCACAAATTTAATTATATGCATTACAAATGATGGTTTTCCTTCCAATGCATTAATGATCTTTCATTAAAATAATAAAATTTAATGCACTATGGTAATAAGAGAAGTCATCAAAGATCTAAATTTGTTGGAGGGAAAGATAGAGATGGAATGGAGGAGTCCAAGAAAAAGGATCTAGTTCTAAAAGATCATCTCTATCTATTTCGTTAATCTCCTCTATGGTAATATAATGCATCTATTGGAAATAGCAAAAATATAATGTGCTTGTTAGAACCATTTAAAAGCCCAAGAAGGCAAGTGATTATTCACAAATTTAATCCTATACATTGCAAATGACCATTTTCCTTCCATTAATGTGTTAATGATTTTTCATTAAAATAATTAATTTAATGCACTAATGGTAGTAGGACAAGTCATCAAAGATCTAGATTTGTTGGAGAGAGATGAAAGGATGGAATAGAGGAGTCTGAGACAAGGGATCCAGCCCTAAAAGCCAAAGTGCATTGCATTCCTTAGTGTTGATGGTGAAAGCATCAATTCATCCTTCAAGTAGGCTGATAGAATTATGCACATTATCATGCGTTAGAAAGAACCAAAATATTTTCTAGCCAGACCGCTCTAAAAAGACCATAGTCTGTTAACTCTATATATAATGTAGAAAATAACTAGAGATTAAGGACTTTGGTTGAACTTTTCTATACTTAATCTTGGTTGCATACCGGATCATATGGTTAACCATAGGCAGAAAATGGCCAAGGGCAATCGACTCGATGAGGATAATGTCCCCGCTTTAGTCCGCAAAGGATAGAGATGGTAGCGGGGAGACCAAGATGTTAGGCTTGCAAAGCGACCGTGTGGTATTAGTTTTTTCTTTTTTTTGGAGCAGATGAATCCATCTGCAATTCAAGACTTCAGAACAAAGCCCAACTAGGAAAACAACATCCTCAGAATCACCATCTTTCTTTCACTTGGTATAGAGGAAACTCATTATTACAAAATTCATAAATTGTAGCCACTGATTGCTTAATATTAGACTGACAGGTATTTGGAAAATGGTAGTTTTTCTTTTGATATCCCAATATAGCATGACTAGATAGGATATTTGGAAAATTGTGCATCTGGTAGCTAGCATCTCCTACTAAGTCACGTGAATATTTCCTTTTATTTTGCTTTCATTGGAATAGTGACTAGGGCATTGTTTATTTTGCTTAGATGTAAATTTTGATCATAGTATAATGATAAAGAATTTTGTGATGAATTATCATTTGTAATCGGAAGATCCATAAGAAATTTTTGTTTTTTATGAATTAGAATTTTTCCTCCTACCATCATTTTGATCAAATTCTTTTACTATTTTAATCTCTAAGTCTAATTATTTTGTTTATCTTGTAAATGATCCTAAATTAGTTTCCTTCCCATGAATTAGGATCATGAGGAGAAATTTAATAAAGCCCCCATTCTTCAATTTTATGATGTTTTTACTTTTTGAAAATTACAGGAAATGGAATCTATCCAGTATGAAGATTAGGTTTGATTAGTTCAAAATTGGGATGCAATCGAACTGAGTAGCTAGACGGGGGGCTCCAACTTAGCTTAATTTAAAATATGTTTGATGCTTGTTTCAAAATTGATTAAGCCTTAATATATAAATGACCAATAAATTCCATCAGTCCTTTCATGTTACGTCAAAAATATAATTTTTCTTTGGATATCATGGTAAGGCTCGATGGCATTAATTTTTTTCCCATTTTACTGTTTGCTCATGTTTACAAATATTATGTCAACATCATCAAATCCTTATTCATATAGATATATGCAACTTTGAGAAAATAGTATAATTATCAAATACCACATGAATTCTATAAAATTAATAAAATAATATAAAAAGCTTTTTATAATATTTTTCTCATTTTTAATTTGTAGCTGTGCGGGCGATATATAAAAAAGAAATACAAGTGAAACAACCAATCATTTATATTTTATTACCATAAATATATAAAACCAAAGTATATTTTATTACCAATCATATATACTTTTTATTTTGCATCTGCATAAGTCATATACTAGTATTATTAATTAATCAAATACAGCGACATAGTAACTGATAAAAAAATTGATATTTCAATTTTCAAAAGGTACAAAGAGTATTAAATATGAGATTTTTGAAATGATAAAAACGAAAAATTAATCAGACCATCTAAAGCATTTTCAATCTACATTCAATTTGAATAAATGATCTGTACATAACCAAGCAAGTTTAGGAGCTTTTTTCTTTTTGTAAACATTTTGGACTATCATCTTTTTTTTGTTTTCTTAGTTTGAGTTTAAATAGCTTATATAATTTTTTTCTATAGCGCATATAGCTATTTAACTCAAGCAACATTGAATTGAAATTTGGTATAAAAATTCTAGCTAGCTCTGATATTGACCTTAATCAACAAAGAAAACCATATGTTTTCTTAACACGCTGGAAAAGAAAAAAATTGGCAAGCACAACCAATATTTTATTGATTCTACACATAAAACCTTTCCCTATCACTATTTACAAATCAACCCAATTGCCTACTTAAATTGCAAACAACCCCTTCTATTAACCTTCCGTTACCCTATTAAATTATTGATCTTGATTAACTATACTATAGATAGTAAATGACTATTAATACAACCTAGTTACTCTAAACCAAGGGTACATAACACTAAGATCCCTCACATTTTCTTCTATATGTATCAAACCCTTTCTTATCTTTATATTTTCAAATTGCTGCTATTGGCCATTGATAACTCCAGTATTGCTCATGAGTACTTTCAACAAGTAGTTTATTGATGTTCTCTTACTTGATAAGCTCTCCATCAACAACCTTTACTTCATTCCCTTCCCCATCATCAACTTTCAACCTCTCGATGATTGCTAATGGTGCAAACAAGTTAGGCCACTCATAAGCTACTCGAGCTTGACTCGAATCTAAGCTCGACTCGACTCGATTATTATTAAGCTTAAGTAACTCAAATAATTTTTTGAGTCGAGCTTGAGTAACAAGGTACTTGACTCAAAAGCTCACGAGCCTACTTAAATATATATATATATATATATATATATATATATATATATATATATATATATATATATATATATATATATATATATATATATATATATATATTTATATATTATTAGTAGATTAAGGCTTGATTTCAAGCTCAAACTTGAGCTTGGTTAATATTCAAGTCGAGTCGATCTCAAGCTAAGTTTTTAATCTGAGTGTTTTGAATCAAGTCGAGCTCAAACTTCTAGCTACTCATTGGGCTCTACTCGATTGCACCCCTAATGATTGCAAAAATTTCATTGCTGTTGGTGCAGAAATTCATCCTCGTCGGAGGTCGCCGGAGTCGAGGCTGCTGAGGTCGCCACCGGGGACCTGCAAAACGAAGTCCCGTCCGAAACCGGTGGGGGGTGGCTCCGGCAGGACCCTCCGACGGTCAGGTTAGTTTTCAGCCAACAGGAATGGAGTGCTCGGAATGGGTTCTGGAGCTTAGAGAGTCGAGAGTTCAGAGAGCTTAGCCTTGGAGTATCTGGAGGGTCCTTTATAGGCGGAGCTTAGTTGATGGCGACAGCCATACCGTCATACGGAGTTTGGTAGGGAGAGGATGGCATCGTCAGACGGTCGGTGATGGCCATACTGGCAAGTCGTGGGCCGCATGGAGTTCGATACGGAGAGGAAGGCATCATCAAGGAGTGGCGTTGCCAGAGATGGTAGCCATGTCGTCTGATTTTGTCACCTGTCGCAGACTGATGGTGATAATTCATCTCGTAGGAGAGTCCGGCAGAAGGGAAGGCAGGGGGAGTTCGGCTGGCTGAAGGGTCGGCCATCTGTAGAGTTCGACTGGCCAAAGGGTCGGTCATCTGTAGAGTTTGGCCGAGGGACGGTTGCCGAGGAGTTCGACCGCTGAGAGGCCCGAAGAAGCTCGGCTGAGGCTCGATTGAAGGACTTCGGTTGCTGGTTGGTTCGGCTAAGGCTCGTCCGCTGAGGAGTTCGGCCGCTGAGAGGACTTCGTTGAAGCTCGGCCGCTTGGAGTCGGTCCGAAGGAGTTCGGCCGTGGGAGTCCGAAGGAGTTTGAAGGAAGCTCGGTCTCGACGCTGGGGAGTCTGGAAGAAGCTCGGACCGCTGGGAGTTCGGCTGAAGCCCGTCTGCCGTAGCTCTTCTGCGGCTACTGGTTACATTAGGCTGAGCGTATCGGAGCCGGGACTTCGACAGGAGCGGGATTTATCCCCAACAGTAGCCCCCCACTCTCGAGTTCAAAAATTCGAAGGAAGGGAGTACCAGGAAAGGCGACTGCCGAAGTCTTCTTCCTGAGCTCTGTGCTGGTCTGCAGCTGAAGCTCGGGGGAGGATCTCATCTCCAGCTTGAGGTTGATACAGTTGCTTTATCTAGCTGAGGTCTTGCTTGCGTTAGGACGAGGTTCCCCTCATGTTCAGTAACCGATGTTTGCCCGATCGTTCGAGGTTGTCAACGGTCGTTATCTCTAGCCAAAGGTCGACATGATAGCTTTCTTTGGCCGATCGATGTTGAAGCTCTCTGGCCGAGGTCGTCGTGGGCCTTATCCCTAGCCGGAGTTGATGCGGGCACTCTGACTGAGGTTGATGCGGGCACTCGGGGGAGATCTCATCTCCTACTGTCGAAGTTGGCTCGGTCCCTCGGAGGAGATCTGATCTCTAGCCGAGGTTGTTGCTCGCGTTAGGACGAGGTTCTCCTCTCGTTCCTAACCGAGGTTGGCTCGGTCGCTCGGAAGAGATCTTATCTCTAGCCGAGGTTGACTACGGTCGCTCGGGAGAGATCTTATCTCTAGCCGAGGTTGTTGCTCACGTTAGGACGAGGTTCTCCTCCTGTTCCTAACGGGCTGTGGGGGCACATAAGGGCCGCTGTCAGAGCCTCTCCCCCCATCTCGTTCTTTGCGAACGAGGCCTTCGCTCGGGAGAGATCGTATCTCTAGCCGAGGTGGTTGCTCGGGAGAGATCTCATCTCTAGCCGAGGTTACCTTTCGGGAGAGATCTTATCTCTGGCCGAACTGCTCGGGAGAGATCTCATCTCTAGCCGAGGTATTTGCTCGGGAGAGATCTCATCTCTAACCGAGGTTACTTTTTGGGAGAGATCTTTATCTCTGACCGAATTGCTCGAGAGAGATCTTATCTCTAGCCGAGGTTGCTTGCTTTTTGGGAGAGATGTTATCTCTAACCGAACCGTCTGGGAGAGATCTTATCTCTGGCCGAACTATCCGGAAGAGATCTTATCTCTGGCCAGCGTTGCTTTTTCAGGAGAGATCTTATCTCTGGCCGAACTGCTCGGGAGAGATCTTATCTCTGGTTGAGGTTGCTTTTCGGGAGAGATCTTATCTCTGGCCGAACGTCCGAGAGAGATCTTATCTCTGGCCGGCATTGCTTTTTTCGAGAGAGATCTTATCTCTGGCCGAACTGCTCGGAGAGATCTTATCTCTGGCCGACGTTGCTTTTCGAGAGAGATCTTATCTCTGGCCGGAGAGATCTTATCTCTGGTCGAGGTTGCTTTACGGGAGAGATCTTATCTCTGGTCGAGGTTGTTGCTCGTGTTAGGATGAGGTTCTCCTCCTGTTCCTAACCGAGGTTGGCTCGGTCGCTCAGGAGAGATCTTATCTCTAGCCGAGGTTGACTACGGTCGCTCGGGAGATCTTATCTCTAGCCGAGGTTGTTGCTCGCGTTAGGACGAGGTTCTCCTTCTGTTCCTAACGCGACCGACTGCTTCTTCCCTGTCATCGCATAGTTTTTGCATCCAGAAATAATATTATTGAGAGGAGAGAATTTTACCGAGGGGAAGCCACTCGCAGCACATTTCCGTTTGAGGGTCATCGGGGTGTCGTTCCTTGAGTTCCCTCGGGCAGTGAGTCCCATCCAAATGGCCTCCTCTATTACATGCTGGCCTTCTTAATTTGGAGCATGCTTCTCTTGACTTTGTCGCTGGGAGACGGCGGAATGTAGCTAGCTCCTAGCTCCTCCCCGGGGTGGCATTGATGACGCCGCGAGGCGGCCGACCTTCTTGTCTTTTCTAGTTACGGTGGCGCTTTTAGCCGATCTTCTCCCGCTTCAGACTGGCGTCGGAAGAATTTATCCCATCCCTTTTTGGCGAGCTCTTCAATCTCGCCCTGAAGCTGAACGTATTCCTCAGTGTCGTGGCCGTGGTCGCGATGGTAGGGGCTTTACTTGCTTCGATCGCGCACGTTTGAGTTGGCCATAGTCCTTCAGGTCTTGGGTGGCCGAACTTCATTTGGGTGATCTGCTGTGGAGTTCGGCCTCACTTATGCCGAACTTCATTCGTGGGAGAACTTCGTTCCGCCACTGCTTGCACCGAACTTTACTGTGATGGTGGAGTTCGGCCTCACTTGCGCCGAACTTCATTGATGAGCTTCAAAGGGAGAGTTCGGCCTTGCCGAACTTCATTTCGATGATGACCTGTGGACTTCGGCCTTCCGCCGAACTTCATTCCGCGGGAGAACTTTCCTCCGCCTTCGTTTATGCCGAACTTCATTCCGCTTTGGGGAGCTTGACTTTTTCACGCCGAACTTTATTCCGCTTTGGAGAGATCGGCTTTCCTCCCGCCGAACTTCATTCGGCTTTGGGGAGATCGGCTTTTTCACGCCGAACTTCATTCTGATTTGGGGAGCTCGACTTTTTTTACGCCGAACTTCATTCCGCTTCTGCGGAAGAGCTTCTGCTCTCCGTTTCTCTCCTAAGGGCGACTGGCATGCCCGAATGCTCTTCCTTAAGAACGGTTCCTCGGATTTTTCTGGCAAAGTCCCCGCCGAAGGTTGTCGCACGGCTTGTATCACCTCGACGAGGCCGCAAACCCGTCTAGAACTGTTCTGCATCTATGGTGGCTTCGGGTGGAGCCTGGGCTGCCAGGGCTGCAACGGGAGCCGGTCGTCGAGTCGAAGCTCTCGAGGCATTTTCTCTTCGAGAGAGGACTCTAGTGAGGAAGAACGGATCTCCGGAGAGAGAGAGATCGTCGCCGAGCACTCTTTTAAGAACAAGGGAACCTCGGAGGTTTGGGCCCTTCCTCTAGCGCCAATCTGTTGGTGCAGAAATCCATTCTCGCCGGAGGTCGCCGGAGTCGAGGCTGCTGAGGTCGCCACCGGGGACCTGCAAAATGAAGTCCCGTCCGAAATCGGTGGGGGGTGGCTCCGGCAGGACCCTCCGACGGTCAAGTTAGTTTCCAGCCAACAGAAATGGAGTGCTCGGAATGGGTTCCGAAACTTAGAGAGTCGAGAGTTCAGAGAGCTTAGCCTTGGTGTATCTGGAGGGTCCTTTATAGGCGGAGCTTAGTTGATGGCGATAGCCATACCGTCGCACGGAGTTCGGTATGGAGAGGATGGCATCGTCAGACGGTCGGTGATGGCCATACTGGTAAGTCGTGGGCCGCATGGAGTTCGGTATGGAGAGGAAGGCGTCGTCAGGGAGTGGCGTTGCCAGAGGTGGTAGCCATGTCATCTGGTTTCGTCGCCTATCGCAGACTGATGGCGACAATTCATCTCGTAGGAGAGTCCGGCAGAAGGGAAGGCAGGGGGAGTTCGGCTGGCTGAAGGGTCGGCCATCTGTAGAGTTCGGCTGGCCGAAGGATAGGTCATCTGTAGAGTTCGGCCGAGGGACGATTGCCGAGGAGTTCGACCGCTGAGAGGCCCGAAGAAGCTCGACTGAGGCTCGGTTGAAGGACTTCAGTTGCTGGTTGGTTTGGCTAAGGCTCGTTCGCTGAGGAGTTCGGCCGCTGAGAGGACTTCGTTGAAGCTCGGCCGCTTGGAGTCGGTCCGAAGGAGTTCGGCCGTGGGAGTCCGAAGGAGTTTGGCCGTGGGGAGTCCGAAGGAGTTTGGCCGCTGAGAGGACTTCGTTGAAGCTCGGCCGCTTGGAGTCGGTCCGAAGGAGTTCAGCCGTGGGAGTCCGAAGGAAGCTCGGTCTCGACGCTGGGAGTCCGGAAGAAGCTCGGCCGCTGGAAGTTCGGCTGAAGCCCGTCTGCCGTAGCTCTTCTACGGCTATCGGTTGCATTAGGCCGGGTATCGAGCTAGACTTCGGCTGGAGCGAGATTTATCCCCAACAATTGCCATACTTATCTCTGGCATTTTTGGCATTGTCTTTTTTCTTTGTAGCTCATTTATGGTTTTCTTTGTGACCTCTATCATGGTGCCTCCACCTAGACCACCGTTGCTGCCTACCACAATATTCACTCATATTCTAGACTAGTAGCCTCCTCCCATTCTATACCACTCCACCACCATCACCTCTATAGGTCTTTCTCTTCTCATTTTGACCCTTTCCGAGACTAATAATTCCCACCTTCCCCCTACTCCTATCAAGACCACCCATGTGGAGCTCCTGCATATCTTTGATTTCCTTTTCCTGAAGGCTTATCTCATCACCCTTTTGTGTCAACAAATCGATCGCCACATCTATTTGTCCAAGCATGGTTGCATGATTGAATGCTGAAAGCCAAAATATAGGTTGGGGCTATATGTTTCCCACGGCCTAAAGAAGGGGTTTTGAGTACAGGAAGGAAAGTGGACCAACCCCAACTCCACAAAAATAAAGAAATGAATTGTTATATATTGTAGGTAGGCTTTCTTTTCCTTTTTCCTTAAGAGTGAAATTATATTATTTGTTTTCATTGCCACTTCATTACCTCGTTTCGATCTTCTTTTGTTCCAATAATTGATTGCAACTTCAAGATTGTACCAAGAGAATAGAGGAGAAAAAGCATAGCTGGGTTGATTTGTCTTTTTTTGATGGATGGAAATGGTTGATTTATTTGATATGGCTTTGCCAAAATTTATCGTGTGAAGAAGAATGGTTTGCTTTGGGTAGGCAAATAGGTTGCTTTCTTTTACATTTAAGTTGTGCAAGGTAGCTTGGAGCTATGGTAGATAATTTTCTTTCTCATTTAGAGCCACCTGGCACTGCATATGCTTGTTTTAAGTTGGTATGAGGATGTTCATGCGGATGTTAAAGGGTTGCTAGCCAATGGATGAATTATGAGGGATGGGCTTTATACTATAATATAATATAATATATTTATAGAATAATAATATAATATAATATATTATATTATATTATATTATATTTATAGTATAATAATATATGATACTTCAATGGCAAGGGCAAAAGCAAGAGCAAGGACTGCACAAAGCTTTCCTCCTCCTTTCTTTTGCCCCATTAGGGTTCTTTTCATGCATTATGTTTTAAAGGAATACAACTATAATTATATGATTTTATCATGGGTATTTTGATCAAAAAATATAATTTTATAAAATAAAAATAGCTTTCTAACATTAGTTAAAAAGTATTTTTAAGAAAAACTCCAAAATAAAGCTTCTCAAAAGTAGATATTTTCATCTCTCTACTAAAATAGCTTTCACAAATTTTACCAAACACCATCGTAGCTATCCAAAGTACTTTTAAAAGCTTTCTCAAATAAGACTTTAATGCTCCCATCTACCGTAATCTTCTACCCCACATATCACATCCAATACAATAAAATAAAGAAGAACAAAGCAAAGCAATCATCAAATATGTCACTTGTTAAAATCTATTTAAATTGCTTTGCTAGCTAACTGGTTAGCTAATAAAGGATTCTTCTATACTTATGAAAAGTTATAAATCAAACTCATGAATTAGGTCTATTTTGCTCATAAAATATCATATCATCCCCCTTTTAATACCTAAAAAAAAAGGGGTTCCTTTAGGATATACCAACGGAACCTTAATCCAAGCTTCTTATTGAGATTTAAGTACACATTTTCAAGGTTGATATGTAAACAGTGATAAGAAAATACTTTATATGTAATATCAATAAAATATTGGATTGGATTTGTAGGAAAAAAGACTCAAAAAGAGAAAAGGTCTTCTGGCACATATAGCCCTAAGGCTTTCTTTTTGCATGTTGATCCATAACAACATCAACCTTATCTGCATGATATTTTGTAGAATATCTACTATGCTCACTGCTCGTGGTGATTAGTTCATACATGGGCATAGATGAATTTTTTTTTTTTATGGGATGCTATGCTTTTTTTTCCATCCGGGCCCATGCGTGAGCCAATCACCACGAGCAGAGAAGCTCACCACCCACAGTGAGCAAAGTATTTTTCCATCTACTATATGTGAGTTAATTATGTATCGAATGCATTTGATGGAGATCTGCAAGCACCTATGACTTAGACCCCATCCTTTTAAATTCCACTAATAGGGTGTGAGCCAAATGATAACATCAACTCATACACCTTACATGATCTACCTATATCAAAACCCAGCTCCTACCTAATGACAAAAGAATAAACAAAACACATTGACCAAGACTATTAAAAGCTATAGTCCATCATAAAAGAGATATAGAGAGAATATATAAAACAACAATAAAAATTAGTGAGAGGATGCTAGAATAGCCAAGTGACTTGGTGGGCCATATAATTCAAGCCACTGCCATAGATCCAGATACCTCACTTTATAATCATATCTAAGTTGATTCTAAGGATCAAAGCACTAGAGATTTTTCTTTGTTTCTTATGAGGGGATGAGACCGAGATTTAGTTTCTTTGGAGTTTTACGATAAAAGGTTGAACTTGGTGAAGATTGATATAATGATTGAGAAAAGTTTCAATAAAATTAATGATGGTTATGATGATGTCATCCATATGGCATGCCCTATCTTTATTTTTATGTTAAAAGTAGGTTTGGCTAACCAAAAATATATTTATTTTACTCGATTTTAAAAATCTAGATGAGAGAGGGAGAGAAATGCTCTAATAAAATAAAAAATTAACAAAAAACTATCTATGATATGTAGATGTAGGGACGGATGGAGGGAGGAGGGGCTCGGGGGCCAGCCCCCCCCCAACATTCAAAAAAAAAGTATATATACTAATTAAAATTTATTATGTGGTCCCCATAAGTATATAAGATATATATATATCTTAAAACAGAATTTGTTATTGTTAGATATATGTGCCCTAGAAGTTAGAATTGACTGACACTTGTAATACACTTTTAGGGGCAAAATTATAATTTTGACTAATATCAACAAAATGGATTATTTTCTATCACATATGTGTATTTAGTGTCTGTGATACATCTTTTGAGTTAATGGTAATGATAATTCATATTTTCAAGAGTTAAAAATTTAAGATATGAATAATCATTATTAACTCATAAAATGCTCCCGACCATAGGATCATCATGAGGATGGTGATTGATCCAGAAGGTTGGTGTACAATCGCTTCTCTTTAGTAGATGAGTCTTAAGTCTACGGTGTAGAGACACCGGAGCGAGAGTACTGATACTCGTTAGAGAACGAGGGCACTGAGCGTGACCACCTCGAGTAGTCATTAGGGAGTCTACCTTCTCGTCAATGACTGACTCGATGCTGCAGTAGTGTGTCTGGTTCTTTGACCTGAGGATGCATCGGCAGTTCACCTTGAGGGTGTTATAGTTTGACTACACCATTACTCGGATCTCCTAGCCATATGGAACCCTGAGGTGTATGTTGGCTATAGCATGTTCATTGTAGGAACTGGATTGGCATCAAGATGGAATCTATCTACCTCGGTGGTAGAGGGAGCAGCCCTATGATAATCATGAGAATCAAGTCCAGAAGTCCATGGCCATGGCAGAGTGAAATAATAGAAAGAGTTTCTATTTAGATTTTCACATTCGGACTCGAATCGAATGATTACATCATATGACAGAAACTAGGGTTTGACGAGTTTACCTTAACCCTAATCTGATCGGGGCTCAAGATAGAAGAACTTAATCACACAGGTAGCTGCACCAAGAGGTTCGCATTCAGCTCTGATGGGTTGCCACCATATACTGCTAGGTGTCACTGGTGGATTTTGGGAGCAATTAGAATGATTTAGATGATCGATCATTCTAGCTGTTCGAATCAGAAGAGTTCTGATCCATCGAAAGGAGTTTCGATGATGTCGATGATAGAGATCATGACATATCCCATTACCATACAGAACTGAACCTAACTGGGTCACACAAACAAGGGTTTGAATCTGGTGATCATCAATTGAACTGATCTAGTTCAATTGATCTGAATGAGATTCAATTAGGTTCAAGAAAATCGTGCTAGCACTCGATTGAACCTAACGTTCTTCTTTTGCTATCATAAATAAGTTGTCCTGACTGAGCCAAAGGAGTTTGTGCTCAATCAGAGGCCTTCATATGGTCTGACTGGAGGTTGTCCAAGTCAGAAAAGGTTGTCTTATTTTGTAAGACATTACCTGCCATTTTTGGTCACCTGCCATTTCTTGTTCTTTGACTTTGGTCAAAAGTCTACCTTTGACTGGTCAAAATGTTGACCATTGACACTTTGACTTTTGACCACATGTCATGCACCTATTGGAGAGCTGGTGGGGGCCTGTCCCCTCCTGCCAGAACCTGGCAAGGAAGAGGGCGCACGCCACCCTTGGCGTGTGCCCAAGTTGGAGGCGCCTAGGAGTCCTTGTTGGACAAGGACTCCATCTCCTTTTTGGATTCCAATTAGAGTTCTCCTAAGAACCAACTTTGACTGGTCTTAGGCGCCCTCTAAGGAGGAATCCAGGGGACTCTATTTCCACCAATCAGATTTAGATCTGATTTCACAAAGGGTTGTGATTGGTTGGGAAGAAGAGGAGTTGGATCACAGCTTAGTCTATAAATAAGACCCTGCGCCCAACTCAAGTAATTTTGAAGTGCAATTGAAAGAATCACAATTTCCCACGCCCCAAGGCTGCCTCTCCCCTCCTTCCTCCATGCCAAAACCATCTTCTCCCTCTTGCTCTCCACGTCCAAAAGAGTTTTGGACTTGGTTGGTGCGATTCCAGATCAAAGAAAGGCGATCAAAAGCTAAGAAGGCTGCACTGCTGCAAAGGACGACTGCTGATCTTCAAAAGGAGTTTTGAAGATCCTCCAGATCAGATCCAGATCTGATTTTTGGAGGATGTGATAGAGAAGAAGAGGATCTCCAGATCCAACCCGAGTGGATACCGGTAGAGGCCAGGCGCTTGCGTGGCTAGATCCAGAACCTTCCGCTGCAATACAGGATCATCAACAGGGTAATAGGATTACCCAAATCAAGGTAAATTAAATTTGATTTAATTTATCTTTATTTTATTTTATTTATTAAAATAATAAGAATTCAGATCTAAAATATCTCAAGATCTGATTAGATCAAAGAAAAAAATTTTTGAAATATATCTCTTGATCTGATCAGATCTGAACGAACCTGGACCGGAAAATCAGGATTTTCCTTCAACTGGTATCAGAGCCATGGTTCTAAAATTATTTAGATCTAATTTTAAATTTATTTTAATTAAGAAAATAAGTGATTTTAGATGTCACATGAGATGTGATCAGATCTGAAATCAGAAAAAAATTAAAATTAAATGATTTGGATCTAAGATTAGAAGATATGCATGACTAGTTCTAGAATAGAATAGTTCTATAGAATAGTCTTGCATGTTTTGATTTAATCTGATTAAATCATATTTTAGATCTTTTATTTACTATTTTTTGATATTATAAGTGTTATAATAAACATCTGAAAAATAGCAAATAAAAATTATTTAATTTTAAATATCATATGAGATATGATTGATGCATGTCTAGACTAGTTGTAGAATAGTTCTACATAATTGTCTAGATTAGAATTTATTTTGATTAGATCAATTTAAATCTAATTTTTTAGATTATTATGAGATAATTTAGATCTGAAAATATGCATGATTCGATACATGAGATGTATGCAAAATATGCCATGATTAGATCTAATTTGTATATGAGATATATGATATAGATCTAAATACTGTTTTGTAGTATTGACATGTTCCTGATTAAGGCGTTCCTCTTGGCCGTCCGGTCATAAGAACGAAGAAGGGTTTAAAGGCCCTCTCTTTCCATTCGATGGGGTGTTCTTATGATGTGTAGGGGTGCTGCGTGTTCGTCCTTAATCAGAAACCCAAAACTTACTTTCTGCAAAACCCTAGATCCTGAAACCCTAGGATTTATTGTGCATATTTTGTTTATGAACCCTACTTAATTAAGAATTAAGTTTATGGAATATTAATTAGGTCTAAAATTGAGAATTTCAGATCTAAGACATATTCATAATACTGGGTTCGGGCTTGGGTAGCTCAATTAGGTCTAAGCGGTTGATCAAACCGAATCAAGAGTTGGTTAGATGGGATCAACAATGCTTAAATTGACCAGCCTAATAGGATTAAGTCTGGGTCAAGATCGAGTCACGATCAAGCAAGACCTAATTAGGCTCAGAGGTTAGAGTCTGGATTGTAGGCTAACCCAATTGGTTCTGACTCAACAATTTGGTGTCTAAGGTAAGTTTGGCACATACGACCGACTGGATTTTTAATTGGAAGCTACTCGACCTGAATGCATTCTTGTACGAGTTAATGGCATATTCCTTCCACCGGATCTCACTTACCTGGCCATATCTGTTGACACAGTTCTGATCTGAGGTGGTCAATAATCCGAGCTAACCCATGCCACTAGGTTAGTCATAATTGTTATGACTAAGCCAAGTCTAGTTTAATGAGACCTGAATCAATTCTCCCTAAGAAAAGATTAAGTCTGAGGTCTTCCACCATTGTAGATGTGCGGGCCCTTCCCGGGGTTGATTGTTCTCGGCTGGATACAGTGGCTCAGTTGCACCGGGAAAGATGCAACCATGTCTATTAGGCATTGGATGCTATGGGCTGGAGGATGAGTTGGGCTCAATATTTCCGGATACGGTGAGAGACTCAATTAGGAACCCAGTCTATGCAAATGGTGGGTCTGACTTAACTAAGGAGTGGATCAATATTCCGGATACGGTGAGATTCATGAATTAGAGACCAAGTTTGGGTGCACCATGATTAGAGAATCATTGAACAAGAGTTGTTCACTCATTGGCTAACCCATCACCAATAACTGTTAGGTGAGGTGATGAGTCAGTTGGTGAGACCGCACCACCCACTAGAAATCATTAATCATGGAGATTTTTGCATCTCTACAGAGGGAGTGTAGGGATCCGAGAAAATAGTGGGAGCTAATTTGTTTAAAAATAAAATCTCTAAATAAATTGGTCAAGTCAAAATTACAGTATCTAACTAGAATCTTTGACTCTCTACAGGAAAATGTCTGCGTCCAACCCATTGGCACGTATCCTGGACACACATAGACTGACTGGACCCAATTATAAAGATTGGCTCAGGAACTACAAAATTATTTTGGGTTTTCGAGAAGTTAACCCATGTTTTGGACCAGGACCCTCCCACCTTACCAGCCCGTCCATCTGTTGAACAGAGAGCGTCTCTCTGAAAAATGGATTGACGAAGATAATAAGGCCAGATATTACATGTTGGGCTCGATGTCTGATGAGCTCCAGCGCCAACATGAAGATATCGGGACTGCTCGCCAAATGTTGGCTCACCTGCAGGAGATGTTTGGTGAACAGAGTCGCGCAGCCAAATATCAAGTCACAAAATGACTTTTTAAGGCTAAGATGCGTGATGGGCAGTCAGTCCAAGATCACTGTCTGACAATGATCAAGGACATGGAAGAGCTTGAGAAGCTCGGTGTGAAGTTGGACTTGGACCTGCAGAATGATATTATTCTGCAATCCTTGACTGATGCATATGGGCAATTCATCATGAATTACCACATGCATAAACTTCAAAATTCCTTGGCCGAATTAATGAATATGCTGGTTACCGCTGAGCTTTCTATGAAAGGTTCTAAAGGCTCAGTTCTTGCTATGGAATGGACTTCTTCCAAAAGAAAGTCTTATGGAAAAGAAAAAGAAGTCTGTGAAAAAGCAAAAGGTGGAAGGATCAAAGAAGAAGAAGGCAGAAGCCGAAGAAGAAAGCCGATGGCAAAGGAAAGTGTTTCCATTGCAACAGCGACGGCCATTGGAAGCGGAAACTGCCCTACTTACCTGGCCACCCTGAAGAACAAGAAGGAAGGTCCTTCTGGAGGTATGCTCGTTATTGAGTCTAACCTTACGGTTTCTTCTGCATCCAGTTGGGTGCTTGACTCTGGTTCTAGTGCTCATCTGTGCACTTCCATGCAGGGTCTTGAGGATAGCAGGAGGCTGAGGGATGGAGACATGATCCTACGCATCGGTAATGGAGCAAGAGTTGCTGCAGTAGCCGTGGGAACATACCCTCTTCGATTACCATCTGGTTTAGACTTAGTTTTAAAAGACTGTTATTATGTGCCTGCAGCTAGCAGGAATTTGATTTCTGTTTCATGCTTAGCACAAGAAGGTTATGTGATCACCTTCTTTAAGGACCATTGTAACATTCTTTATGAAAGAAATAAAATTGCAAATGGTTTCCTTATTAATGGTCTTTATCAGCTACATATTGATGTACCTGTTCTAACTATCGAGCAAAACGTGAATGCCAAACGACCTAGGGATAGTCCAAACGACAGATATCTATGGCACCTGAGATTAGGTCATATAGCAGAAGATAGGATTCAACAAATTGGAGAAAAATGGGCTATTGAGTCCATTGACTTTTCCGAGTCATATCCAACTTGTGAATCTTGTCTTCAAGGCAAAATGACTAAACTCCCTTTTGTTGGACATGGGGAGAGGGCCACAGATCTCCTTGCCCTAGTACATACTGATGTGTGCGGCCCATTCGATGTGCCGGCTAGAGGCAATTTTGTCTACTTCATTACCTTTACCGATGATCTGTCTAGGTATGGGTATGTGTATCTTATGAGACACAAGTCTGAAGCTTTTGAAAAGTTCAAAGAATTCAGACATGAAGTAGAAAAACAAACTGGAAAACCCATTAAGGTTCTTCGATCAGATCGAGGAGGTGAATACCTTAGCCGGAATTCCTAGACTATCTTAAGAAAAATGGCATAGTCTCTCAATGGACTCCACCAGGAACACCTCAACTCAACGGGGTTTCAGAATGGAGAAATCGGACTCTATTGGATATGGTTCGATCCATGATGAGCTTCACAGACCTTCCTGATTTTCTTTGGGGATATTCATTGTTAACTTCAATTTATCTACTGAATAGGGTTCCCTCTAAAACCGTTCCTACCACACCGTATGAGATATGGCACGGTAAGAAACCAAGTCTGAGTCATCTCAGAATTTGGGGTTGTCCGGCTCATGTCAAAAGACAACAAGCGGACAAGTTAGAGTTTAGGTCCTTTCAGAGCTCGATTCATAGGATATCCTAAAGAGTCATTAGGATACTATTTCTACATTCCAGAAGACCACAATGTGATTGTGAGTCGACATGCCATCTTTCTTGAAAAATAGTTTATTCAAGATAGCGGCATTGGAAAGCAGATTAAGCTTGATGAGAAAGTCTCACAAGTACAACGAGCTAAGGACCAATTGGAACCAAATCAGGTTGAGCCAATAAGAACACTACCTCCTCCACCTCGTAGATCGGAAAGAGTTTTCCATCCCCCTGAAAGATACTTAGGTATTATTTCAGAGGAAAGTAGAGAAAAAATGTTCCTCGTAGGTAATGGTGCTCATGGTGATGATCCCAAAACCTACAACGAGGCGATATCAGATATCGACTCCGAGAAATGGCTAGAGGCAATGCAGTCAGAAATTGACTCGATGCACTCAAACCAAGTCTGGACCTTGGTAGATCCACCAGAAGGTATAGTACCTATTGGGTGTAAATGGATCTTCAAGAGAAAGATTGGTGCAGATGGAAATGTGGAGACATTCAAGGCTAGACTAGTGGCAAAAGGTTATAGTCAATGCGAAGGCATTGACTATCAGGATACCTTTTCCCAGTGGCTATGCTAAAATCCATCCGCACATTGCTTGCCGTTGCAGCCTATTTCGATTATGAAATATGGCAAATGGACGTGAAAACGGCATTCCTAAATGGATATCTTGAGGAAGATATCTATATGGAACAGCCGCTAGGTTTCACATCCAGTGATACTGATCACAAGGTTTGCAAGCTGCAAAGGTCCATATATGGACTTAAGCAAGCATCTCGGAGCTGGAACACTCGTTTCAATGATGTGATCAAAAAGTTTGGTTTCATCAAAAATGAAGAGGAACCGTGTATTTTCAAAAAGGTCAGTGGGAGCGCTGTTGTCTTCCTCGTATTGTACGTGGATGACATCCTCCTTATTGGGAATGATATTCCCATGTTGACAATCAGTCAAGATGTGGTTGTCCAAGGAATTCTCCATGAAAGACCTAGGTGAAGCATCCTTTATTCTAGGAATTAAGGTCTATAGGGATAGACCGAATAGGATGCTAGGACTTTCACAGAAGATGTACATAGAGGAAAGTACTAAAGAGGTTTAGTATGGAAAACTCTAAGAGGGGATTAATACCCTTCAGACATGGTATTCATCTTTCCAAGAAGATGTGCCCCAGCACACCTGAGGAAATAGAACGCATGAGCAAGATCCCTTATGCTTCTGCAATAGGGAGCCTCATGTATGCCATGCTATGTACACGACCTGATATAGCCCATGCTGTGAGTGTCACAAGCAGATATCAGTCAAATCCAGGTGAAGAACACTGGACTTCTGTGAAATGTATCCTTAAGTACTTGAGAAGAACTAAGGATATGATGTTGGTCTTTGGTAATGGAGAACTCCAAGTCCAGGGATACACAGACTCGGATTTCATGTCCGATATAGATGATCGAAAGTCGACATCTGGAGTCTGTTTGTGTGCAATGGTGGAGCTGTCAGCTGGAAGAGTTCCAAGCAAACGGTGATAGCAGATTCCACCATGGAAGCAGAATATATCGCTGCATCAGAGGCTGCGAAGGAAGCATTCTGGTACAAGAAGTTTGCTGCAGAAATTCGGAGTAATGCCATCAGATGCCATTCCTCTATACTGCGACAACAATGGCGCCATAGCCCTTGCTAAGGAGCCGAGGTCTCACCAGAAATCCAAGCACATTGAGCGGCGATACCACCTCATCCGCGATTACCTCGAGAAGGGTTACGTTCGAGGTCAAGAGAGTCAACTCCACAGATAATGTGGCAGACCCACTTACAAAGCCGTTGGGCCAGCAGAAGATCGAAGTCCACCTTGAGAAGATGGGACTTAGACTTGTAGCCAATTGGCTTTAGGATAAGTGGGAGATTGTTAGATATATGTGCCCTAGAAGCCAGAATTGGCTGACACTTGTAATACACTTCTAGGGGCAAAATTATAATTTTGACTAATATCAATAAAATGGGTTATTTTCTATCACATATGTGTATTTAGTGTCTGTGATACATCCTTTGAGTTAATGGTAATGATAATTCATATTTTCAAGAGTTGAAAATTTAAGACATGAATAATCATTATTAACTCATAAAATGCTTCCGACCATAGGATCATCATCACGAGGATGGTGATTGATCCGGAAGGTTGGTGTACAATCGCTTCTCTTTAGTAGATGAGTCTTGAGTCTACGGTGTGGAGACACCGGAGCGAGAGTACAGGTACTCGTTAGAGAACGAGGGCACTGAGCGTGACCACCTCGAGTAGTCATTAGGGAGTCTACCTTCTCGTCAATGACTGACTCGATGCTGCAGTAGTGTGTCTGGTTCTTTGACCTGAGGATGCATCGGCAGTTCACCTTGAGGGTGTTATAGTTTGACTACACCATTACTCGGTCTCCTAGCCATATGGAACCCTGAGGTGTATGTTGGCTATAGCATGTTCATTGTAGGAACTGGATTGCATCAAGATGGAATCTATCTACCTCGGTGGTAGAGGAGCAGCCCTATGATGATCATGAGAATCAAGTCCAGAAGTCCATGGCCATGGCAGAGTGAAATAATAGAAAGAGTTTCTATTTAGATTTTCACATTGGACTCGAATCGAATGATTACATCATATGACAGAGACTAGGGTTTGACGAGTTTCACCTTAACCCTAATCTGATCGGGGCTCAAGATAGAAGAACTTAATCACACAGGTAGCTGCACCAAGAGGTTCGCATTCAGCTCTGATGGGTTGCCACCATATACTGCTAGGTGTCACTGGTGGATTTTGGGAGCAATTAGAATGATTTAGATGATCGATCATTCTAGCTGTTCGAATCAGAAGAGTTCTGATCCATCGAAAGGAGTTTCGATGATGTCGATGATAGAGATCATGACATATCCCATTACCATACAGAACTGAACCTAACTGGGTCACACAAACAAGGGTTTGAATCTGGTGATCATCAATTGAACTGATCTAGTTCAATTGATCTGAATGAGATTCAATTAGGTTCAAAGAAATCGTGCTAGCACTCGATTGAACCTAACGTTCTTCTTTTACTATCATAAATAAGTTGTCCTGACTGAGCCAAAGGAGTTTGTGCTCAATCAGAGGCCTTCATATGGTCTGACTGGAGGTTGTCCAAGTCAGAAAAGGTTGTCTTATTTTGTAAGACATTACCTGCCATTTTTGGTCACCTGCCATTTCTTGTTCTTTGACTTTGGTCAAAAGTCTACCTTTGACTGGTCAAATGTTGACCATTGACACTTTGACTTTTGACCACATGTCATGCACCTATTGGAGAGCTGGTGGGGGCCTGTCCCCCTGCCAGAACCTGGCAAGGAAGAGGGCGCACGCCAACCCTTGGCGTGTGCCCAAGTTGGAGGCGCCTAGGAGTCCTTGTTGGACAAGGACTCCATCTCCCTTTTTGGATTCCAATTAGAGTTCTCCTAAGAATCCAACTTTGACTGGTCTTAGGCACCCTCTAAGGAGGAATCCAGGGGACTCTATTCCACCAATCAGATTTAGATCTGATTTCACAAAGGAGTTGTGATTGGTTGGGAAGAAGAGGAGTTGGATCACAGTTAGTCTATAAATAAGACCCTGCGCCCAACTCAAGTAATTTTGAAGTGATTGAAAGATCATAATTCCCACCCAAGGCTGCCTCTTCCCTCTCTTCCTCCATGCCAAACCCACCTTCTCCCTCTCCTCTCCATGTCCAAAAGAGTTTTGGAGCTTGGTTGGTGCGATCCAGATCAAAGAAAGGCGAGTGAAAGCTAGAAGGCTGCACTGCTGCAAAGGACGACTGCTGATCTTCAAAAGGAGTTTTGAAGATCCTCCAGATCAGATCCAGATCTGATCTTTGGAGATGTGATAGAGAAGAAGAAGATCTTTCGATCCAGTCCAAGTGGATACCGGTAGAGGCCAGGCACTTGCATGGCTAGATCCAGAATCTTTCGCTGCATACAGGATCATCAATGGATAATAGGATTACCCATATCAGGTTAAATTAAATTTGATTTAATTTATCTAGATTTTATTTTATTTCTAAAATAATAATAATCAGATCTAAAATATCTCAGATCTGATTAGGATCAAAAAAAAAAAATTTTGAAATATATCTCTTGATCTGATCAGATCTGAACGAACCTGATCCAGAAAATCAGGATTTTCCTTCAGTTAAATGGTAAGTGGATCATTTATGAAATTTTAAATGCCAATGCATCCCTTGTTTCTCATATTTTTTCATTTCTGTCTTTGTCATCATTAAATTCATGGTTTAGAGAGGATAGCCTTGTAATGCTTATAGGATTCACATTTTATTCTTTGAGGTTTTAATCTTGAAGAACTAAACAAGGATCAATGAAGTGATCATTGAAGTTCTATAGCAAGTAAATATCACTATTCACTGGTAATTATCTTCTTTCAATTGTTTTGGATTGCGTTTATATATGGCTCACAGGTTCTTATTTCTTTTACTTCCATCGCCTATCATTTTTCTTTTGATCCAAAGATTCCAAACAGATATTTTGAAAAGCCTAATAGGTGCATTCTTCTCAGCAGGTATTGCAATAGTAAAATTTTTTCTTGAGGTGAAAAGATTTGTTGGTCCCTACATAATAATAGCTTGCGGAAGATGGGTAATACACTTTTAAACAATCCTATTTTTTGCTTTTAATATGTATTTTTAAAGTTAGCCTCTGTCTAATATATAAATAATTTTATGCGATAATATGATTTATTTAATTTCATGTAAAATAGTAAAAGGACAGTTCTATTTGTTGCTTATGATATGTATTTTTGTAATTGTTTAATCAATAAACCATTTCATTCCTTTTAATTTTATATTAGACTAATTATGGGAAAGCCATGTACTATTGATGTTTTTTACAAAAGAAAAAGTGTTGAAGCTCAACGTGAACATGGTGAAGCTACTGATTCATCTCCAGCATCAAATACAGAATCTACTTATATTAAGAAATATCATGCTAAGAATCCAAGAGTAGAAAAAAAAAGTTAATATTTCTTCTTTAGAACATGATCTAGGATTACTTGTGCCAATATATGAATATCCTATTGATCAACGTGATGAAATTTGGCATGCTTATATAAAAGCAGGACCATATTAACCTTATCTTTCTCAATATCCTTCATCTGGTTCAGAAAAATATTTACGACATGTTCAATACTCTTGGTTTAAGGAGTTTTCTAGTTAGAGTATTCACCCGCTAAAGATGCAGCATTTTATTTACCATGCTATATGTTCAATAATTCTTCAAATATTCACCATCGTACTATTGCTTTTATAGAAAAAGAATTTTAAAATTGAAAAAAAGTTCATGAAAAAGATGGTGCATTTTTAGTCCATGTTGGAGATTGCCCAAATTCATCACATAATATTTGTATGAAGTCTTGTGGCTCAATCTCAACACATAGAGAAAGTCTTTAGCAAGCAAAGTGCTCAAATAGTTGCTGATAATCATTTGCGACTTAAAATATCTATTGATGCTGTTCGATGGCTTATATTTCAAGCATGTGCCTTTAGAGGTAATGATGAGAGTTTTGAATCATTGAATCATGGGAACTTCATTGAATTGATAAAACTTTTAGTATCTTATGATCAAAATGTTACAAAAGTTGTATTTGAAAATGCTCCTGAAAATGCTCAATATATCTCACCTAGTATCCAAAAGAAAATATTATTCATTTTTGCAAGAAGAATTCATGCTATAATTTATAAGAAAATTAAAAATTAAAAATTCTGTATTATTATTGATGAAGCTCGAGATGAGTCTAAAAAAGAATAGATGGCTATTATTTTGAGATTTGTTGACAATGAAGGCTATGTGCAGGAAAGATTCTTTGATCTTATTCATGTGTTAGACACTACAGCATTAACATTAAAAAATGAGATAGCATCTATTTTTTCTTGCTATGGCCTCAATATTCTCAATATTCGAGGTCAAGGATATGATAGAGTAAGTAATATATGGGGTGAGTGGAATGGACTACAAGCATTGATTTTGAAAGAATGTCCTTATGCATATTATATTCATTATTTTGCTCATCGTTTGCAATTGGCATTAGTTGCAGCAACTAGAGAAGTTAGCCATGTTCATCAATTTTCTTCTAATTTGACATTTATTGTCAATGTTGTTAGTAGTTCTTCCAAAAGGCATGATCAACTTAGAGTTGCTCATGCTACTTACATTTCAAATTTAATTGCCAATGATGAGATTGAAATAGGTAGTGGGCTGCATCAAATTAAAACATTACAATGAGCTAGAGATACTCGATGGGGTTCTCATTTGGCATTTATTGAAAGATTATTATTGATGTTTGGTGGAACTTGCTCTGTCCTTCAAATTATTATGATAGAAGGTAATTATTTACAACGAGATGATGCACAGTTTACTTGTAATGCCATGACATTTTTTGAGTTTGTCTTTACATTGCATTTTATAGGAGATATCATGACAATTACTCATGATTTGTGTCAAGCCTTGTAATGTAAATCTTAAAATATCTTGAATGCCATTACTTGAAGAAAAATCTGATTTTCCACCGCAAGATCGTCCAGATCTGATCAGATTTGAGGTAGATTTTTTTATAAAAATTTTTATGATCTGATCAAATCTAAGAGTTCTCAGATCTGATCAAGATAATCTGATATTAAAATTAAAAATTAAATTAAATTAAATTAAATTTTAAGTATCTGATTGGATAATCTAATTATCCTATGATGATCCTGATCATTTCTGAGATTTTGGAAGGAGCCATGCACGCGCTTGGCCTCTACCAAAATTCACTCGAGCATGATCTAGATGTCTTCTCTTCACGAATCTTTTTTTAAAAGATTAGATCTGAATCTGATTTATAAGTTCTTTAAAATAAATTTTGAAGGCAGTCCATCTATCTCACGAATACCATCGCATAGAACCTAAATCTTGTGCCAAAAACCTTAGATCTTCTTGTCTGATTTATGCCCAACCTTTGGCATGTAGAAGATGGAGAGAGAGGATCAGAGAGGGCATAGGATATGGTATGGGCGATAGCAACTTCAGTGTGGAAAATATTTTCATGCGATGCCCACACAATGGCGTGAGAAAGGATTTTAAACCCAATGCCACATAGAGTCTCGTTTGACTAAAATAACTCATTTATTTTATCATTAGGACTCAGGAAATTATTCTCCACATAGAGCACTAGATCTCATCTAGTTTTTATGCCAAAAATCAATCAAAAAGTGGGTGACATGAGTAGATAAGGAAGAGTCCATTACGCCTAGGACTCTTTCCTCAAGAGTTTGATCCAAATCAAACTCTATCAAAAACCTAGTCAAAACTCTATTATAAATGACAAAATTTGGCACACCTATAGTATGACTCAAGCCCTCTCACATATCCAAAAATTAGAGCAAAATAATTTCTAAAGAATTTTCTAGAAGCATTTGATCAGGTGATCCTTAATTCTCTCAATTAGGTCAACTTTTGACCCTAGTTCAATTGTATTATGAATGAATTTAATTTCTATAATTAATCTAACCTAGACTGGTTTCAGTCAGATGCAAATAAATCTATTCAAGATATAGAAATGAGATAAATTAAATTTGAATCGGTTGTGATGAATTAGAAAGATTACAGAAGGAGAAAGCCAGGCTCAATTGTGTGCTAGCACGATTACCTTGAACCTGATTGGATCTAATCCAAATCAATCAAACTGGATTAGCTTAATTGATGACATCCAAATCTAAATCTTTATTTGTATGATCCAGTTAGGTTTAGTTCCATATAGTAATGAGATATGTCGCGATCTTTATCATCGACATTATCGAAATATCTTTCGATGGACTAGAACTTTTCTGATTCATACAATTAGAATGATCGATCATCAAAATCATTCTAATTACTTCCAAAATCCACCAGTGATACCTAGTAGTATATAGCGATAACCATCAAAATTGAAAATGAACCTCTCAATGCAGCTACCTATGTAATTGGGTTTTTCTATCTTGAGCTCTGACAGGTTAGGGTTAAGGTAAACTCATCAAACCCAATATCCATCATATGAATTAATCATTCGATTTGAGTCTAATGTAAAATCCTAATAGAAACTCTTTTTATCATCTTTACTTTGCCATGGCCATGGGCTTAAGAACTCAATCTCATGATTATCATAGTGCTACTCTTCATCTACCGAGGTAGATAGATCTTCTATTAGTATAATCCAATTTCTATAATGAACATGCTATAGCCAATATACATCTCAGGATTCCAAATGACTAGGAGATCAAGTTATGGTGTAGTCAAACTATAACACTCTCAAGATGAACTATCGATGCATCTCAGGTCAAAGAACCAGATACACCATTATAGCATCGAGCCAGTCATCGACGAGAAGATAGATTTTCTTATGACTGCTCGAGATGGTCACACTCAGTGCTCTCGTTCTTTAACGAGTATCGTACTCTCACTCCGATATCTCCACATCGTAGACTTAAGACTCATCTATCCTAAGAAAATGATCGTTCACCAATCTTTCGGATCGATCACCATCCTCATGATGATCCTACGGTCGGGAGCAGTTTATGAGTTAATTATAAAATTTCATATCTTAAATTTTTAACTCTTAAAAATATGAATTGCCATTACCATTAACTTAAAGGATGTATCACAAATACTTTAAATACACACTATGATATAAAATAATTTTTTTATTAATTTATAGTCAAAATTATAAAATTATCTTTAGAAGTGTATTACAAGTGTTTAGCCAATCTGGCTTAAGGGTACACATCTAACATTATATTGGTCTCTACTTCTAAAATTTTGATCTAAAGAATGAGAGAATTATGTTGGAAATTTGTTTTTTAAGAAGTGAAATCATTTTGTAAGAAACATGAAATTGATATTCCTGACATAAGAGCTCCTTATATCATTAGAAGCAGGCTAGCTCGTCAATAATAGGATCTTATTTCATTTGAGCATTATTATCGGATAAACTTATTTATTGCTACTATTGATACTCAATGACAAGCGCTCAATAATAGATTCACTAAAAATACAATGGAGCTACTTACTCTTAGCTCAAGTTTGGATCCAAGAGATAATTACAAGTTACTAAATGTCGACCATATTTGTGAGCTAGTAAATAAATTTTATCCTAATGATTTTACTGAATAAGAAAAGCTACATTTGAGAATACAAGAATAACATTATGAGCTTGATGTCTCTCATCATCCAGAGTTGAAGCAGTGGTCAACAATTTTTGAACTTTGTCAAGGATTGAAAAAAATAGAAAAGTCTATTGTTTACCATTTGATTGATCGCTTGATTCATTTGGTATTAACTTTTCTAGTTTCAATTGCAACAACTAAGTGATCATTTTCAGCTATGAAGATTGTTAAAAATAAACTTTGAAACAAGTTGAAAGATGATTTTCGTGTAGATTACTTGATTACCTACATTGAGAGAAAGATTGTAGAAAATTTTGATATAGATTTCATTATTGATGAATTTTATGATCTAAAAGAGCATCATGCACAACTACGATGATATCTTAAGACAAATTTCATGATGATGATTTTTTTATATATATAATAGTAATTATTTTGTTTGGGATGAATGTAAGACCTTTCAGTTTTAGATATTATTATTATTGAAATACATATTAAAATTTGTCTGCTTTGGGATGAATTTTAAAATTTTCTTAGATAAGTACTGTTGGAGATAAATTCCTATTCCGTCGAAGTCCAATCTGATGCTTAGTCTAATACAACTGATAATCATGAAAGAGCTTCAATCGAGAATATTTCCTCCAGCGGACGAACCCCAGTCGAACTCCTGCAAACAGTCAAACTCCTCCAGCGATCGAACCCAAGCCAAACTCCTCCAGCGGCCGAATCTCTTTGGAATCCCTACAGCAGTCGAACTCCATCCGAACTTCTCTATCAACTGGACTCCTTCTGGACTTCTCCATCAGTCGAACTCTTTCCAAACTTCTCTTTCAACCAGACTTCTCTATTAGTCGGACTCCTTCCGAACTTCTCCTTTAGTTGGATTCCTTCAGAAGCCAAATTTTTTTCGGACCTCTTCTTCTATCGGATTCCTCCAAGAGCCAAACTCCTTCCAGACTTTTTTATCAACTGGACTCCTTCTGAACTTCTCCATCAGTCGAACTCTTTCCAGACTTCTTCTTCGATCGAACTTCTCCATTAGTCGGACTCCTCCCAGACTTCTCCTTTAGTTGGATTCCTACAGAAGTTGAACTCCTCCCAAACTTCTCCTTTAGTCGGATTCCTATAGGAGCCGAACTTCTTCCGGATCTCTCTTTCAATCAAATTTCTTCAGAAGCCAAACTCCTTTCGAACATCTCCTTCAATTGGATTCCTACAGGAGTTGAACTCTTTTCGGACCTTTCCTTCAGTCGGATTCTTATAGGAGCCAAACTCCTTCTGGACTTCTCCTTCAGTCGGATTTCTTCAAAGCCGAACTTCTTTCGGACCTCTCCTTCATTAGATTCCTTCAGAAGCCAAACTCCTTTCAGACTTCTCGATCAACTGGACTCCTTTTGGACTTCTCCATTAGTTGAACTCTTCTCAGACATCTCCTTCGATTGGATTTCTCCGTCAATTAGACTCCTCCCGGACTTCTCCTTCAATCGGATTCCTATAGAAGCCGAACTCCTTCCGGATCTCTCCTTTAGTCGAATTTCTATAGGAGTCAAACTCCTTTCGGACCTCTCCTTCAGTCAAATTCCTACAGAAGTCGAACTCCTTTCGGACCTCTCATTCAGTCAAATTTCTCCAAGAGCCAAACTTCTTCCAGACCTCTCCTTCCATCGAATTCCTCCAGGAGCCAAACTCCTTTCAGACTTCTCCTTCAGTCGAAATCCTCCAGGAGCCGAACTCCTTCTGGACCTCTCCTTCCATCGGATTCCTCCAGAAGTCGAACTTCTTCCGGACCTCTTCTTCAATCGGATTTCTATAGGAGCCAAACTTCTTCTGAACTTCTTCTTCAATCGGATTCCTATAGGAGCCAAACTCCTTTTGGATCTCTCCTTCAGCCAAACTTTATCTGGATTCCTCCAGCAGATTACTTCTAGATTTCAAGTAATATTCCTTCCGGATGATCTCCTCTAGACGTATTTTCTTCAGGAGTCTGAACTCCTCTGGAATTAATATATATCAAAGTTCTTCACCAACCAATGCCTGCTTTCTTTGAACTACGACTATTAAATCTCGACGAACGGTCACTATCAGTCTGACGACACCCCCTCTCCGTAGCAAACTCCATACAATCCCGAGCGGCCCACTATCAGACGGTTATGGCTATCACTATCAGTCTGCTATAGGCGACACTTCTTCCTCTCTTTACCAAACCTCATGCAGCTCCGAGTGACCCAATATCAGATGGTATGGCTATCACTACCAGTTCGCTATAGGCTTCGTCCATAAAAAAAGAACCCTCTAGATAGATTTTCTCTAAGCTCTCTTCTCCTTTCCAAAACTCTGCCAAACTATTTTCTGAGCACTCCATTCCTATTGGCTAGAAGAGCTGACTTGATCGTCGGAAGGATTCTATCAGGAGCCACCACCATCGACTCCAGATGAAACTTTATTTTACAGTCACTGACGTAGCGACAATCTCTTCCTCCTCTAATTCCAATCTCGATCTGACGTCAACCAGATTCTACACCAACAAAATTGGTGCTAGAGGAAGGGCCCTCTATTTCTGAGGTATCCTTGTTCTTAAAGAAATGCTCAGCCGACCCTATGGATCTTTTTCTCTAAGGTTCATCTCCATCCTCTCCCTCAATCCCAAGAAATGCCTCTAAAGAAGATGACTATCCGAAGATCTACCACTTTTGCTGCTAGATCCAAGCTAGACCCATCCATTCCTGCTTCAGCATCGATGCTTCAATCTCCTCCTCTACCGATGGTCATAGTAGATTCGAAGCAGTTTAAGCTATTGATGCAACGGATTCGGGGCCTCATCGAGATGGTGCAGACCATGCGACAACCTCCGACAGCGATTCTGCTAGAAAAACCACCATCGAAATGTCAGAAATCGATCCCAAGGAAGAGCACTTGGGCTAGCATCCCCATCACCCCTAAGAAGAAGAAATAGAGAGTAGAGGATCCTTGTTCAGATCGTGATTCTTCTCTAGAAGAAATCTTCTCCATCTACAGTCAAAAGCCTTCCAAGATCCACGATCGAGATGACGTCCTCAATCAAAAACTACAGAAGATGGACCAGCAGATCAAGAAACTCTACCACGTCATTCTGGCTCGCCATGACGACGTCTGCACCGATCCTCCTTTCTCTCCCCAAATTATGCAAGAGCCTATTCTGCCAAACTTTAAGCTCTCCTAATTTGAAAGCTATGATGGAACCTCTGATCCGATCGATCATCTACATCTCTTTCGGACCATGATGCTGCTTCATGGCGCACCAGACGCTATCTTAGGTTAAGCTTTTTCATCTACCTTAAAAGAAACAGCAAGAAATTGGTACTCAACATTGAAGTTGGGTATGATCTTCTTCTTTGACCAGATGAGCCATTAGTTTGCGGCTCACTTCGTCAGTAGCCGACGTCCGTGTTGAGATTCAGATTTTTTGATGAATATCAAGCAGAAGGAGTGAAAATCTATCCGGGCTTATGTCACCCAATTTAACGCTGCTACATTGAAGGTCTGAAATCTGGACCAGTCCGTTGCAATGATCGCACTCAAGGATGGCCTTCAGAAGAATGATTTGCTGTTCTCCTTGGAGAAGAAGTACCCTAAGAACTTTATCGATCTGCTAGCTCGAGTTGAAGGATATGCCCGAGTGAAAGAATACTTCAAATTGAAAGATGAGGAAGCCACAGGAGAGCGGAAGATGGGCGAGTCTAGTAAACTCACGACTGATGGAGGGCCGAATAAAGTTTGACTGCGCTCATGGACTCCCCTCGAGCGCAAGCGAGCCCAAACTCCTCCTCAAGCTTGTTGTCAAAGAAGTCCCGATAGAAGAACACGATGAGGTTCGCCCTCTAGAAGATTTCACAACTGCACCCTTCTCAATGCTCCACAAATGTCGATCTGAAGCAAGAGAAGATTGACCGAGGACACTACCGCAGCTAGAACCATCAAGGAGGGAGGAACAATAAGAAGATCGATCATTTCTCGACATCATCAATACTATCTCTAGGAGACTTAGTGCTTCAACGAGCCGACATCTCTTAGTCTCAGAGCCAGAAGAAGCTTGTCCCAAATTGGGAAGGCCTATATGAAATAGAGGAGGTCGTCCGATCCAAAATTTATCATCTGAAAGAGCTCGATGGAACAACGCTCCTACAACTTTGAAATTTCTGAGAATGTACTACCGATAATTTTTCTTCAATAAAACTCCTCCATTTCAATATTATGGTTTCTTGGTGCAAAAACTATGTAATGATAGAAAAGAAGCAATCAATAGTGGTCATGTTAGAAATAGGAGGAGAATCTCATTCTAATATGAGCAAAATCGAAGACCTCCAATTATTTAAGATAGAAGGAGGGGAGAGGCCCATTTAATGGCCCATTTGTGTCCTTATTGTCATGTTAGGAACAGGAGAAGAACCTCATCCTAATATGAGTAAGTCAAAGACCTTGTTCATTTTAGATGAGATGAGGGAAGAGGCTCTGACAATGGCCCTTAGGTGCCCCTATTGTCATGTTAGGAATAGGAGGAGAACCTCATCTTAACATGAGCAAGTCGAAGGCTTCGTTCATTTTAGACGAGATGAGGGAAGAGGCTCTGAAAATGGCCCTTATGCACCACTACAGCCCGTTAGGAAAAAAAAGAGAACCTCATCCAAACATGAGCAAAGTCGAAGGCCTTGTTCATTTTAGATGAGATGAGGGGAGAGGCCCTGACAATGGCCCTTATGTGCCTCCTATTGCCATGTTAGGAATAGGAGGAGAACCTCATCCTAACATGAGCAAGTCGAAGGCTTCGTTCATTTTAAATGAGATGAGGGAAGAGATCCTGACAACGATCCTTATGTGCTTCTGCAGTCCGTTAGGAACAAGAGAAGAACCTCGTCCTAACGTGAGCAAAGTCGAAGGCCTCGTTCATTTTAGACGAGATGAGGGGAGAGGCCCTGATAATGGCCTTTATGTGCTCCTACAGTTCGTTAGAAATAGGAGGAGAACTTTATCCTAACATGAGCAAAGTCGAAGATCTTTGGTTATTTAAAATAGAAGGAAGGAAGAGGCCCATTCAATGGCCCATCTGTACCCCAATTGCCATGTTAGAAATAGGAGGAGAACCTCATCCTAACATGAGCAAGTCAAAGATCTCATTTATTTTAGATGAGATGAGAAGAAAGGCCTCGACTCAGTAGGAGATAAGATCTCCCTCAACCTCTCCTTCAACCTCGATTGGAGATAAGATCTTCTCCGAGCTTCAATGTCAATCTTAATAGGAGATAAGATCTTCTTCAACCTCGATTGGAGATAAGATCTCTTCCGAGCTTCAACGTCAATAAAAGATTCGATCTCCTTCAACCTCGACTGAAGATAAGATCTTTCTCGAGCTTCAATGTCAACCTCAACAGAAGATAAGATCTCCTTCAATCTCGACTGGACATGAGATCTCCTCTAAGCTTCAGCATCAATCTCAATAGGAGATAAGATCACCTTCAACCTCGACTGGAGATAAGATCTCTCCCAAGCTTTAACGTCAACAGAAGATAAGATCTCCTTCAACGTCGGCTGGAGATAAGATCTCCCCCGAGCTTCAAAGTTAACGTCTATAAAAGATAAGATCTTCTTCAACCTCGGCTAGAGATAAGATCTCTCCTGAGCTTTAACGTCAATAGGAGATAAGATCTTCTTCAACTTCGGTTGGAGATAAGATCTCCATCGAGCTTCAAGAGATATAGAGCCCAAAAAAAAACTTCGACAATCATCTTTTTTGTACTCTCTTCCTTCGAATTTTGAACTCGAGAGTGGGGGGACTATTATTGAGAATAAATTCTGATCCCGTCGAAGTCCAATCTGAAGCTTAGTCTAATACAACTGGTAATCACAGAAGAGCTTTGATCAAAAATATTCCCTTTAGTGGGCAAACCCCAATCGAACTTCTTCAAATAATCGAACTCCTCCAGCGGTCGAACCCAAGACAAAATCCTCCAATGATCGAACCGCTTTCGAACTCCTACAGCGATCGAACTTCATCCGAACTTCTCCATCAGCTGAACTCCTTTGGGACTTCTCCATCAATCAAACTCTTTTCAGATTTCTTCTTCGATTGGACTTCTCCATCAGTCGGATTCCTCTAGGACTTCTCCTTCAGTCGGATTTCTCCAAGAACCAAACTTTTTTCGGACCTCTCCTTCCATCGGATTTCTTTAGGAGCTGAACTATTAGATATGTGTGCTCTAGAAGCTAGAATTGGCTGACACTTGTAATACACTTCTAGGA
The DNA here is from genome assembly GCA_006176705.1 of Cocos nucifera. Classification (NCBI taxonomy): domain Eukaryota; kingdom Viridiplantae; phylum Streptophyta; class Magnoliopsida; order Arecales; family Arecaceae; genus Cocos; species Cocos nucifera. Next base: position 332,820 of record QRFJ01000229.1, on the reverse strand, counting down.
GCAAAATTATAATTTTGACTATAAATAATAAAATAGATTATTTTCTATCACATATGTGTATTTAGTGTCTGTGATACATCCCTTGAGTTAATGGTAATGATAATTCTTATTTTTAAGAGTTGAAAACTTAAGACAAGAATTTTTATTATTAACTCATAAAATGCTCCTAATCGTAGGATCATCATGAGGATGGTGATTGATTCAAAATGTTAGTGTACAATCACTTCTTTATAGTAGATGAGTCTTGAGTCTATGGTGTAGAGATATCGAAGTGAGAGTACAGATATTCGTTAGAAAATGAGGGCACTGAGCGTGACCACCTCGAGCAGTCATAGGAAAGTCTACCTTCTCATCGATGACTGATTCAAAGCTGCAGTGGTGTGTCTGATTCTTTGATCTAAGGTTCATCGGTAGTTCACCTTGAGAGTGTTATAGTTTAACTACACTATGACTCGATCTTCTAGCCATTCAAAATCCTGAGGTGTATGTTGGCTATAGCATGTTCATTGTAGGAATTGAATTATACCAAGAGAAAATCTATCTACCTCGATGGATGACGAGCAGCCCTATGATGATCATGAGAATCAAGTCCATAAGCCCATGGCCATGGCAAAGAGTGAAATAATAGAAAGAGTTTCTATTAAGGTTTTCACATTGGACTTGAATCGAATGATTAAATCATATGATAGAAATTAGGGTTTGACGAGTTCACCTTAACTCTAATCTGATCGGAGCTCAAGATAGAAGAACTTAATCACACAAGTAGCTGCACCAAGAGGTTCGTTTTCAGTTTTGATGGGTTGCCACCATATACTGCTAGGTATTACTGGTGGATTTTAAGAGCAATTAGAATGATTAAGATGATCGATCATTCTAGTTATCTAAATTAGAAGAGTTCTGATCCATCGAAAGGAGTTTCAATGATGTCGATGATAGAGATCATGACACATTCCATTACCATACAAAACTAAACCTAACTAGATCACACAAATAAGAATTTAGATCTGGATATCATCAATTAGACTAATCCAGTTCAGTTGATTTGAATTAGATTTAATTAGGTTCAAGAAAATCGTGCTAGCACACGATTGAGCCTAACGTTCTCCTTCTATTATCATTAAAAGTTATCTCGACTGAGCCAAATGTATTTATGCTCACTCAGGTACCTTTATCTGATCTGACTGGAGCTTGTCCAGGTCAGAAAAGGATTGTCTTAATTTATGAGATAAATTTATGATAACACCAGCCATTTTCCATCACCTGCCAATTCTTGTCCTTAGACTTTGGTCAAACGTTGACCTTTGACCCTTGGACATCTATCCATGTATCATGCATCCATAAGAGAGACTTATTGATCAAGTCCACCTTCCATTTGATAGGTAGATTGAGAGCACATGCCTAGGATGGCATGCACCCCATGTGGATAAACACTGGAGTCCCATACGAATAGAACTTCAGATTGCTTCTTGGATTCAACCTAGGTGATCCTTACCTATAGACTTTGATCAATCTTAGGCACCATCTAAGGATGAATCTATGGGACTCTCATCTGATTGAATTAGATGATGTCATCCCACCAATCAGATTTAGATCTGATTGTACGAAGCAACGTGATTGATCGGGATGATGCAGCACTACATGGTACAGCAGGATCTATAAATAAGCCCTATCTGCGCCCAACTTTTTGAGAGTTCCTCTTAGCCCATGCCCCAAGGCTGCCCCTCTCCTTCCTCCATGCCATCCTCTAATCCTCTCTCTTTTCACCATACCCAAGGAAAGTTGGGCTTCAGTTTGGTGTGATCCAGGCAAGAAAAGGCTGACGAGAAAGGAAGAAGGCAGCACTGTTGTAGAAACGACTGCTGATTTTCAGAAGAAGTTTTGAAGATCCTCCAAATCAGATACAGATCTGATTTTTGAAGATATGATAAAGAAGGAGAAGATCTCTAGATCTGGCCTGAGTAGATATTGGTAGAGGCCAGATGCTTGCATGGCTAGATCCAGAACCTTAGGCAATCAGCAGGATCATCAAAGAGTAATCGGATTATCCAAATTAATGTAACATTAATTTAGATTTAATTTAATTTAATTTTTTTATTCATCTGATCATAAAATTAGATCTAAAAATTATCAGATATAATTTAGATCTAAGAGAAAATTTTTGAAATATGCCTCTAAATTCAATCAGATTTGAACGAACCTGATCCGAGAAATTAGAATTTCTCCTTCAATTGGTATCAGAGCCAGGTTGCATAAAATTTATTTAGATCTAATTTAATCTAATAAATTAATAATTTTAGATATCACATAAAATATGATTAGATCTAAAATTAAAAAATTAAAATTAATTAATTTAGATCTAAAATGTATGACATACATAACTAGACTAGGAATAGAATTATTCTATATGTAGTCTAGTATAATCATAATTTTTATTTAATTAATTATGATTTTAAGATCTATTTATTTACTATTTTTTGATCTTATAAATATTATAATCAAATTTAAAAATAGAAAATAAATTAAATTTAATTTATTCATATGAAATATGATAGTTGCATGTTTAGACTAGTTATAAAATAGTTCTACAAAAGATCTAGATTAAATTTTATTTGATGTGATCAAATTTAAATTTAATTTTTTAGATAATTATGAGATAATTTAGATCTAAAAAACATGCATGATATGATGTATGCAAAACATGTTTTAATTAGATCAATTTTTATATGAGATATATGCTTAGATCTAATTAGTTTTGTAGATTCGTTGTATTTTTAATTAAGGCGTTCCTCTTGGCCATCCGATCATAAGAACAAAGTAGAATTTAAAGACCCTCTCCTCCCATTCGATGGGGTGTTCTTGTGATGTGTAGGGGTGCTGCATGTTCGTCCTTAATCAAAAATTGAAAACTTATTTTCTGCAAAATCCTAAATTCTGAAATCCTAAGATCTTATTTACATATTTTATTTATGAACCCTAAACTTAATTAAGAATTAAGATTATAAAATATTGATTAGGTCTATAATTAAGAATTTTAGATCTAAGACATGTTCATAAAATTGGGTTCGGACTTGGGTAGCTCAATTAGGTCTAGCGATTGATCAAATCAAATCAAGAGTTGGTTAGATGGGATCAACATTACTAAAATTGACTAGTCTAATAGGATTAATTTTAGCTCAAGATCGAGTCACGTGAGTGATCGATCAAGCTAAGACATAATTAGGCTCAATGGTTAAAGTCTGGATTGTAGGCTAACCCAATTGGTTCTGGCTTAATAATTTGGTGTCTAAGGTAAGTTTGGCAGATACGATCGACTGATTTTTAATTGGGAGCTACTCGATTCGAATGCATTCTTATCGAGTTAATGAGATATTTCTTCCACCGATCTCACTTATCTAAACATGTTTGTTGACTCAGTTCTGAGCTGAGATGGTCAATAATCCGAGCTAATCCATGCCACTAGGCTAGTCATAATGGTTATGACTATGTCAAGTCTAGTTTAATGAGACCTGAATCAAATCTTCCTAAGAAAAGATTAAGTCTAAGATCTTCCACCATTGTAGATGTGCGGGCCCTTCCCGGGGTTGATTGTTCTCGACTGATTATGGTGGCTCAGTTGCACCGAAAAGATGCAACCATATCTATTAGGCATTGGATGCTACGGGCTGGAGGATGGATTGGACTCAATATTCTGGATATGGTAAGAGACCTAGTTAGGAATCTAATCTGTACAATTGGTGGGTTTGACTTAACTAAGGAGTGGATCAATATTTTGGATACGGTAAAATTCATGAATTAGAGATCAAGTTAGTGTGCATCATAATTAGAGAATCATTGAACAAGAGTTATTCACTCATTGGCTAACCCATCACCAATAACTATTAGGTGAGGTGATGAATAAGTCGGTGGGACTACACCATCCACTAGAAATTAGTAATCGTAGAGATTTTCGCATCTCTACAGAAGGAGTGTAGGGATCCAAAAAAATAGTGGAAGCTAATTTATTTAAAAATAAAATTTTTAAATAAATTGGTTAAGTCTTAATTACAATATCTAACTAAAAACTTTGACTTTCTATAGAAAAAAATATCTGCATCCAACCCACTAGCACGTATCCTGGATACCCATAGACTAACCGAACCCAATTACAAGGATTGGCTCCAAAACTTCAAAATTATTTTAGATTCTAAGAAGTTAACTCATGTATTGGACGAAGATCCTCCCATCTTACCAGCTCGTCCAACCGCTGAGCAGAGAGCGTCTCTTGATAAGTGGATGGATGAAGATAACAAGGCCAGATACTACATGTTGGGCTCGATGTCTGATGAACTTCAGTGCCAACATGAAGATATCAGGATTGCTCGTCAAATGTTGGCTCACCTATAGAAGATGTTTAGTGAACAGAATCGTGCAGCCAAGTATCAAATCACTAAATGACTATTCAAGGCTAAGATGCGTGATGGGCAGTCAGTCCAAGATCATTGTCTGATGATGATCAAGGACTTGGAAGAGCTTGAGAAACTTGGAGTGAGGTTGGACTTGCATCTGCAGAATGATATAATTCTATAATCCTTGACTAATGCGTATGGGCAGTTCATCATGAACTACCATATGCATAAACTTCAAAATTTCTTGGTCGAACTTATGAACATGCTGGTTACCGTTGAGCTTTCCATGAAAGATTCTAAAGGCTCAGTGCTTACTATGGAACGAACTTCTTCTAAAAGGAGTCTTTTAGAAAGAAGAAAAAGTTTGTGAAAAAGCAGAAGATGGAAGGAGGAAAGAAGAAAAAGGCAGAGCTAAAGAAGAAAACCGCTGACAAAGAAAAGTATTTCCATTGCAACAATGATGGCCACTGAAAGTGGAACTGTCCTACTTACCTGACCACCCTAAAGAAGAAGGAGGCAGATCCTTCTGGAGGTATGCTCGTTATTGAGTCTAATCTTACGGCTTCTTCTACATCCAGTTGGGTGCTTGACTCTGGTTCTAGTGCTCACTTGTGCACTTCTATGTAGGAACTTAAGGATAGCAGAAGGCTGAGGGATGGTGAGATGATCCTGCGCATCGAAAATGGAGCAAAAATTGCTGTCGTGGCCATGAAAATATATCCTCTTCGACTACCATTTGGTTTAGACTTAGTGTTAAAAGATTGTTATTATATGCCTGCAGCAAGCAGAAATTTGATTTGTGTTTCTTGCCTTGCATTAGAAGGCTATGTAATTAGTTTTCTTAAGGACCATTGTAACATTCTTTATGAAAAAAATAAAATTGTAAGTGGTTTCCTTATTAATGATCTTTATCAGTTACATGTTGATATATCTGTTTTTAATTTCAAGCAAAATATGAATGCCATAAAATCAAAACGAGCCAGGGATAGTCCAAACGATAGGTATCTATGGCACCTAACGCTAGGTCATATAGCAGATGATAAGATTAACAAATTAGAGAAAAACAGGCTATTGAGTTTGTTGACTTTCGAGTCATATCCAATTTATGAATATTATCTTCATGGCAAAATGACTAAACTTTCTTTTATAGGATATGGGGAAAGGGCCATGGATCTTCTTGCCCTAGTACATATTGATGTGTGCAGCCCATTTGATGTGCCAGCTAAAGGCAACTTTGTCTACTTCATAATCTTTATCGATGATTTATCTAAATATGGATATGTGTATCTTATGAGACACAAGTCTGAAGCTTTTGAAAAGTTTAAAGAATTCAGACATGAAGTAGAAAAGCAAACTGAAAAATCTATTAAGGTTCTTCGATTAGATCGAGGAGGTGAATACCTTAGTTGAAAATTTTTGGACCATCTCAAGAAAAATGGCATAGTCTCTTAATGGACTCCACCTTAAATACCTTAACTCAACGGAATTTCAGAATGGAGGAACCGGACCCTATTAGATATGGTCCGATCCATGATGAGCTTCACAGACCTTTCTGACTTTTTTTGAGGATACTGTTTGTTAACTGCAATATACTTACTGAATAGGATTCCCTCTAAAATCATTCCTACCACACCGTATGAGATTTGGCATGGTAAGAAATCAAGTTTGAGTCATCTCAAAATTTGGGGTTATCCGACTCATGTCAAAAGACAACAAATGGACAAATTAGACTTTAGGTCCTTTAGAGCTTAATTTATAGGATATCCTAAAGAGTCATTAGGATATTATTTCTATATTCTAGAAGATCATAATGTGATTGTGAGTCGGCATGCCATCTTTCTTGAAAAATAGTTTATTCAAGATAGCGGCATTGGAAAGCAGATCAAGCTCGAGAAGAAAGTCTCACAAGAGCAATGAGCTAAGGACCAAATGGAACCAAATCAGGTTGAGCTAATCCATTCACTACCTCCTCCATCTCGTAGATCGAAAAGAGTTTTCCGTCCCCCAGAGAGATACTAAGGTACTATTTCAGAGGATGTAGAGAAAATGTTCCTCATAGGTAATGGGGTTCATGGTGATGATCCCAAAATCTATAACGAGATAATATCAGATATCGACTCCAAAAAATGGTTAGAGGCAATGAAGTCAGAAATTGACTCGATACACTCAAACCAAGTCTGGACCTTGGTAGATCCACTAGAAGGTATAGCACCTATTGGATATAAATGGATCTACAAGAGAAAGATTGATGCAGATGGAAATGTGGAGATATTCAAAGCTAGATTAGTGGCAAAAGATTATAGTCAGCATGAGGGCATTGACTATCAGAATATCTTTTCGTCAGTAGCTATGCTAAAATCCATTCACACATTGCTTACTGTTGCAGCCTATTTCGATTATAAAATATGGCAAATGGACATGAAAATGATATTCTTAAATGGATATCTTAAGAAAGATATCTATATGGAACAGTTACTAGGTTTCACATTCGGTAATGATGATCATAAGGTATGCAAGCTGCAAAGGTCCATATATGGACTTAAGCAAGTATCTCGGAGCTGGAACACTCATTTTAATGATGTGATCAAATTATTTGATTTCATCAAAAATGAGGAGGAGCCATGTGTCTTTAAAAAGGTCAGTGGGAGCACTGTTGTCTTCCTCATATTATATGTGGATGACATCCTCCTTATTGGGAATTATATTTCCATGTTGACCATAGTTAAAATATGGTTATCTAAAGAATTCTCCATGAAAGACCTAGGAGAAGCATTCTTTATTCTGAAAATTAAGGTCTATAGAGATAGACCAAATAGGATGCTAGGACTTTCACAGAAAATGTACATAGAGAAAGTGCTAAAGAGGTTTAGCATGGAAAACTCTAAGAGGGGTTTAGTATCCTTCAAACATGGCATTCATCTTTCCAAAAAGATGTGCTCTAGCACACCTGAGAAAATAGAATGCATGAGCAAGATCCCTTATGCTTCGGCAATAGAAAGCCTCATGTATGCCATGTTATGTACATGACCTGATATAGCCCATGCTGTGAGTGTCACGAGCAGATATCAATCGAATCCAGGTGAAGAACACTGGACTTCTATGAAATGTATCCTTAAGTACTTGAGAAGAACTAAGGATATATTGTTGGTCTTTGGTAATGGAGAACTCCAAGTCCAGGGACATACAGACTCGAATTTTATGTCCAATGTAGATGATCAAAAGTCGACATCTAGGAGTCTGTTTGTGTGCAATGGTGGAGCTGTCAGTTAAAAAAATTCCAAACAGACAGTGATAGCAAATTCTGCCATGGAAGCAGAATATATCGCTACGTCAGAAGCTGCAAAGAAGGCATTCTGGTATAAAAAGTTTGCCACAGAGATTGGAGTGATGCCATCAGATGCCATTCCTCTGTACTGCAACAACAATAGCGCCATAGCCCTTGCTAAGGAGCTGACGTCTCATCAAAAATTCAAGCACATCGAGCGGCGATACCACCTCATCCGTGATTACCTCGAGAAGGATTACGTCAAGATCAAGAGAGTCGACTCCGCAAATAATATGGTGGATCCACTTATAAAGCCGTTGGGCCAGTAGAAGATCGAAGTCCAACTTGAGATTATGGGACTTAGATTTGTAGCCAATTGACTTTAGGTCAAGTGGAAGTTTGTTAGATATGTGTATCCTAGAAGTCAGAATTGACTGACACTTGTAATACACTTTGTTGGTGCAGAAATCCGTCCTCGCCGGAGGTCGCCGGAGTCGAGGCCGCTGAGGTCGCCGCCGGGGACCTGCAAAACGAAGTCCCATCCGAAACCGGTGGGGTGGTGGCTCCGGCAGGACCCTCCGACGGTCAAGTTAGTTTCCGGCCAACAGTAATGGAGTGCTCGGAATGAGTTCCGTGCTTAGATGTGAGGAGGAGAGCGAGTCGAGAGTTCAGAGAGCTTAGCCTTAGTATGTCGGGAGGGGTCCTTTTATAGCGGAGCTTAGTTGATGATGACGGCTGTGCCATCTGGCAGAGAGTCGTCGGGCAGCATGGAGTTCGGTACGGAGAGGAGGCGTCGTCCGGCGTCGTCGATCGGTAGATCATGGGAGCCATACCGGCGAGTCGTGTTGGCCAGCATGGAGTCCGGTACGGAGAGGAAGGCGTCGTCCGGTAGATCGTGGGAGCCATACCGGCGAGTCGTGGGCCGCATGGAGTCCGGTACGGAGAGGAAGGCGTCCGTTCGGTCTTGCTGCAGGCGACAGTTCGTCCAATGGAGTTCGGACTTGTAACAGAGTTCGCGCCGCCGGGGGTCCGAAGGAGTTCGGCTGCATGGGCTCGCCTGGGGTCGGTCCGAAGGAGTTCGGCCGTGGGGTCCGAAGGAGTTCGGCTGCATGGGCTCGCCTGGGTCGGTCCGAAGGAGTTCGGCCGTGGGGTTCGAAGGAGGCTGCATGGGCTTGCCTGGGGTCGGTCCGAAGGAGTTCGGCCGTGGGGTCCGAAGGAGTTCGGCTGACATGGGCTCGCCTGGGGTCGGTCCGAAGGAGTTCGGCCGTGGGGTCCGAAGGAGTTCGGCTGCATGGGCTCGCCTGGGGTCGGTCCGAAGGAGTTCGGCCGTGGGGTCCGAAGGAGTTCGGCTGCCGACATGGGCTCGCCTGGGGTCGGTCCGAAGGAGTTCGGCTGCATGGGCTCGCCTGGGTCGGTCCGAAGGAGTTCGGCTGCATGGGCTCGCCTGGGGTCGGTCCGAAGGAGCTCGGCCGTGGGAAGTCCGAAGGAGTTCGGCTGGCGGTGGGAGTTCGGCCTCTAGGCAGTTCGGCCCGGACCTTGGCGCAGGGGAGTTCGGCCTCTAGGCAGTTCGGCCCGGACCTTGGTGTAGGGGAGTTCGGCCTGGCGCCCGGCGCTGAAGCTCTTCAGCGGCTACTGGTTACATTGGGCTGAGCGTCGGGCCGGGCTTCGGCAGGAGCGGGATTTATCCCCAACACACTTCTAGGGGCAAAATTATAATTTTGACTATAAATAATAAAATGGATTATTTTCTATCACATATGTGTATTTAGTATCTGTGATACATCCCTTAAGTTAATGATAATGATAATTCTTATTTTCAAGAGTTGAAAATTTAAGATAAGAATTTTCATTATTAACTCATAAAATGGTCCTGACCGTAGGATCATCATGAGGATGGTGATTAATCCGGAAGATTAGTGTACAATCACTTCTTTATAGTAGATGAGTCTTGAGTCTACAATGTGGAGACACCGAAGCGAGAGTATAGATACTCGTTAGAGAACGAGCGTACTGAGTGTGACCACCTCAAGCAGTCATAAGAAAGTCTACCTTCTCGTCAATGATCAACTCGAAGCTACAGTGGTGTGTCTGATTCTTTGATCTGAGGTGCATCGGCAGTTCACCTTGAGGGTGTTATAGTTTGACTACACCATGACTCGATCTCCTAGCCATTCGAAATTCTGAGGTGTATGTTGGCTATAGCATGTTTATTATAGGAATTGGATTGCACCAAGTGGAAATCTATCTACCTCGATGGATGAGGAGCAGCCCTATGATGATCATGAGAATCAAGTCTATAAGCCCATGGCCATGGCAGAGAGTGAAATAATAGAAAGAGTTTCTATTAAGATTTTCACATCGGACTTGAATCGAATGATTAAATCATATGATCGAAATTAGGGTTTGACGAGTTCACTTTAATCCTAATCTGATTGGGGCTCAAGATAGAAGAACTTAATCATACAAGTAGCTGCACTAAGAGGTTTATTTTCAGTTTTGATGGGTTACCACTATATACTGTTAGGTGTCACTGATGGATTTTGGGAGCAATTAGAATGATTAAGATGATCGATCATTCCGGTTGTCTAAATCAGAAGAGTTCTGATCCATCAAAGAAGTTTTGATGATGTCTATGATGGAGATCATGACATATCCCATTATCATACAGAACTAAACCTAACTAGATCACACAAATAAGAATTTGAATCTAGATATCATCAATTGAGCTAACTCAGTTCAGTTGATTTGAATTAGATTCAATTAAGTTCAAGGAAATCATGCTAGCACATGATTGAGCCTAACGTTCTCCTTCTATTATCATTAAAAGTTGTCTCGACTGAGCCAAATATATTTGTGCTCACTCAGATATCTTTACCTAGTCTGACCGAAGCTTGTCCAGGTTAGAAAAGGATTATCTTAATTTATAAGATAAATTTGAGACAATACCTAACATTTTTCATGACCTGCTAATTCTTGTCTTTTGACTTTGGTCAAACATTGACTTTTGACTCTTGGACATCTGCCCATGTGTCATGCATCCATAGGAGAGACTTATTGACCAAGTCCACTTGCCATTTGGTAGGCAGATGGAGGGCGCACAAGGCATGCGCCCCATGTGGATAAACACTGGAGTCCCATATGGATGGGACTCCAGATTGCTTCTTGGATTCAACCTAGGTGACCCTTACCTATAGACTTTGACCAGTCTTAGATGCCATCTAAGGATGAATCTATGGGGCTCTCATCTGATTAGATCAGGTGATGTCACTCCATCAATCAGATTTAGATCTGATTAAATGAAGCAACATGATTGATCGGGGTGATGTGGCACTGCATGGCGCAGCAGGATCTATATAAAGACCTATCTGCGCCCAACTTTTAGAGACTCCTCTCCTAGCCATGCCCTAAGGCTATCCCTCCCTTTTCTCCATGCCACCTTCAAGCCATCTCTCTCCTCTCCACACCTAAGGATAGTTGGGCTTCAGATTAGTGCGATTCAGGCAAGAAAAGGCTGACGAGAAAGAAAGAAGGCAACACTACTGCAGAGACAACTGCTGATCTTCAGAAGGAGTTTTGAAGATCCTCCAAATCAGATCCAGATATAATTTTTGGAGACATGATAAAGAAGAAGAAGATCTCCAGATCCAGTCCAAGTGGATATCGATAGAGGTTAGGTGCTTGCGTGGCTAGATTCAGAACCTCAAGCAATCAGCAGGATTATCAAAAGATAATTGGATTATCCAAATCAAGGTAACATTAATTTAGATTTAATTTAATTTAATTTTCTTATTCATCAGATCATAAAATCAGATCTGAAAAGTGTCAGATCTGATTTGGATCTAAGAGAAAATTTTTGAAATATGCCTCTCGATCCAATCAGATTTGAACAAATCTAATTTGGAAAATCATGATTTTTTCTTTAACACGAACTCCTTCCGGATTTCTACATCAGTTGGACTCCTTCCCAGACTTCTACATCAGTCGAACTCTTCTCAGACTTCTCCTTCGATCGAACTTCTCCGTCAGTCAGACTCCTCCCAACTTCTCCTTCAATCGGATTTCTACAGAAGCTAAACTCCTTCCGGACTTCTCCTTCAGTCGGATTCTTACAGGAGCCGAACTCCTTCTAGACCTCTCATTCAGTCGAATTCCTACAGGAGCCAAACTCCTCCCGAATCTTTCCTTCGGTCGAATTTTTATAGGAGCTGAACTCCTCCTGGACTTCTCATTCAGTCGGATTCCTTCAAAAGTTGAACTCCTTTTGGACCTCTCCTTTCGTCAGATTCCTCCAAGAGCCAAACTCTTTCTTGACTTCTCCATCAGCTAGACTCCTTCTTGACTTGTCCATCAGTCAAACTCTTCCCAAACTTCTCCTTCGATCGAACTTCTCCATCAGTCGGACTTCTTCGTTAATCGAATTTCTATAGGAGCCAAACTCCTCCCGGATCTCTTCTTCAATCGGATTCCTACAGGAGCTAAACTCCTTTTGGACCTCTCCTTCAGTCGGATTCCTACAGAAGCCGAACTCCTTCCAGACCTCTCATTCAGTTGAATTCCTCTAGGAGCCAAACTTCTTCCAAACCTCTCCTTCCATCGAATTCCTTCAGAAGTCAAACTCCTTCCGGACCTCTCCTTCAGTCGGATTCCTATAGGAGCCAAACTTCTTCCTGACTTCTCCTTCAGTCGGATTCCTACATGAGCCAAACTTCTTTCGGATCTTTTCTTCAGCCAAACTTTATCTGAATTTCTTCAACGAATTACTTCCAGATTTCAAGTAGTATTCCTTCCAAATAATCCCCTCTAGACGTATTTCCTTCAGGAGTCCGAACTCCTCTAAAATTAATATATGTCAAAGTTCTTCACCAACCAATGCCTGCTTCCTCCGAACTACAGCTATTAAATCTCGACAAACAGTCACTATCAGTCTGACGACATCCCTCTCTCCATAGCAAATCCCATGCAGCTCCGAGCGGCTCACTACCGAATGGTTATGGCAATCACAATGAATCTGCTACAGGTGACACCTCTTTCTCTTCTTACCAAACCCCACGCGACCCCAAGCGGCCCACTACCAAACGGTATAGCTGTCACTATTAGTCCGCTACAGGCTCCGTCCATGAAAAAGGGATCCTTCAGATACGTTTTCTCTAAGCTCTCTTCTTCTTTTCGAAACTCTTCCGAAACTCTGTCGAACTCTTTCCTAAGCACTCCATTCCTGTTGGTTAGAAGAGCTGACTTGATCATCGGAGGATCCTGCCGGAGCCACCACCATCAGCTCTGAATGAAATTTTATTTTGTAGGTCACCGGCAGCGATTTCTTCCTCATCTCCAGCTCGATCCGACGTTGATCAAATTCTATACCAATAAATATTATATATAATTTTTAATATAAATATGACTATATACTTTGGCCCCTCCTATATTCTAATTATGGATCTATCCCTACGTAGATGAATAGAATTCTTGATTACTTTTTAACTTCTATCAAGAAAAAGCTTTCTATCACTACTTTGCTTCTTGCTCAAACCAACATGGATAGTGAATGATGGGCTAGTATATAGAACCTGCCTACCAAATGATTCAATCTCGTCGATCTTTGACTTTCATGGGGGACTAGTGCGTTGAGCGAGGAGTGGGGTGGTGGTGAGAAGAAGCATACTTTTTCTCGTTGTTATCATGAAAAAAATATAATCTATTGTACGGAATTTAAGGAGCGCTAATCAGAGAATGATGCTAGAAAATCGTGTCTAGCATTCCAAGTCTTGCCTTTTTATTAATAGAGATCGGATGAATGAAATGATAATGAAAGATTGATAAACTAGCCTAATAAAAATATAAAATTCCTACTTTATCAAAAAAAAAAAATTCCTAAATTTCTTTGTGTCCGATGCTCTCTTTCTCCTCACTAGCCCTCTACGTATGCTTTTCTATTCCCTTGTCACATCAACTTGGAAGTTGATGGAAAAGAGACTTATCATATAGTTGTTGAAATTAAAGATGATTCTTCATTAGTTTTCTTTGTGAAAAAAGGTTTTGCTTGTAGAAGAAGACATTGGAGAGAAACTTGGGATCATCAACAACATGACAACAACCATATTGCTTTTTATCTTTCATTATAATTGTAGTTAATTGAGGATTTCTATTTTAAAAGTTTTTTAGTATATTTGAATTCTTTTCATAATAAATATATATTTTTATTTTATTTTTCTTTTAATTTTATTTATTATTAGTTTTTAGACTAGCCACTCTATAATTTTTTTAATTCCTAGTTAACAAGGCAATGGTTAAGAAATTCACAAGTCAGCTCATAATTGACTTGTAAATTGATTAAGATATAAAGTTAAAGCGGTGACACCATGACCACATCTTTCCGGGCTACTTATTACCATGGTTATAAATATTCTTTGAATTCTTAAAATTTTTGAATTATTCTTAATTTTTTTCTTAACTGAATAATTCTCCAAGAATGAATCAATTCAATACTATTTATTGGTGCAAAATCTGATTGATGTTGGATCAAACTGGAGTGAAGAAGGAAGAGGTCGCTGCTGGTGACCTGCAAAATAAAGTTCCGCCCAGAGTCGGTGGTGGTGGCTCTGGTAGGATCTTCCGACGATCAAGTCAGTTCTTCTAGCCAATAGAAATAGAGTGCTCAGACAAGAATTCAGCAGAGTTTCGGAAAGAAAAAAAGAGCTTAGAAAAAACATATCTGGAGAGTCCTTTTTTTATAGACGGAGCTTATCGTAATCGTCCAGTAGTAGGCCATTCGGGACTACGTGAAGTTTGTTATGGAGAATGGTGTCCGTTGCCACAAAGTGAAGTTCATTGAGATTTAATAGTCGAAGTTCGGAGCAGGCGTTGGTTGGTGAAGAGCTTTAACATACATCAATTTCAGGAGAGTTCGGACTCCTAAAGGGAATACAGCTAGAGGGGATCATTCGAGAGAAATGCTAGTTGAAATCTGGAAGTAATCCACTGAAGAAATCCAGGATGGAGTTCGACTGATGGAGAAGTCCAGGAGGAGTCTGACTGATGGAGAAGTTCGATCGAAGGAAAAGTTCGAAAAAAATTTGGCTTCTGAAGAAATCTGACTGAAGGAGAGATCCGAAAGGAGTTCGACTCCTGTAGAAATCCGAATGAAGGAGAAGTCCGCAAAAAGTTTGACTCCCATAGGAATCCAATTGAAGAAGAGATCCAGAAGAAGTTTGACTTCTATAGAAATTCGATTGAAGGAGGAGTCCGGAAGGAGTTCGGCTTTCGTAGGAGTTCAACTAAAGGAGTCCGAAAGAAGTTTGGCTCCCTTAGGAATTCGACTGAAGGAGAAGTCCAGAATGAATTTGGCTCCTGAAGAAATCCGACTAAAGGAGAGATCCGAAAAGAGTTTGGTTCCTGTAGAAATCTGACTAAAGGAGGAGTCCGGAAGGAGTTTGGCTAATGAAGGAATTTGTCTGAAGGAGAGATCCGAAAGAAGTTCGACTCCTATAGAAATCCGACTGAAGAAGGAGTCCGAAAGGAGTTTGGCTTCCATAGGAGTCCAATTGAAGGAGTCCGAAAGGAGTTCGACTCTTGAAAAAGTTCGGCCGTTGGAGGAGTTTGGTTGGGGCTCGACTGCTGGAGGAGTTCGACTGGGGTTCGACTTCTGGAGAAGAATTTTCGATTGAAGTTCTTCCATGATTACTAGTTGCATTAGGCTAAGCATCATATTGGACTTCAACGGAAGTAGGATTTATCCCCAACAATAGTCTTTCCACTCTCGAGTTTGAAATTCGAAGGAAGAGAGTACAAAAAAGAAGCGATTATCGAAATCTTTTTTCGGGCTCTACACCCATTGAGGTTGAAGCTCGAGGGAGATCTTGTCTCTAGCCGAGGTTGATGTTAAAGTTGAGGCTAGGGGAAGATCTTGCCTCCAATCGAGGTTGACGTTGAAGTTGAGGCTAGGGGGAGATCTTGCCTCCAGCCGAGGTCCAAGGAGATCTTGTCTCCTGTTGACGTATACGTTGAAGCTCGAAGGAGATCTTATCTCCAATCGAGGTTGAAGGAGATCTTATCTTCTGTTGACATTGTGGTTGAAGCTCATGAAAGATCTTATCTCCAGCCAAGATTGATGTTGAAGTTGAGGCTCGAGGAAGATCTTGCCTCCAGCTGAGGTACAAGGAGATCTTATCTCCTATTGACGTAGAAGCTCGGGGAAGATCTTATCTCTTATTATTGTCGAGCATAATGGGATTATTGTTGGGGCCTCTCCTCTCATCCCATCTAAAATGAACAAGGTCTTTGACTTTGCTCATGTTAGGACGAGGTTCTCCTCCTATTTTTAATGGACTGTAGGGGCGCATAAGGGCTGTTGTCAGAACCTCTCCCCCCATCTCATCTAAAATGAACGAGGCCTTCGACTTTGCTCATGTTAGGACGAGATTCTCCTCATCTTTCTAACGGATTGTAGGGGTGCACATAAGGGCCGTTGTTGGGGCCTCTCCCCTCATCTCATCTAAAATGAATGAGGCCTTCGACTTTGCTCACGTTAGGATGAGGTTCTCCTCCTGTTCCTAACGGACTATGGGGCACATAAGGACCGTTTTCAGGGCCTCTCCCCCATCTCGTCTAAAATGAAGCGAGGCCTTCGACTTTGCTCACGTTAGGATGAGGTTCTTCTCTATTCCTAACGAGCTGTGGAAGCACATTAGGGCCATTGTCAGGGCCTCTCCCCTCATCTCATCTAAAATGAACGAGGTCTTCAACTTTGCTCGTATTAGGATGAGGTTCTCCTCCTGTTCCTAACGAGCTGTGAGGGCACAGTAGGATCGTTGTCAGGGCCTTTTCCCTCATCTTGTCTAAAATGAATGAGGCCTTCGATTTTGCTCACGTTAGAATGAGGTTCTCCTCCTATTCCTAACATGGCCACTTTTGGTTGCTTCTTTTCTATCATCACATAGTTCTTACACCAAGAAACAATAATGTTGAAATGAAGGTATTTTATTGAAGAAAAATTACTGATAGTACATTCTCAGATTTTCTGAGTTTTGAGGTCATGGAAGCGTTGTTCCTCCGAGCTCCTTCAGGCGATAAGTTTCGGACTGGATGATCTCCTCTATTTCATATGGGCCTTCTCGATTTGGGGTAAGCTTCTTCTGACTCTGAGGCTGAGAGATAGTGGCTCATTGAAGTACTAAGTTCTCTACTCTGAATACTTTACTTCTGACTCTGGAGATATAGTATCGAGCCACCCTTTATCTATAGGCCGCCATCCGAACTTGGGCTTCCTCTCTTTGTTCTTACAGCAGGTCGAGATTGACTCTGAGGTTCTATGGATTATGCTGCTCGTTGAAGGCCACGATCCATGCTGACAGAAGTTTAAGTTCGATTTTGAATGACTACCTCCATTTCAAAGGCCAAGATAAATTGTGTTTTCCCAATCGGTAGCCTTTGAGTAGTTCGGTATGCCTAGAGGACGTGATAGAGTTCATCCACCCAGGCCCTCCTTTCTCTATCGAGTCTTGTCTTGATGCCTTACAGCAGGGTCCGATTGGTCACTTCAACTTTTTCATTTGCCTGTGGGTGAGCTACTGATGTGAGGTGGTGTGAGATGTTTAGGTCATTACAAAACTCGACGAACCTCATCCCAGCGAACTATCGCCCATTATCTGTTATAAGAGTTCAGGGCAGATTGAACTGACATATTATTAACTTCCAAATGAAGTTCTGTACCTTAGCCTCGGTAATTTTTGCTAGTGGTTCGGCTTCGATCCACTTGGTGAAGTAGTCGATTACAATCAGGAGAAACTTCCGTTGCTCGGATACCATCAAAAAAGGATCAAGTATGTCCATTCTCCACTACACAAATGGCTAAGATGCGCTTAACGAAGAAAGCTCGGAGGTCGATTGTCTTTGTATATTTGTATTCTTCTAACAGCGGTCATATTTCCTGACATACTCCATGGAATCATGGTACAAGGTCGGCCAATAGTACCCTTGTCGAAGTAATTTTTGTGACAGAGACCTAGCTCCTACACGACTTCCACAAATTTTCTCGTGCACTTTCCATAATACGAAGTCGATCTCTGAAGGTCAGAAATATCTCAACAGCGGTAGCGAATATGATCTCTGATACAACTTGCCCTCATACAAAATATACCAAGAGGCTTGATTCCTGAATTTCTGAGCTTCTTTCGGATCATGAGAAAGAAGTCCCTCTTTGAGGTAGGCAACCAACGAGTCAATCCAACTCGGCTCAAGCTCGGTCTACATAACGATCTATGATTCCTCCAAGCTTGGACATTTTACAGTTTCGAAAAATACTTCTTTGGATAGTTTGGCTAGGGCTGAAGTGACCAATTTAGAGAGGAGGTCGGCTCTTGTATTTTCTGCCCTCGAAATCTGTTGAATGCCAAAACTGCCGAAGACTGGAGTCAAATCCTTTACTTTCTCAAGGTATTTCATCATACTTTCTTTTCGTGCTTTATAGTTGCTATCAACTTGACCGACCACTAATTGAGAATCACTGTAGACTTGAAATCGATCTACTTTTAACTTTCTTACTTTTTTAATCCAACGATCAGCACTTCATATTCGGTCCCATTATTAGTTGCAGAAAATTCAAAGTATAGCGCATACTCGACGATGATTTTCTCGAAGTTGATTAAGACTAACCCAGCACCTACTCCAATGAAGTTGGACGAACCATCCACGTACATGGTCCAAAAGCCTTCGAAAAGGTCGGCACTCTCTTCAGGGAGGCTCGATTACGATAATAGAGTGCCGACCTCATTCTGTTCAAGCTTGGCATCATCAGGAATGGTATATTCTACTACAAAATTTGTCAATATCTGGGCTTTGATCGATGGTCGGGGTCGATAATTGATGTTGAACTTTGTGAGCTCGATTGCTCATTTTGCGATTCTTCCGAAAGCATCTGTTCGATGAAGAACTGCTTTTATTGATTGATCCATGAGGACCGTTATGGTATGCCCTAAAAGTAAGGTCGGAGTCTCCTGGCAACGCTTAGAAGAGAGTAGATCAATTTCTCCAGCTTGGAGTACCTGATCTATGCATCCCTTAGGACCCGACTTATGTAGTAGACTGATTGCTGCATCTTCGCTTCCTCCTTGATCAGGACTACTGCCAAGGCCGTCGGAAAGACTGCTAGGTACAAGAATAACTCTTCTCCAGGTTTGGGCTTTGCCAATAGTGAGAGTGAGCTGAGGTAGTTTTTGAGCTCCTCAAATGTCCGTTGGCACTCCGTCGTCCAGTAGAAGTTCTTTGGTTGCTTGAGAACTTGGAAGAAGGGCATGCATCACTCGACCGATCTCGAGATGAAGTGATTTAGGGATGCCACTTTTTCAGTTAGACATTGAACTTTTTTGATTGTTCTTGGAGCAGTCATCTTTTGAATAGTTTGAATTTTTTCTAGATTTGCTTCAATCCTACATCTTGACACCATAAATCCTAAAAACTTTTCTGAGGTCATACCAAAGGCACACTTGGTCGGGTTCAGCTTCATCTTGTGCTTCCTGAGTACACTGAAGGTCTCTTTAAGATCGACAAGATGGTTTATAGAAGCTCGACTTTTGACGAGCATGTCATCCACATACACCTCCATATTATGACCGATCTGCTCCTTGAAGATCTTGTTGATCAGGCATTGGTATGTTGCCCCTGCGTTCTTGAGCCCAAAGGGCATAACCCTATAACAGTAAAGACCACGGTCAGTAACAAAAGTAGTTTTCTCCTCATCCTTCGATGCCATCCATATTTGATTATAGCCGGAGAAGGCATCCATGAAGGTGAGAAGCTCATGGCTCGAGGTTCCATCTACCAACTGATCAATCTTGAGAAGAGGATAGCTATCCTTTGAATAGGTTTTGTTCAACTTTTTGAAGTCTATACACATCCTCCACTTGTTGTTTGTCTTTTTGACGAGGACCACATTCAAGACCCAGGTTGGATAGTTAACTTTTCGGATAAATCCAGCTTTGAGGAGCTTGTCCATTTCTTCTACGATCGCTTTCTACCTCTCCGAGGCATGGTTGCGCATCTTCTCTTTTACCGACCAATATCTAGGATCAACGGCCAGCCAATGTTCCATGATCTCAGCATCAATTCCTGACATATTCGATGGGACCCAGACGAAGACATCCGTGTTCCTCCATAAAAAGGCGATGAGCTACTTTCAAACTTCATCTTCCAGGTTGGAGCCAATTTATACTGTATGCTCCATGTTTCCATCATTCAAGGGGACGGTCACAAGATCTTCTATGAACTCGCCCCGCTCTTCGACAAGATCATCGCGGACATCCAGTCCATCAATAGGATAAAGGTTAGACTGTTCTTCCTTATGCAGGTCGATTGAGTAGCAGTACCTTGCCAGAACTTGATCTTCTATGATCTCTCCGATTTCGTGACTTATCGAAAACTTCATCTTCAAATAATAAGTTGATACCACTGCCTGAAGTGCATTTAAATTGGCCGAAAATAGCATTATAGGCAGATGAATCCCTTACGACTAAAAAAATGATCTATGCCTTAGCCAGCTTTGGACGCTGCCCTATAGTCACAACCAAAGTTATTATGCCCTCAACTGATACAACATCGCCAGTGAAGCCTATCAACAGAGCGTTCATAGGCTCCAAGTGGTTATTGAGTAAGGATATTTTTGAGAAAGCATCATAAAATAATACATCGATCGAGCTTTCATTATTTACCAAAATACGGCATACATCATAATCGATAATGAGAAATTACAACCACATCATTATGCGAAAATTGGACTCCTTGGGCATCTGCCTTAGTGAAGGTTATAGATTCCTCAGTCCTCCATCTCTTCACTGATTCCTCGAATCCGTCGGTCTCTTCTCATCGAAGTCCCCCTAAGATAGTATTGATGATGTCGAGAGGTGGCCGATCTCCTTACTGATCCTCACCCCTTGGTGGTTCAGGCTGCGACAGTACCCTCGGTCGATCTTTCCATCCTTCAGGCCATCGCCATGGGAATCGATCAAGTTTGCCTCACTTGATGAGCTCCTCGATCTCATTCTGGAGTTGGATACACTCCTCAGTATCATGACCATAGTCATGATGATAAAGATAACTTATTAGGATTGTGCTTGCCAGGGTGAGTATGCAGTCTTTTCGATCTCGATAGTTGCTTCCTGATTTTCATCAGCACTTGAATTTTTGGAGCATTGAGAGGGGTGTAGTTATAAAATTTTTAGAGGGGAGAACCCCACCACACCCTTCTATCGGGGCTTCCATGCCTCCGAGCCTCGGGAGGAGTTCGGACTTGCTTGCATTCAGAGGGAGTTCGAAAGCATGGTCGAGCTTCACTCGACTTTTCTTCCTCAGTGGGCCTGCCCGGCTCACTGATTCGTAGCTCTCCAATGGCTTTATTATCCTTGGCCTTGAAGGCCTTTTCAGCTCGAGCATAATCTTCAGCCCGAGCCAACATATCGACAAAGTCTCTAAGGTATTTCTTTTCTAGGAAGAACAACAAATCATTCTTCTAAAGACCGCCCTTGAGTGTGGCCATTGCAACTGACTGGTCCAAGTTTTGGACCTCTAATGCAACTGTATTAAACTGGATGACATAAGTCCGGATGGATTTTCCCTTCTTTTGCTTGATATTATCAAAAAATCCGAACCTCGACGAGGACGTTGGCTGCTAACAAAATGAGCCACAAACTGATGGCTCATCTGATCAAAGAAAAAGATGGTATTCGGCTTAAGGACTGAGTACCAATTCCTGGCTGCTTCCTTGAGGATGGACAAAAAAGTCCGACATAAAATGGTGTCTGGCGCGCTGTGGAGTAGCATCATCGTCTGAAAGGTCTTCAGATGATTGACCAGATCGGTGGTCCCGTCATAACTCTCAAACTGAGAGAGCTTGAAGTTCGACGGGATCAGTTCTTGCATAATTGTCTGAAAAAAAGGAGAATCAGTTCAAATATCATTACCATGGGTGGACGGAGTGTAACGAAGTTCTTAAATTCATTAGCTCATTTTTTGGAGCTTTTGATCAAGGAGATCTTCATGATCATTGATCTCTAGGGTTTTTTGGTCGAGCGAGTGTGGAGCCTCCTCTTGGGTCGAGTCATGGTCCGAGCAAGGGTCCTCCATCCTCTACCTCCCCTTTTTGGAGATTAGCTACCGGGCAGCCCAAGCCCGCCATCCCAAGACCAGATCATGGGGCTTTGGAGAGGCCTGCTCCAATTGAATCAGTGTCGAGGACTGCTGACGCATGGCCTGCACTGCCTCCATAAGATCGCGAATCTATTGAACTAGCAGGTTGAACTGCTTCGCATCCACCATGGCCGTAGGCAGAGCCTAAGTTGCGAGAACTGGAGCAGAAGCGGATGGGTCTGGACGGAATCTGACTGCAGAGGCCGTTGATCGTCGGGTCAAAGCTTTCCTAAGAGGCATTCTTTCTTGAGGAAGAACTCTAGAGAGGAAGAGGAGAGGTCGCTGCCAAGCACTCCTTTTAGAACAAGAGAACCTCAGGAACAGAGAACCCATCCTCTAGCGCCAATTCTATCGGTGCAGAATCTGGTTGATGCTGGATTGAGCTAGAGTGGAGGAGGAAGAGATCGCCGTTGGTAATCTACAAAATAAAATTCCGTTCGAAATCGGTGGTAGTGGCTCCAGCAGGACCCTTTGACGATCAAGTCAGTTCTTCTGACCAACAGAAATGGAGTGCTCAGGCAAGAATTCAGTAGAATTTCGGAAAGAAGAAGAGAGCTTAAAGAAAACGTATCTAGAGGATTTCTTTTTATAGATGGAGCTTGTCGTAACCATCTGGTAGTAGGCTACTCGGAGCCATGTGGAGTTTGTTACGAAGAGTGGTATCCGTTGCCACGAAGTGGCCGTTCGTTGAGATTTAATAGTCAAAGTTTGGAGTAGACGTTGGTTGGTGAAGAGCTTTGACATACATTAATTTCAGGAGAGTTCGAATTCCTAAAGAAAATACGGCTAGAGGAGATTATCCGAAAGGAATGCTAGTTGAAATCTGAAAGTAATCTACTGGAGGAATTTGGATGGAGTTCGATTGATGGAGAAGTCCAAGAGGAGTCCGACTAGTGGAGAAGTTCGACCGAAGGAGAAGTTCGAAAGGAGTTCACTCCTGGAGGAATTCGACTGAAGGAAAGATCCGGAAGGAGTTCAGTTCCTATAGAAATCTGACTGAAGGAGGAGTCCAGAAGGAGTTTGGCTCCCATAGAAATCCGACTGAAGAAGAGATCCGGAAGGAGTTTAGCTCCTGTTGAAATTCGATTGAAGGAGGAGTCTGGAAGGAGTTTGATTTTCATAGGAGTCCGACTGAAGGAGGAGTCCGAAAGGAGTTCGACTCCCATAGGAGTCCGACTGAAGGAGAAGTCCAGAATAAATTCGGCGCCTGGAGGAATCCGACTGAAGAAGAGATTAAGGAGTTCGGCTCCTATGGAAATCCGACTGAAGAAAGAGTTGAGAAGGAGTTTGACTCCTGGAGGAACTTGTCTGAAGGAGAGATTCGGAAGGAGTTCAGCTCCTGTAGAAATCCGACTGAAGGAAGAGTTTGGAAGAAGTTCGGCTCCCGTAGGAGTTCGATTGAAGGAGGAGTCCGGAAGGAGTTCGGCTTCTGAAAAAGTTCGACCACTGGAGGAGTTCGGTTGGAGCTCAGCTGCTGGAAGAGTTCGACTGAGGCTCGGCCGTTGGAGAAGTTTGGCTGGGATTCGATCGTTGGAGGAGAATTTTCGATTGAAGTTCTTCCGCGATTATTGGTTGCATTAGGCTAAGCATCAGACTGGACTTCGGCGGAAGCGGGATTTATCCCCAACACTATTGAATTATTTTCAAATTATATATAATTTTTTTATAATTTATTCATGATTATTTAAAAAATTCTTATATTGCAAATTGATGATGTCATATTACTTTGCTAGTCCGATATCTAATATATGTTATTTGACCTCTCTTATACTTATTTTTAACTAAATAAAATTAAAATTTTATTGAAAAGTCCATATCTCTATTATTTTATTTTTATGTTTTTCATTATCCGATCCATTTCCTAATTTTGAATTTTTAAAGTTTTTTTCTAAATTAAAAATCATCATGTCCAACCAAATTGTTCCTAAATGCCGAACTTGTGACATTGTTTGCTTCTCCACTTTGTTTGCTCCCTTCTAATGCGTTTGCTCCCTTCTAATGTGTCTGATCTTTTGTGGTTACTACTAATTGACTTGCCTATCACCATGGCATCTCTTGAAATTGTGTACCTTCAGGTCTAGGACCAGGATTTATGCAAAGATCCTATTTGATTTCTAATTTTGACTTCTTCTTTAAACAAGAGATTAAAGTGTTGGGCATGCATTAGATAACAAAGAGTTGGCAAAAATTAGAGAGAGAGGGGAAAGATGTTGGACGGCAGGTGGGAATTGTGAATGAGCACCATGATTGGTATTTTATAAAATTTTCAAATTCTCGATTCTCTCAATAATTTACTTGGCCTTCTCTAATAAAAATATAGGGCTTCAAGCGGACGTGGGCTTCTACCATCGCACCTGTATATCCTTACAAATATACCTTACAGCTTATAATCCCATGTGATCCATGGGATGTGATTTTTTAAAAATAATATCTAATTTTATTTATCTATTTTATTATATTTTAGTGGAAAAGTGTGGTACATTAAGATATTGGATAAATAGATTAATTGGATTGTAAGAGTGCCCCTCATCCATTCCTTCTTGGTTCGAGTCGACCGTTAGACTCAAGCACCTCTGTTTCTCCTCCTATGCCACTCCACTCCAGCTTCATTTCTCCGCCATCTTCTTGTTGTGTGTGTGTGTCTATATATATATATATATATATATTAGATTTATAACACTAAAATGAAAACCAAAGTAAGAATTTTGCAACTTTTCATGCAGCGATGGCATCATCAGATGTAGCCATAAGATGAATATCATGGATGGACGAACGTCTTTGATCAGCTAAATAGCTAAATTATCCCACCTTTTGTACTCCAGTACTACATTCCCTCGATTGCCCACCCCTAAAGCTTCTTCTCCCATCATTTCTTCACTATTGGCTTCCGATGGAAGTTAACCATGAGACTGGCTCCCAAGGTGTTCTTTCTTGTCTGAGACTAGATGGCTTCAACCTACCATTGTAGATGCCCTCCTCTCAAGCTCAGTTTTACCTACAAACCCTGCCCCCACAACCAGCTCTTGAAAGCACTACTTTTCTACGACCATCGCAAGCCCTCCCAGAACCATCCCGTCGTCTACGTCGAGCCTATTCTCAATTGCAAAACCCTCCCCCTCCTCCACCATCGGCCCCATCCCTATCCCAGCCCCCACTCCTATCCACTTCTGTGACTGAGATTAGGGGTAGAAATAGTCCAGATTGCCTGTCAGAGGTCTATAGCCTAGCTTGGCCTATTTATCTAAATAAGTCAGGCATAGACTTTTAAAAAGATCTGTTAATAAATAGGCTAGGCCTAAAATTTTAAAATCTGGCTTGAAAGCCGTTCTATTTAAGAGTAACATAGTGAAAGAAAGGAGAAAATCTTTAGCTTTTCATTGTGAAAATGGTTCTTAAGATACTATTTTTTACTTTCCATTTGGTTCAAGTTATATTTCTTGTAATTTGAGGTAAAAAGTTATTGTTTGATAGAACTTTGGATTTATGTTGAGGTCTTAAAGGCTTAGGCCTGTTGGCCTATTTAAAAATTTTAATGTTTATAGACTTTTAAATAGACTTTTAGGCTAGGTCAGACTTTTTTATTTTACAAAATAGATCAGGTCGAGTCTCATTTTAAGCTTAAATTAGTCCAACAGGCCAAACTTAGACTAGTATTTTATAATATAGGCCCGGCCTATTTAAACCAAAATCTAGTCTGGTCTGATCTATTTCCATCCCTAATTGAAATCTCGATTATTGCTCCTCCATCACGGCCATGCCTCTTGACTTACTACTACCAATCATTGCCTATTCCCTCCAATTGGAACCTAAGAAAGCCTTCTAATCTTTATTAGGTACTCTTCTTCCCCATGGATCTCCTAAAAAGAAAAGAAGCGAGAAAAAAGAAAAAAAAAATGATCAATTTATGTGGAAGAATGTCTTATTTTTCAATTTTTTCCAACTTTTTCTTATTTTTATTAATTTTTTCTATATTTTTTTATTATTTTTTCTTTCTTAGGAGCCTTAATTAGTTGGAAGGCTTGGAGTGAAAGCTTAGACGATTCCCAAGGTTTTGTGGCGTTCGAATCAAAGAGGAGACGATTCCCATCAAAATCGAAACAGCTTCGTGTAAATCCCTCAACACGTGTTAAACAAAGATAATAATACATGATGGATGGACGGAGATTGATGCTATCGTCTAAAACCCCTGAATACATGTCAAATGAAGAAAATAATACGTACCGACCGAAGATTGTTGCTTCCATCTTAATATATATTTATCTTCAAAATTTATTTTTTCAAATATAATCCTTCCATTAGTTTTCTAACTGATCGTCTAATCCTGACTTTATTAATTTAAATTCATAATAATAATATACTTTCACACTTAATGTGGTTGTTTTTAACATAATTTTAACGGGAGGTGTATCTTTGCCAAAGCAGGATGATTCGAGCGGCATGATGCAAATAGTGATCTGAAGGATAAATATGGAATAAGCCAAATTTCTAAGGATATATGTGCAAGATGCCCTTTTGATTATCCATATTTTTGCTCCCGGCCCTCCGGTTAGCCTACGGATTCCTTTCAGGGGCCATTTATTCTCTCCTCGCTCGCTCGCTCTCTCGCTCTCTCTAGAGCGTCCATGGTCTGTTTCTGCGGTGCTCCTGCCTGCGTCGTACCTTGCAGGCCCAGTATATCTAACATCCTCCTCTACTCTTCCAGAAACCTAAGTCCCGGCCTCCCAAATGCCGTTTCCCTCACAAGCCTTTTATTATTCTCTCATTTTTCGGCACCGAAAGCCTCACCCGCCCTTTACCGTAGAGCTCACGCAGCCGCGGCTCCAACTCTACGAGAAATTTGCAGCGGAAGCGTACCGGAACACATACTGCAAAGGTGCGACTTTTCTTACTTTTCTTGATATATGCCCTCGTTAAGTCTCGTTTTTGTTATAATTTAAGTTTTGCAATGGTTTTGTGGGGAGTTATACTTTGTAATGATTACATTCCTTTGGCTATATCCATAGGAGAATCTTGGTGCTGATGTATTTAGTCAGGTTTTATATTATTCATTACTTGTTTACTTTCTAGCAAGTAACTTGGAGTAACATTCTTTGTTCTGTTTCGCTTTGATTAAGATTTGACTTAGATGTTGATCAAACTTTGCTGTAGTGAGATCAGTGAAGACTGGTTGTTTAATTACTGAAGTCGTGATGGCTGAATGAAACTTTCGTTAGTAATTGTGGTAGAAATCCGAATAGTTGTTTTAGATTCTTCATGTGGCATAGTTTTTTAACTATGATTCATATGATGTGTGATGGAAAAAAGTAACATGATAGAGCTAGTCATAAAGAAAATTTTTTTCTTACTGAGAATGGAGGGCTAAATGCATAATGAAATAGGTGGTGGAAATGAGACCCGAGGACCTAGCAAAAGCTGGAGATATACCCAACCAGTCAGGAGGAATCACTGAACTCCCACACAAGGTTTTTGGAATATATAACAATAGTTAAAGAACTTCTCTTGACCTTGCAATAGTATGTATAAATTAGACCCCTCACGCTTGCCTCAACCTTTTGAGATAGCTTATGTGGAGATCAAACAGGAAAACATTGTCCCAGAACTAATTTGGTGCAGATTTTGTAGGATGACAAGAAATAAAGCAGCAAAAGTAAGGCAAGTTTCTAATAGAATGTGAAAGAACAATGAGACTTGAGACGCTCAGCCATAATTGAGGATATTCTTGTCCACCTCAGAAGAATTACTCCCACTTCATAACAACTAATCCACCAAAATATTATCGTAGTAGGTAACATATTCTCTTTTTACCAGTAAATGATATATCAGAATATTTGCTGCACTGAGGCCAACAACCATCTTGGAAACTTAAAGTTTTAAATGCTATGACTTTGAACCATGCTATTTCTAGTCTTGGAACACCGCCATTGTCATCTTCTTTGATGATCCTGGAATTCATGAAATTAAATATCGTTTAAAGGGCCATGCTGTTTATCATCCAATTTTTCATCTAACTAGTTCTCAAGGATGCATATTTATGTAATAAATATTTAATTTGACATATATTGGATCACTATCTAGTGAATAACTTGAAATAGACATATTTGTGGATTGGCTTGTGTCATGATATGAAAAGTTAGGATGAAGAGCATTTTTGTTGAGTCATCTGATATTGGAAAAATTGGGTGAGTGAAAATTGGAGATGAAGAAAAGCACTTTATATGTTAGGTCCCATGCAGTGATATAGATTGGCTTGAGACTGGATCATCCAGCTGGTCACCTGCACCAAAATTTTAACAGAAGATGGACTTTGAGACTAATTAATATCCGCACTAGTGTATAGCAGTGAGTTCAACATCCATAGCTTGAAAATAGTTATGCATAACACTATAAAAGATGGGTCATGCATCATGGCAGTGAATAAGAGCATTTTGATTGTTGCAAATGGTAAACTCAAGTGAACATCTTGATAGTTGGGGTGGCCAGAGAGATTAGAACAATAGACATTGTGTTAGTGGCATGCTGCCCTGGAACTAGTATGGTACATATCATGCCATGTCATACTAGGGCTTGGCAAACACTAGCATTGCTTTGTGCCATGGATTGGTATATAGATGGTATTATGCTAGTGCCACATGCCACTGAGGCATCAACACAATATGTGCCTTTTTATATTTTTGTGCATTTACCTGACAGTTTAGTCCACTATTCATAAAAAAGTGTAAAGAAAGTGAATAGAACACAGGAGTTTGAGGGAAAAAAACAGCCTAGAAACTCGAGTGCACAATAAGAGTTTTTACCAATAGGCTTAAAGAAAATAAAGAAAGACTAAAGGCTACTGTTTAGTATGAGAATAATGAAAATGGGAATGGGGAAGGTGTGCCCAGTGGCATAGCTATGTTCATGATTTTACACTAAACTTTGTTGGCTATCAAAATATTATGCCCAAAAGGAATAATTTGAGATGTTTAATTGTTGTCTTGTTATAACCTGAAAAATTGGAACAAACTGCCTAATTTTCCTCCTCTAAAATAAGAAAACTTGCCTTGGCTAAATATTTTATATTTGGCATTGCAAGATTAATATTATCGAATTATTAAAACAATTGAAGTATGTAATATAATATAATTATACACTAAAATACATAAAACATATTAAAATACATTGTAATAAAATCATGTTATTACTTATGTAAAAATGTTATAGTTGTTTTATCTTAGAAATTTATTGTGACAATGTATTTTTTGTAATATCGTATGTTGATATGTCATTTTTGTCTTATATTTTCCATCATATTCTATAAATATTGGTATATAATATATAACATATTATGGAAAATATTACTTATTGTTAGAATTATCATAATATATAATCATTTAGTTATCATGATAATATTTATCACAGAAAAGATAATTATATATATAAATATTATAGCAATGCTTTTTTACTAGTAAATACATATAATATATTAACTTTTAATATGTTAGTAATACCAGCAATACTATTGGTAATTAATAAATTATATCATAATTGCAATATTGATTATCATACTGTTTTATAATATTTATATAATATGTTTGATAACATCAATTAAAACATGGCATGGTCTTAAATGGACAAAAGAAATTGGCTTAAAAGGTGGCCATAGTCCATCCAAGGTAGACATGTAATAGTTATGTCAACAAAAATGAGCATAAGATGACATGTAATAGTGATGTCAACAAAAATGAGCATAAGATGGTTTGACCACGCATATGCCTAGGGTCAAGATTTGCGGACTCAGTACCAGAGGCCGTGTTGGCAGTATGGTTCGGTATGGATCTGTACTAGACTGGACTGGCACAAATCGACATAGAGGAGAAGAGGCGAACTGGGAGGAGGAAAAGAGGGAAAGAGGGGAAGGGAAGGAAAGGGAAGGGAGAAGGGGGGAGGCTGTGGCTGGAGAAGACGCCTGCGGCAGCCATAGGTGGGCCGCCAGTGCGCTCGAAAGGTTGTGGCTTCATCCCTCCTTCCTCGGTTGAGAGAGAGATAGAGAGATAGAGGGAGAGGAAGAAAATGAGGAGGGAAAGTTGCCGGAGAGGCCGTCGGAGGGCCAAATCATGGCCTCTAGTGCTGCGAGTGTGAAACAGGGTGATTGCCCTTGTTTCATGGATTTTTTTAAAAAAATTGGATTACAATGAAGCCAACAATGGATTTTCCAACTTCACTTTTTTTTAAAAATCTTAAACAATGAAGCCGGCAATGGGTTTGCCGGCTTCATTATTTTTTTAGCATTTTTTAAAAAAACATCAAATAGTAAAGCTGGCAACGGGTTTGCCGGCTTCACTGTTCATCTTTGTTTTAAAAAGAAGCCGATGCATGAACAAGGGCGGTTGCCCCTATTTTGCGGTTGTGCCTTCACCCGCATGGTTTTTGCTGCTTGGTGGCCACGACAGCCACTCGCTAAACTCTGGTAGCCCCTTTGCCGGCTGCGTCTCACTTCGGTGCATCGCGCTCCCCCTCTCTCTTTCTTTCTTGCTTGATTTGGTGCCCTATCAAGCGATGCCGAGCTGCAGAGGCCTTCGTGGCCCTCCAGTGGCCTCGGCAGGCCGTCGTCGGTCTCCGACAGCGTCGTCCCATATCTTCCTATCCTCCTCTTTCTCTCTTCCTCCTCCGGTGTACCAATTTTCCTGGCCGAACCATCCCAATTTTCCATCGGTTCGGCTCGGTACGGGGATGTACCGGCTAGTATTGAAAATCGTGCCTAGGGCCCTTTTTCATGTTCTATGCCCTACCAAACACCACCAAAATTTTGAGAAAAAAGGAAAAAAAACAAGAAGTTTTCTGGAATATACAAGAGGAAGAACAAACCATGAAAATTAAGATAAATGTCAAAAGAACCACTTCAAGAGGTTAAGGGTACGAGAGAAAGGGCCATAATCAAGGATTGCCAACTTGGAACCAAACCCTATGCCGGCTAGTTGGTAGTACGAGTTGGTACGTCCTTATATCGGGCTCGAATTGATACGAAAATGAGGGATGAATTGGGGAGGAAAAGAGAGAGAAAGAAATGGGGAGAGATGGCGAGCGAGGGAAGGAAAGGAAGGTTGGCGAAGATGTCGGCAGTGGCCATCGGAGGGCTGTGGAGGCTGTCCAGGCCTCGCAGGCTCCGCAGTCCTCCATGAAAGAAAACGAGAGTAGAGAGAGATAGAGAGAGGAAGGAAGAGAAGAGGACCAAGGGGAAGGTGGCGGAGAGGTCGTCAGAGGGCGCAAAACTACCTCACGGCCATCGTGGATTCGACACAGAGGCAAATCACAGCGGCCATGGGGTGGTTTTGAGCTATCCGTTGGCCATGACAGCCATCCGATGGCCCTTCGGCGGCCTACCTACCACCTTCCCCTCCTTCCACTTCTCTCTCTTCCCCTCTCTCTCTATCTTTCTCTCTTCTGGCATCTCACGAAGCTCTAGAGGCCTCGTCGGTCCTTCGATGGTCTCGGCAGGCTACCGCTGGTTTTTCTCTCCCCTTCCTTTCCCTCTTTCTCTCTTCCTCTCTTTCTTTCTCCCGTGCTCTGTTTTCATTGGTGTTCCGAATCGAACATCCGATTCACACCGGTTAGCCACCAGTATGGTTCGGCACGTCTTGATCCGTCCGATTTAGAGCGGTTTGGCGAAGCATGGCCATAATGGTTTTGAGTAGAGCTGTCAACGGGTCGGATCCAGATCCGAGACCCGTGGGTATTTATCCAATGGGTCCGTGTCTGGTACTAGCATTGAACCCGTTTACCCGGACCTGGATCTGGACCCGATAAACCATAATATAAATGGATAGGATCTGGATATTTAGTATCCAGACCCGATAGATCTGAGATTCGAATAATATAATATAATAATATTTTATATATATTAAAAATATTTTGAGCTATTAGATCAATGATCTAACGGTCTAAAATCTTTAAAGGAAAAGAAGCCCTAACTAGACCCCTCTCTCCCTCTCTGTCTCCATCTCTCAGAATCTCTTGACAGCGCCTCTCGGCTCTCTCCCTCTCCTCCTCTCCTGCTTCAGCGCGGCAACGGCTGCCTCTCCCTCCCCGCCGCAAGATCTTCTCGTCGGCGGTTGGATCCCGACGTCAAGACCGTGGACCGTGGATAGAGTAGATCGGGGCTGTCTCTCCCCCTCCGTTGCTTCGCGCCCCCTCCCTTTGCAGCATCTCCACCGCCTCTCTCCCTCCGCCGTAGCTCTGTCACTCCGCGGCCCCTCTCTTTGCAGCGTCTCCACCGCCTCTCCCTTCCGCAGCCCCTTCCTCTATGGCATCTCTGTTGCCTCTTCTTGTCCACTGCGGCTCCATCGCTTTGCGGCATCTTTGTCGCCTCTCCCCTCCACAGCCCCTCCCTCTGTGGCATCTCTGCTGCCTCTCCCCCTACGCAGAGATGCTGCCTCTCCCCTCCACAGCCTTTCCTTCTGCCGTGTCTCCGCCACCTCTCCCCCTCCGTCGCATCTCGTCACTCTGCAGCCTCTCCCTCTGCGGCATCTCTGCTGCCTCTCCTCCGCTGTGATCAGGTATCAGGATTATCAAAAGAAAAATGACAGAGGAAGTAGGAAGTACCCTTAAATTTTGCATTTATTTATTTATTTTTAAAAATTATTTAGAGATATTATTCCAGGTTTTTTTTCTCTTTGCCTGATTCAAGTTTTTTTTCAAAATATGCCTAGAATTAGTAGGAGTTTTTACATCTAATAAACTTGGGTGGGTTAAGTTCTCCCTTCCATCAAAAAGTAAAAAATTTAAAATGAAAAGCAGAACTAGGGATTCTTTCTTGCAAAATCAGCATGCTGCTAAAAGACTGTTCATGTCTTTTTTTAGTCACTGCATCTACACACAGACAGGAGAAATCGTTTATGTTATATTCCGCATTGTCTCAGTATTTACATTTTTCTGAACCATGTTGCCAAAGTGTTCTTGCATAATTGTTTATGTTATACTTATGCAAAATCATTCTAATGTCTCCCCTATATGATTTATTTTAAATTTCAAAAATATCAAGTGCTGAAAATTTTATTTGTATGATTGTATAATTTTTAGGTATTTTTCTAGATTATTTTATAATTTTTAGATTTTTTTTGAGATTTTGAATATGAGTTTCGGGTCTCGGAACTAGATTTGGATATGCAGGATCCATTAGGATCCGGGTCTGGTACTTCAAGGCCAGACCTGTCGGGTATTTAGGTCTGGGTCTGGATATCTAGGTTCCGATCCGAATCCGACCCGTTGATAGGTCTAGTTCTGAGATAAGAGAATCAGTTTATGAGACACCATAAAAGGCTTATGGATGAAAAATTTTGGCCAAAGTTTTGATAATCTAGTTTTAGTTTATTTTAGTTTGTGGATTGAATTTGTTTTGATTTTTGTAGTTTAAATGGTTTCAACAATTTTGAAAAAAATATAACAAAGAAACAAAAATTAGAAAAATTAGAGACCAATATATAACTTGAAGATAAATGTCAAGAGATCAAATCGGACATTATTTTGAAGTATATTTTTTTGGACCTTTGAGTATATTGTTTTGGTGGTTTGTGCTGAAACATGTATATGTACTTGATACAGGCATGCATATGTATATGCTAATAAACTTTCTAAACACCTAAAAGCATTAATGATTACATTTTCCATTGTTTTAGAGTGTAACATATCATTTATCATTAAATGACAGTTTAACACGTAAAGATCTAAAATGTTTATTACATTAAGGCACTAAGATATCCATGTATATTTCAAAAAAATTACTTCTCTAAATCCAATTTTAACCCAAGAGCACTAATATCGCATGAACTTGCAAAATTCAAACTTGATTTTGGGAAAATGGTTCTTGAAGTCAGAAGAATGAACAAAAAAATAATTTATTCTTAGTCATGTGTATGGCAGCGTTAAAAGATCTTGGAACCTATTAGATGGTTAGATGAGGGTAATGATGTGGCTACTCTATCCTTTAATAAGTCATGTCTAAGGATCGCTATGCCAATAACAAGGCCCTTGGTTGGCTGGCAGTATGGTTTGGTATGCCTTTGTGCCATTCAATGCTGAACCCATACGGGCATAGTAGAGAGGTGGGGGAGGGAGAATGAGAGAGGAGAAAAGAAAGAGAGAGGAGGGAGGGAGAGAGAGGAAGAAGGCCTACGAAGGTTGGCGAAGCACAGCCGGACATGGCAGAGAGGATAGAGGAGATGAAGAATAGGAGAGAGAGAGAGAGAGAGAGAAGGTGGCGGACAGCATTGGAGGCTGGTCGAGGGGTTCTACCCTTCAAATCCCTATTTCATTTGAAATAGGTCCCAAATAGGGCCGCTTTTCTCCTTTTGAAAATTTTAAGTGAAGTCGGTGGTAGAGGCCATACACCACCTCCCCTCTCTCCCTCCTCTCTCTCTCTTTCTCTCTTTCCTTCTCCTTGGCTGGTTTCTCATTTTGAATATTGGAACCATCCCGGTCCACCACTTGCATAGCTTGGTATGCCCTGAACCTGGCAGTTTGGGATGGTTCTGTGTTCCTTGGTCTTGGCATTTTTTGAGCAAAAAAGTATTTGTGCAAATTACTGTTGTTTTATTGTTTATAATGTTGTTGACGCTACACTATCCAAGAAAAGTAGCCAGTGTCATATGAAGGGTGTTTTAGGAAATAGAAAATGTTACTTTAGAATTTATATCTAAAGGTGTCTTTTGCTGTGTATTTTCCAATTTTGTGGATGATGGAAAACAAAAAAAGGAACTTCTTTTATAGCCAATTGGTGCCATCTTTCCCTTACTTGATCTTCTTGTTCTGATCAAATTGTGAGGATTGGATGGCTTAGTTTATTTTCACTTCTTTTGAGCCCTTCCACACCCCCCCCCCCCTTTTTTTTGCAATTTCCTATTATATTTTAGGTCATTTTCCTAACATGTTTTTGAGTCCTGAATGAGCAAAATAATTGTCTAATGTGCTTTTTGGCAAAAGATTAAGCTGTAAGAATTATGCTTTGAAATGATTTTAGTGGCTTCTGGTGCAGAGTTTCAAGGGGATACAGAGTTTACTATTTTCGATAGTTTTTATTCATCTTTTTTTTTCCCCTCTAGAAAATTGATCAGTTTTGATATAGTGAAGTTTTAGGCTGTTTAAAAGTTCTAGTTGACTCAAACTATATAAGTTAGAGACTTAGATTCGTGGTAAGCAAGTTGGGTATCCAATAGCGTGGAAACATTGTTTTAGGGTTTTTCATCGTCCAAAAATATGAATCCATGGGGAGTTAGAATTATTTACAATTTATGGATTGTATTGAATTAAACAGCTCCTTTGTGACTGTATTTTTTGGAGTCTTACATTTATGCCCATCTCCTAGAATCCATGTCAGATATATATCTGAATCATATGTAAGTCAGACACTTGAATGCTTATAATTTTTCAATTTTATCTTTATTCTTTTTCAAAAATCAGTCAAGAATTTATAAGTTTTAAAATAACTTTGCAAAATATCATGTTTCAAAATCCTTTGACTAGTTCAGAAGTTTAGATGAGAAATATGCATATTGGAACCTTAAGCATATAATATGTTTTAATATTTTCTTTTATACAATATTCAACTATACATTTTTAATTAAAACTATCCTTGTCTATGTATCCTGTATCTCCTTGTTTTTCTGTTATTGAGGCAGAAACTTGGACACATGCTCGAATCCAATTCTGATGGCAGAGTCCATGCAGGACTTCTTTGTGGAGGTTTTTGCCTCTATTCTTATCTCGCTTTTCTCTATATTCTGTTCTAACATTCTTCTTTTCTTTCATCCTCCTTTTAATTTTGTTCATCTTGTTTTGGTTCACGTAAAGTAGAATATTTTGGTTAGTCCGGACCTAAAAATTTACGAAAACAATGCTAATGTAAGGGTTGAATCATTTCCATTTCTCTTCTCTTCTTTCTTTTATCAATAGTGTTTCTGCATCTCTCTCCTCTTAACTCACCTTTTTATTCAATTTCTGCTATTCATTTGCCATTACTGTTTCTTTTCTTTGTCCTTTCTATGATAGAACACATTTTGGCACTCATAATTCAGTCAACTTTATGCAGTTCACTATTTGATCGTGTAGATTTAATAACCTTCAAATTCCTTTTACTTGTTAGTGGGTTTAGCCTATGATTTAGAGTAAATAATCTTGTAGCCATATTAGATGGTCAGTTGGGGTGACATGGCACAGTTTAAAATGCCATCAGCTTTTTAATAATTGTATTCATATTTGCTAATACTCTTCATTGGAACTGTTCATGCTACGTTAACTGTAAGCAGCAGCCAGTGCCCTGTAAACTGTAGCTTTTTTTATTTTTTTAAAATTTAAATTTATAAAGTTGTTACTTAACAGACGTCTAATAACATTGGAACTACAATGAAAATATCATTATGGCCTTGTACAAGGTTGACATGCACAGTTTGGATTTTCGAACACAACTTTAGTGAAGAAAGAAACAAAGATGAGGTCCCAGTTAAGATTTATGGAGAAGAAATATGATACAGTGATTCATTTCATTATCTGATCGTTTGTTATCAAATGGGGAGATAGATGAGAATATATGTATATTATATATGTTTGCATTTATGCATATCTATACATATTTATATAGTATTATGTTTAAGGCTGATTGGATGAAAAGGAGAGGTGCTTGAGGGGTGTTATGTGGTCAATGCATGCTTTCACAACTTAAATGAAGATTTTATAAAATGGTAATAAGGCCTGCTATGTTGCATGTCTTAGAATGCTGGACAAGAAAGAGATCCAAGAAAATAAATGGAATATAGCAGAAATAAAATTGTTGGTATGTATTTGTGGTAAAATCAAGAAGGATAGAATGAGAAATGAGTATATTAACATGGCTATGGTAGTTGTACAAGTATAAAGCAATGGAGGAATTTGATTGTAATGGTATGAACATATACAACAAGGTCAAGTGGGCCTTCAATAAAGATGGATATTTTAATCTATTTAGAAGGATGTCGAAGAAAAAGGGGAGGCCTGAGATAAAATGCATAGAGTTGTGAGAAAGGATATGGAAAATCTTAAAAGTAACATCAAAGATAAGCCTTGAGGAGGAATCTTGGCAAATAAGGGTCTGTAATGCCCGCCCAAGTATTTAAGAGAAGGCTGGGTGGATATGGTCTTATCATCTATCAGTTTGTGGGATAAGTGAAATATACAAGACATGGATATTTGCTCGTCTGATATATACTAGATACTAATATTTGCTGGATTTGGCTAGGATATGTGTTGGAGATTTATGTTAAATATCCTTTTCTTTTTAAAATTAAGAAGGGTCTCAGACACTTCTCCAATATTGCCTGAATACTTGTAATACCTGGAGGATGAAGGGGAGTGCATCTTTTTTTTTTTTTTTTTTGTAAATTTTTTAAAATTATTATTATGTTTCTGCATTTTTTTTGTTATTTATTCCTCTTTTATTCAATTTCTGCTCTGTTTATACACTTTGTGCTATTCTTTTGCAAGAACTATTGCTCTTATCCTATGTTACTGTGATCTGTGACAGAACACATACTGCACCCACCATTCAACCATGAATGCATTATAGTGCATAAAAATATTTCTTTGCCCTCATCTAGTGTATATTACTTATTTTCATTGCAGGTTGTTGCTTTATTTTGCTGAAACATTAATTGAATTGCTGTCTTGCAGAAATGTGTGCTTGAACTTTGAAACAAAACCCCTTGTGAATTTTCCTTTTGCTGTCTTTCGCATCAGAGATGAAATCTGATCTTAATTTGTGTATCTCAATGCAAAAGCCCTAGTTCTGTTTTCTTGAATTTATAGGCAATACCCAGAAATTGATTTGGATCCCTAATATGTTCATCTGAAGGACCTGTAGACCTACTTTTGTGCAAACTAAAGCAATATCCAACCCCTTAAGTTTTGCTCTGGTTGGAAATGATTTGCATCTTTGAATGGTGATTGGCAGCTTGATTTTGGCAATAGTTTGTTAAAAATGGCTAGCAAATGGTACTTATGTGTAGATTAGGATCGTGCCAGGTCTGAGATTGACAGA
Source organism: Cocos nucifera (assembly GCA_006176705.1). Lineage (NCBI taxonomy): Eukaryota > Viridiplantae > Streptophyta > Magnoliopsida > Arecales > Arecaceae > Cocos > Cocos nucifera. The sequence goes on along the minus strand of QRFJ01000229.1, from coordinate 294,959 downwards.
CTTGAGTGATGATCCTAGTTTTTTGGTGGAAGCAAGAATGCGGTCAAATCCACTAAATAGTATAGAAGGCTCTATAAGCATCCAGCATACATGGCAGTTCTCTTATATCCCCAAAAGTGGCTTATATTTGGTTGAACATTTATGATTATTGTTATACTATTCCCAGAGGGAAATTTAACCTTCTCCAAGGTAATATTTAGAGTTGGAGATTTTCATTGACATCCAGTCTGTGTACGCCAGGAAGATTGATTAGTTATTTGTATTTTACAGCATTTCTAGAATCTAGGTACACAACAAGACTGCTTGATAGCTAAGGTTGAGACTGCTTTTCGATGAAAATATACTTTGTTCCAAAATGAACATATACTTTCTTCCAAATTAAGAGATTGTGATCCAAGCAATAGCCTTCAATCCTGTCATTTGCATGCTAATGTTCTGTGTATTTAACTTTTAAAATAACAGCCTTTCATCTGTAAATGCCCATTGTGTTTTAATTGTGCAGGGCTGAAGAAATTGGATATGTTGTACCTACTGCTGTTCAAAACCAATCTTTACCACTTCTACTATCTGGACGGGACTGTATACTACATGCTCAGGTTTTTTATTCATATCAATTGATTGTCTTCTATTGATCTCATAGTCTATACTATGTCGGTCTTCTATTGATCTCATAGTCTAAACTCTAAACTGTGTGGTTTATTATTGTTACGTATCATATATTATATCATTTTCTATGTAAAATATTGTTCTCTACAATCTGGATAAATGAACGCTCAGTTCTTGTGGTTTAGTATAAAATGAAATTTTATGGTGTAATGGGCAAATGACCTCCAGGTGGGGAAATGCTAACAATGGCCATCCATGAACTAAGAAGATTATAAAAAAATTAGATATTAAATTTTTAATATAAATTAGATCTACAAATAGTTCAATTTCTTTCTATTTGAAAGGGGATATTTAATCTTGTCAAACCTTTTTATCTATGTATTCTGGTCGAGTGGGATCACCAAAGGACCAATATATGGTATGGAGTATGGTTGGCCATACTGCCCCAACCACTTGGTTCATGGTGAAATGATAGGGAGCCTTCACTGGCTCCCCGAGCCCTCCTCCTCGTTCCTCCCTCCCTCCTTCCCCACCCCACCTCTCTTGCTTTGTTAGGGTTAGGGTTTAACTCTTGGCCCTTCCTCTATCTACCTCCCTCTCCCTATTTTTGTTATGCCTAGAACGGCATAGTACAGGTCCATATTGCACCAAACTGGTTGCCGGTTAGTATGACTTTTGGTAGCGGTTCGATTACTATTGACAAACCAAGTAATATAGTATTTTATCTTTTTAGTAATCTAGGCAGATAGGGTCATTGCTTGGTGCAGTGGTAAAAGGCTTGGGTTGACAAGCACAATGGTGCAGGTTCAAGTCTTAGGGCAGCCACTTTATACAAAAAAAGAAAGCTGAAGGTTAGGTTTGTCCTAGCCTCCTAGGTTTGCCCCACCCAAGACCCTGGATTGGTATGACTGTAACTGGGATATGCTTTTACGAATCTATATCTTGGTTAATGGATGGAGCATTTATTAGACTCAGATTAGGAAACAAGAACGGTGCAGTAGGCCTTTCTAAAGCCAAAGAGGAGCCTGGTATTTGGAATTACATCAAGAAAATAAAAGAGCCTTGGAGATATGGTCTGCTTCCTTGTTTGTGCCCCCATCCTTTCTTCTTTCTGTTTGTCTCTTTTCTTCGTTCAATACTTAATAATTAATACATCCTTTCTTCTGTATGCTTCTTCCTAATGTATATGATGATTGATTGCTGGCTGCTTTCAACACTCTAAAGTCTAAATAATGATCTGTTATATTTTCTCTTTAATTCTTCTTGTGACATCTTATTAAATTTATGAATAAGGATTCCTGCAGGATTTGAACTCTGCTGAGCTTTTGATCTCTTTGATGCATATTAATATCTCTATGAGTTTTAGCATTTTGATTTTCTTGACAAATCTGCTGCTGTCGATTTCCTCACTTTTGACTGACTATTTTTGCATTATAAGATGATTGTGGAACCTTCAATCGAACTCTAATAACCTTAGATCCATATTCCTTCTTTTCACCCAAACCAATAGAACCCTAGAATAGATAAATTATTCCTCTGTTTGCTCTTAAATTCAAAATTAGGTTCTTGCTGCCCACTTCTTGGATTTTGGACCACACGTAACTACATTAACTAAACTCTTGTCTAACCTATGCCTGGGGTCCTATCACACATTGCAGTCTATCCCCAGGTGAACCTGCATTCCTTCCGACACGAGAATTCTGTTTGTGAAGAGAGGGGAAATGTTATTTCTATCTGGACTGACAGACTGGTACTTGAAGATTTACTTCCTTCTATTTCATTGAACAACAAATATTCCAGCAAGACATATGAAGTGATATAAGGTTATGAAAAGGCAATATTATATGGGAGTTTAGTGGATGTGGTAAATTCTGAGCGAATGAAACTGCTGAATCACTGTAAAAGCTGCCAATCACCTAAAATTCAGGAAATTTAATGTTTAAAATTGATGGAAAGTTGTCAGTTTTCTCGAAGCATTCTATATGATTTGTTAATGCCAGGGTGGTTAGTCTCTGATGTAGATTTTAGTGAAGACAACAGCTATTAAAGCTGAGGTCTTTTGATGCAGGCAGCATGCATAAAGTTCATTCTGAACCTGCAAGCAGATGCGTAAAGCAACAATTTGAAATAGATCAACTCTTGTGATTGTTTTACATTTTTCTAGGCCCTAAAGGATAGCTTTCTGTATAGTTGGAACTTGGATGGATATTTGTGAAGATGTCTAATTCCCACTACTTGGCACCCTTGCATGGTGAGGTTTTAGGGTTTTGAAAAAGAGAAGCATAGAAGTTTAAGATCTAGTGTTGTTTGCATGATGAAAGAAGCTGATATAGACCATCTTGCTCAAGACTTTCAACTGCCCCATGACAGAAGGCGCATAAAAGGGAGAATAAAGCCTTGATAAGCAAATACAGTGGCAAGAGCATAAAAGGGCCTGCCATGTTGCCAATGTTACAAGATTGTTAAACACTATATTAATGTTCAAGTGGTATTCTGCATTTTAACAGACTAGCATAAAGCAATTACAAAAAATTGATTGAATAATTTATGAACTAAGTTGCTTTGTATGATCAAATATTAGAGATGGAAAACACTGAACGTAATGACTTGTCTATCTGAAGATATTTTGTAGTCAATAAGGAATGAAATGTTAGTAAGGAATGAAGAGTAAAACGAGATAAAAAACATGTAAATCAAGTATAGGTATAAAGAAGTTGTGGACGAAGAAGAAGATGATGAGGAAGAAGGGGCAAAAGAAAATTTTTGGTTGGACCTCCGTAGATAAAAAAAATAAATAAAGAGAACATATATATGAAACTGAAGGAACTATATAGAGAGAAAATGGAGGGAAGTAGAGAGAAAGGGCTTGTGATTTTCTCTAGCCAGTGTTGCATGTAGATGGATATGAGGATTGGATTAGGATATGTATCAAAAGTCTGAATTGGCAAGAAGGAAAAAATGGAGATACAGGGATATGTAGCTAAATTATAATTTTAACTAGATTATATATTTATACCTCTAATTCTCTTCATTTAAATGCCAAAAACGAATGTTAAGAAGATATTATTTGTAAAGGTCTTTCAAAACTTTCTGATTAACTTAAGTGTACAAGAAAATGTCTTTTTTCAAACTTATCTCAATATCTACATCCTTGGCCAATCACTAGAAAGAAAAATATAATCACTTCTAACATAAAAATTGGAGGATCTAACTTATTGTTGTCCACCAATTTTTCAATGTGACAATCATAGAACTTTGTAGGTATCCTAGTGTTTGATACGTATCTGACCTGGCTATGTTTCTGACACTAGTTTTTGGACGTGGATGCAAGTATGCAGGTAACATGGAGTCTAGCATTTGGAGGGAGGATAGGGTGTTGTATTTCTGAGGGGTTTTGGAGGAGGGGCTGGTCATAAATCACAAAAAAACATTGTGCTATGGATTGCTTAAAGGAGCTTATTTACCAAAAGCCGGTGTAGATTTAGGTGTGGGTGAAGCAAACCAGGTTTCTTAATTTTTTATTTTGTATTTTCTATATAAGGAAGTTGGTGCAGGGATGTTTTTATAGGGAGATTCTAAAGCAGGTGTGGCACCCTGAGCAGAAGATTCTTGCTACTAAGGAAAGGAGGCTAAGTACTTATTTGCTTGTTCCAAGTTATTGCACTCCTTGAGAAAAAAAAGCAAAATTGAATAGATAGAAAAGAAAATACAAAACATTGGAGAAACCAAGTCCTCAAATTAATTGCTAGATCTTATTTTGGTTTGTTAAATGAATTGTGTTTTCCAGTTTTCCTTGAGCATTTAGATCATTGTTTAGACTGCAGGGTGGTCTAATTGCAGCTTGAAAAGTAGTTTGGCACCATGTGGCCGTATAAGGGGGCATTTAAGCACTTAAGCTGTTGTGTTTCACAACAGTCCTGCTTTGATTTAAATGGTCTTTATGCGGCAGGAAACCTGATTTCTATTTAATCAAATGAAGGAATGAAGGGGGCAATTTGGGGCTAAGAAGACAAACTGCTTGTGATGAAATTACTAAAATTAAAATACTCAGGAGATTTACAAGTGAGAAGTCTTCTAAGTTCTAACGACTTTTGGGAGTTGAACCAGATAATGTGACCTCTTATATTATGGAATTTGGGACTTGAACCATAAAAACAGGAGATTCCTTTGAATGCACAGGTATGAATTAGATCAGAAACTATAATCTACCAGATTCAGGCATTCCAGATATCGATTTCTTTAAAAAGTACCTGGAGCATGGTCAGATTGATATACCCTGTTGTTGTTGGGCTTTTCTTATGTGCTTTTTGAAGTAGTTACAAATGTATGGTCGTTGTTCATACAATTCATTGCTTCTATGCTAGGGGCTGTTTCTTTCTTTCGGGCTGCTAGTTGATTACAGATCTGTGCTATGTCAATCAGGTGTCGAGACAGAGATCATCTATATTCTGGGTTCTGCTTTTTTTTTTTGGACAGTTTTAAGTCTCATCAGGTTTAAAGCATAGGCCTTCTTGCATTCTTTTTAGGAATTTGAAGGAATCAAATCCTTGTTTTCCAACAAAGAGCAAACTTATAATTTCTCATGGCACTACCATCATCAATTGTTGGCGAAATTTGCTGTGATCAAATTTACTGCATTTTTATAGCATGAAGTCATATTAGTTCTTCTCAACTGTTTCTCTAAAACTTAGATAAAGGTGATCAAAGGGTCAAATTTTACTATTGAAGATTATGTCTAGACAGATGAAATGTGCTCCAATAAATTAGGCAGCACCATGTGCAGTTTGAGTTATATATGCTAGGAGAAATTTATTGCTTATAAAATGAAGATAGTCTAGTTACATGGCTTCTGCATGTCAGCTTAAGCAACCATACCATTAATATGATCCTAAGAAGTATCTGGTGCTGATGATAATTGGATTACATGGATACCATCATATCTTCTATGACTAAGCATGAAGAAACATCAAGATACACGTTGCTTGCTAATATTAAACACGCTAACACTGGTGCTAAATTTAACTTCATTGTGCCTTGAGACTGGTTGACTCCCTTTCCTATATACAAATTATCATCGACTCCAACTGAGCTGGCTGCAGCAACAGTTGGATATAACCTTCTGCATCTCCTTTGACAATCCTTATTTTGGAATATCTGTTCCACTTTCTGTATCTTCCAACAACAGTACACTGTAGAAATGTAATACATCTAAAAGCTAACTAGCTGACATGATTGAAATGCACTAACTTGGAGCTTTTGGTACCCTTTCATGAATATTGTCACTACAATGCTTCTTATGTTACTCAGATCATGTCAAAAACTTCTATTCATTTCTCTAGAATGCTTAAAATGATCTCATCAACAAGAGGTTAATGCAGTAGCATGTTGTACCATCTAGACAGGTTCAGGCAAAACATTGGCATATCTATTGTTGGTATTTTCAGCCTTAGACTTTAATAGATCCGTCGTACAAGCATTGATAGTGGTGCCAACAAGGGAGCTTGGTATGCAGGCATGTATATTTCTTCCAGATTACTTTCAGTTGGTATTAAACTATAATTTTCTTGCTTATATTTCCCTCTTTCTTTTTTCAAGGTCACGAAGGTTGCTAGAGCACTTGCTACAATGCCAAAGGGATATGAGGGGACTCGGACATGTACTGTCATGGCTTTGTTAGATGGCGGAATGTTAAAAAGGCATAGAAGCTGGTTAAAGGTACATGTTTCTCACATGGTCATGTTGAATTGCAATCTTGTGGTCGTACCATAGTTATTCTTTGATAAATAAAAAAAAAGGGTGAGATGGGAAACACAAATGAAGAAAGAAATTCTGAAAGGAACAAACTAGACTTAGCTTATTGAAACACAGTTGTACTTTGAATTTTGAATTTTGTTTCTAATTCATTCCTAATTAGATGATATATGGAATATCCAAAAGATTAATTTTCATCTGCACTTTGTATTAGATGAGGACAAATTCTCAAATTGTTGATGACACAAAATTAAAGACTGTGTATTGATGGTGAAAAAGAGAGGCCGTAAGGCTGTGTTTGCTTGCAGAAGGGATAGGGGAAACATATCCAAGTACCATTGGAGGGGTAGGACTTATTCTCTGAGATAGGGCTTTCTTGGCATTTGGTTGGATGGATAACTAGAGGGGATAAGGGCAAAGGATAAAGCTTATTTAATACGCATTGGATTTTGTGATGATTTGGATTTTATGACAAGGATGAAATTGTTCTCCCACCTTTTTGTATGTTTAGAGAGTGGATAGGGGCAAAAAAGTAATTAAAGTGGATAACTTCTCTTTTATGATATAAGTCTGTTCCACCAAAATAGTGCACTAGAATTATACCTTCGATCACCCACTTATCCACTTCCTGGATATAAGCTTGTCTCATCTCCCTTTTTTAAGTGTTTGGCAGGATATTCTCCCATGTCCACCATCTAGGCCCGCTAATACCATCCCTATTCATCTACCAAACATGTACCGCATGCAGGAGGTTTTAGGGCACTAGTTAATTAGCGAATGTAATATAACATAGATCCACAGATGTTGGTTGGCCATGTAGAGAATGAAAAATCTCTAAGTTTAGATTATGCTGAATCCCAGTTGCTAGGGTGGTTTTGATACAGGGGGGCAAGGTTTGTGACTAAATTATATAGTTCAATTTTCAATTAACAGTTATTATGAATTAAAAGTGAATTTATCAAAAAAATAAAAATCAAGTAACAATTTTATTGGTTTTATATTGATTATCTTTGTGCTATCAAAAAATAAAAAATCATTCTTGAAAGAAACCTTAGAATATCAAGAATCTCTCATGCTCTCTCTCTCTTTTTTAATGGAATCAAGAAATTTGACTATTGTAGAAAACAAGGAAGGAAATTCCTTTTCCTGAATAAATATATACAAGGTTGATACCAATGGCATGAGATGACTGGAAAAATTTAACAGACCTAATAGAACTAATACTGTTATCTCACTATAGAAACTAGGAGTCAGTGCACCACAAGTAAAGAGAAAGGCACAAAAATCTAAAAAACTCAGTCTGCAAATAAGACAGGATTAAAATAACAGTATATAGTTGCTAATGAAACATTTAGTTTGCAGGATTGCGATCATTATCATTGATGGACCCATGAAACCTACTTTAACTCTTCTTTAGACAATGCCATGCATTCTTTTAAAGTACTAGTAAACCCGAGAGAGAGAGCGAGAGATAGGGATCTGAGTGTGGAAAAAGAGAGGCTCACGATCTTAGAGAGAGAAAAAGATGGGGGACCAGAGAGCATGAGCGCTAATTGGTCGGTAGTTTATCCAATACTCTTCTATAGTTTTGTCCCAATCCAAAATGCATAGAGATTTTTATTTTGAAAAGAATAAGAGATGGAAAATTTTTTAAAATTCTAACATGCCTATCAGAATGTAATCAAATAAAAATATAAATAGGAACAAACTAAAGTGAGAAATTGTAGGAAATTATATGTATAAGGGGATTGCTTAAAATTAGGTGGGGCCATGGTCCCCATGGATGCACTAGGCTTGGCCCTGGCTGGGGCTCCCAATAACCCCGATAGGTTAATAGAGAAACACCTATCCCATGATGATTGCAGCATAGATTGAAGAATAAAATAACAAATCAATGCTGGAACAATTTAGATCTACATCAAACATAATTGTTAGAGTGTCGTGTTATTTCCTATTATTTCTTTATGTTTATAATTCTTTCATTCATGTCTTTTTCTAATTAGACTTTTTCTTATTGTATTTTTTCTTATAAGACTTTCCCTCTTTAGGAAATAGAGAAAATCGATTTATTATAGATGGTTCATTATATCTAGATCTCTATTATATGGTTCATTATATCTAGACGGTTTATTGTATCTAGATCATTATTGTTCTATATATAGTCTCTTGTAACATGAGTTGTAATACAATCAATACAATCATTTTCGTTACACAGTCTCTTTCTTTCTCTATCTCTCCTTTTCTCTTTCTATTGTTCTTTACATGGTATTAGAGCCTAGGGTTTTCTAGACAAAGGGGGTTCCTCTACGGAGCGATGTTAAGGGAGAAGCATCGTTTCTTTCTCCTTCCCGGTATACTGGGATTGGATCTGTGGCTCACCGCATAAATATGTTCTGCGGCTTGCAATCAATTTAAGTGCCTTCCATGCTTGTCTATATGTGATGATTCTAGACTATCAAATCTTCCACATTGACTGCCTACCTTCATACTAATTTGATGGTTGATACTACAACAATGCCTTCAACTGTTGGATCTCTGCCTCCCTTACATCTGCAAGGTCTACTACCATTAAACTTAACAGTAAGAACTACCTTGTATCAAGGTTGTTAAAGGCGCGCCTGAGACGCAAGATGCTCGAGGCGAGGATCTTCGTGACTCTTACCACCTTAGGCAAGGCGAGATGGCTAAGGTGTCGCATAGGCGCTTGAGGGGCACGCCTGACCTAAATGCCAAAGGTGCACCTGAGGCTCTGTGGTTGTTAGTCTCAGGATTAGGGCAATGTTTTGGAAAGTCAGACGGACACGAAGAAGAAAAAAAATCAGTCATGGTCGTCGATCGAAGATCCACATCCATCTGAGGCTCCGAGCACCACCTCAACTGTCGGAGAAGAGAAGCCGCTTACCGAGACCCACAGTCGCTGATCGAAGATCCACAGCCATTGGAGCACTGCCTCAGCCGTAGGAGAAGAGGATCCACTCATCGATTGACGCAACCGAGGCCCACGGTGTTAGATGTGTGCCCTAGAAGTCAGATTGGCTGACATTTATAATACACTTTTAAGGACAATTTTATAATTTTGACTATAAATTAATAAATGGATTATTTTCTATCATAGTGTGTATTTAAAGTGTCTGTGATACATCCTTTGAGTTAATGATAATGATAATTCATATTTTCAAAAGTTGAAAATTTGAAACATAAATTATTATAATTAACTCATAAACTGCTTCCGACTGTAGGATCATTACGAGGATGATGATCGATCCGAAAGGTTGGTGTATGATCGCTTTCTTAGGATGGATGTATCTTGAGTCTACGATGTGGAGACATCGGAGCGAGAGTACAGGTACTCGTTAGAGAACGAGGGCACTGAGCGTGACCACCTTGAGCAGTCATAAGAAAGTCTACCTTCTTGTCGATGACTGGCTCGATGCTGCAGTGATGTGTTTGGTTCTTTGACCTGAGGTGCATCGACAGTTCACCTTGAGGGTGTTATAGTTTGACGACACCATAACTCGGTATTCTAGCCATTCGGAACTTTGAGGTGTATGTTGGCTATAGTATGTTCATTGTAGGAATTGTATTGCACTAATAGGGGATTTATCTACCTCGGTAGATGAGGAGCAGCCCTATGATAATCATGAGATTGAGTCTATAAGCCCATGGTCATGGCAGTGTGAATATGATAGAAAGAGTTTCTATTAGGATTTCACATCGGACTCGAATCGAATGATTAATTCATATGACGGATATTGGGTTTGATGAGTTCACCTTAACCTTAATCCAGTCGAGACTCAAGATAGAAGAATCCAATCACATAGGTAGCTGCACCGAGAGGTTCGCTTTCGGTTATGATGGATTGCCACTATATACTGCTAGGTGTTACTGGTGGATTTTGGGAGCAATTAGAATGATTTAGATAATCAATCATTCTAATTGTATGAATCAGAAAAGTTCTGGTCCATCGAAAGGTATTTCGATGATGTCGATGATAGAGATCGTGACATGTTTCATTACCACAAGGAACTGAACCTAACAAACAAGAGTTTGGGTCACACAAACAAGAGTTTGGATCTGGATGTCATCAATTGGACTAATCCAGTTCAATTAATTTGGATTAGATCCAATTAGGTTCAAGAAAATCGTGCTAGCACACGATTGAGCCTAACATTCTCCTTTTGTAATCATTTTGGTTCGTCTTGGCTGAGCCAAATTTGTTTGGACTCACTCAGGAACCTTGTCTTAGTCTGACCGGAGCTTGTCCAGATCAGAAAAGGATTGTCTTAATTCAGTAGATGGACTTAAGACAACACCTGCAAATTCCTGTCACCCGCTAATTCCTGTTTCTAGACATGGTTAATAGTTGACTCTGGACACCTGGACATAGGGCCATGTGTCATGCGCCTATAGGAGAGCATCTGAGGCTCTTGTCCCCTGCTAAAAGAGGCAAGAGAGAGGGCGCACACCTAAGAGATGGAGTCCCATACAAATGGGACTCCAGGATTTCATGATGGATTCAAACACCCAGGCGCCAAAGACTTTTGGGTTTATCCAGTGTTGGCGCCATCTATGAGGATTTTTGAGGGACTCTCATCTGATTGGATCAGATGATATCATCCCACTAATCAGATTTAGATCTGATTGAATGAAGGCCTCTAATTGGCCTAGATGATGTGGCACTGCATGACGCAACAGGGTCTATTTAAACCCTGTCTGCGCCTAGGGTTATAGTGCCTTTTCTTTTTCACCACACCGCAAGGCTGCCCTACTCTATTTCATGCCTCCCTCTGATCCTCTCTCTCTCCTCTCCACGCCCAAGGAGTTGGGCATGGGTTTAAGTGCAATCCAAGGAAGAAAGGCGCCTAGATCAGGAAGAAGACAGCATTGCTGAAAGCGACGACTGTTGCATCTTCAAAAGAAGTTTTGAAGAACTTCAAAATCAGATCCAGATCTGATTTTTGAAGGGGTGATTCAGAAGGAGAAGACTTCCAAATTTTGCCCGAGTGGACACCGGTAGAGGCCAGGCACGTGCGTGGCTCCTTCCAGAACCTTAGGATCATCACAAGGTAATCTGATTACCCAAAATCAAGGAATGTGTTGATGCAGAATCTGGTCATCGTCGGATCCAGCTGGAGTAGAGGTGGACGAGGTCGCCGTCGGGGACCTGCAAAACAAAGTCTCGTCCGGAGCCGATGGGGGGTGGCTCCGGCAGGACCCTCCAACGATTAAGTCAGCTCTGGCCAACAGAAATGCAGTGCTCTGGAATGAGTTCGGCAGAGTTTAGAGAAGGAGAGGAGAGCTTAGCGTATCTGGAGGGTTCTTTTTATAGACGGAGCTTGATGGTGATAGCTGCAGCTGTCAGGTAGCAGGTCGCTCGAGGTCCGGCGGAGTCAGTCCTGGGGGAAGGCACCGTCTACAGCGCCGTCTGCAACAGGTTGATGGTGACAGCCATCGTCGTCTGGTAGCGGATCGTTGTCGCCTGCAGCGGACTGATGGTGACGGTCGCAGCCATTTGATACTGAGCCACTCGGGGCCGAATGGAGGGTTGAAGAGCTTTGACGTGTACCCATTTCGGAGGAGTTCGGACTTCCGAAGGGAATATGGCTGGAGAGGATTTTCCGGGAGGAACAATAGCTGAAGGAGCCCGGAAGGAGTTCGGCTTTCGTAGGCGTCCGTCTGAGGGATCCAGGAATCCGATCGAAGGAGGTGTCTGGGAGGAGTCCGGCTCTTGAAGAGGTCCGATCGAGGGGATGTCTGGGAGGAGTTCGGCTCTTGAGGAAGTCCGATCGAGGGGATGTCTGGGAGGCGTCCGATTGGAGTTCGGTTGCTGAGGAGTTCGGCCGCTAAGAAGTTCGGCCGAGTCACGACCGCTGAGGAGTTTGGCCGAATGAGCTCGGCCTCTAAAGAGTTCAGCCGGCTGAAGGAGTTCGGCTAAGGCTCGTTCGCTGAAGTCCTTCCGTGACTATCGGTTGCACCAGCCTGAGCATCAGACTGGACCTCGACGGGAGCGGGGTTTATCCCCAATAATAGTCCCCCTACTTTCGAGTTTGAAATTTAAAGGGAGTGCCGAAACAGGCGACTGCCGAAGTTCTTTTCCGAGCTCTGCATTTGCTGAAGTTGAAACTCAGGAAGATCTCTTCTTCAGCCGAGGTTGAAGTTGATCTCGTCTTCGGTGGTCGAGATCGAAGGTTGAGCTCCTCGGGGGCGATATTATCTCCTGCAGCCGAGGTTGGCTCGGACCCTCAGGAGAGATCTCATCTCCTGCGGCCGGGGTTGGCTCGGGAGAGATCTCATCTCCTGCGGCCGAGGTCGCCTCGGGGGAGATCTTATCTCCTGCGGTCGAGGTTAACATGGGCGCTCGGAGATTTTATCTCCTACAGCCGAGGCTGCCTCGGAAGAGATCTTATCTCCTGCGGTCGAGGTTAATACGGACGCTCGGGAAAGATCTTATCTTCTGCGGCCGAGGTTGACGTGGGCGCTCGGGGACATCTTATCTCTTGCAGTCGAGGTTGGCCGATCATCGGGGGAGATCTTATCTCCTGTAGCCAAGGTTCGTTCGGGAGATCTTATCTCCTTCGGTCGAGTTGCCTCGGAGATCTTATCTCCTGCAGCCGAGGTTGCCTCGGAGGAGATCTTATCTCCTACAAGTCGAGGTTGCCTCGGGGGAGATCTTATCTCCTGCAGCCGAGTTGGCCAGGACGCTCGGGGAGATCTTATCTTCTGCAGTCGAGGTTGTCCCGGGGGAGATCTTATCTCTTGCAGCGAGGTTGATGCGGACGCTCGGGGGAATCTTATCTCCGCAGCTGGGAGTTGCCTCGGGAGAGATCTTATCTCCTGCAGTCAAGGTTAGCCCGACGCTCGGGAAGATCTTATCTCCTGCAGTCGAGGTTAGCCCGAACGCTCGGAGGAGATCCTATCTCCTGCAGCCGAGGTTGTCCCGTGGGAGATCTTATCTCTTGGAGCCGAGGTTGCCCCGGAAGAGATCTTATCTCCTGCAGTCGAGGTTGAAGGATTTTGATCGGCTCATGTTAGGACGAGGTTCTCGTCCCGTTCCTAACACGGCCACCATCGACTGCTTCTTCCCTGTCACCGCATAGTTTTTGCACCAAGGAGTAATAATGCGGAAATGAAGCAGCTTTATTGAAGGAAGATTACTGGTAATAAATCTTCAGATTTTCTGAGTTTCAAGGTCGTGGGAGCATCATCCCTACAAGCTCCTTCAGGTGATAAGTACCGGGCCGGATGACCTCCACCACTTCATACGGGCCTTCCCAATTAGGGGCGAGCTTTTTCTGACTCTGAGGCTAAGAGACAGCGACTCGTCGGAGCACTAAATCCCCCACTCTGAACGTCTTGTTTCTAACTCTGGAGTTGTAGTACCGAGCCACCTTCCGTCTGTAGGCTGCCATCCGGATGCGGGCTTCCTTTCTTTTTTCTTCTAGCAGGTCGATGTTGACTCTAAGGTCCTGAGGGTTGTGCTGCTCGTTGAAGCCCACGACTCGTGCAGACGGGAGCTTGAGCTCGATCGGGATAACTGTCTTCTTACCGAAGGCCAAGGCGAAGGGTGTTTCTCCGGTCGGCATTCTTTGTGTAGTTCGGTATGCCTAGAAGACGTGGTAGAGTTCGTCCATCCAGGCCCCCTTTGCCCTATCGAGCCTTGTTTTGATGCCTTGTAGTAGGATCCGGTTGGTCACCTCAGCTTCCTCATTGGCCTGTGGGTGAGCCACTAATGTGAAGCGGTGGGAGATGTTTAGTCTTTCGCAGAACTCGGCGAACCTCGCCTCAGCGAACTGTCGCCCATTGTCGGTTATAAAGGTTCGGGGCAGATCGAACCGGCAGACTAGTGACTTCCAGATGAAGTCTTGCACCTTGGCCTCGGTAATCTTTGCTAGTGGTTCGGCTTCGATCCACTTGGTGAAATAGTCGATCGCGATCAGGAGAAACTTCCGCTGCTCGGACGTCGTCGGGAAGGGGCCAAGTATATCTGTTGGGGATAAACCCCGCTCCTGCCAAAGTCTAGTTCGATGCTCAGCCCGATGCGACTAGTGGCCGCAGAAGAGATTCCGCGGACGGGCTTCAGCCGAACTACCAAGCGGCTGAGCTCCTCAAACTCCCAGCGTCAGGACCGAACCCTCCTCGGTCGGGCTTCAAGCGATCGTCCCTCCAGCGGCCGAACTCCTCAAGCGGTCGCCCCCTCGGCCGAACTCCTCAAGTGGTCGCCCCCTCGGCCGAGCTTCTCAGCGGCCGGACTTCAGCCGAAGTCCTTCAAACCGACCGAACTCTCATGCGGCCGAGCTTCATACTCCCAGCGGCCGAACTCCTCAAGCGACCATTCTTTTCAAGCTTTCGTAGCGCCCGAACTCCTCAGCAGTCGGCAGTGGTCGAACTACTTAGCTGCCGAACTACTTCTGATTACTCAATCGCCGAGCTTCGGTCAGACTCCTGCAAAAGCTGAACTGTCCCTGCGTCGTTACAGCCAGGCGCCTGCAGGAGCCGAACTCCCCCCAAAGCTTCCTCTCGGGCCGAGCTTCTAAGGAAGCCGGACTCCTTACGGAACCCTCCAGCGATCGGGCTTATACGGAAGTCGGACTCCACGCGGATTTCTCCAACGACCGAGCTTCTAAGGAAGCCGGGCTCCCTACAGACTTCTTCAGTGGACGAGCTTCTCAATGGCCGAACTCCTTATGATGGATTACTGCAGGCGATCTTGCTACGGTTACACGACAATAACAATCGGCATTTATCGGCAATAACGATCGGCATTTATCGGCAATAACGATCGGCATTTATCGACAATAACGATCGGCAATAACGATCGGCATTGATCACGACAGTTACGACGCTCATTAACCAAGGCGGTTACAACAAGCTCCCTCTATAAAAGGACCCTCCGAATTCACTGAGGCCAGGTTCTGAAAACCCTTTTCTTCTCCATATTCTGTCGAGCACTCCATTCCTGTTGACAGGAACTAACTTGAGCGTCGGAGGGTCTTGCCGGAGCCACCCCCACCGATTCCGAGCGAGACTTTGTTTTGCAGGTCCCCGACGGCAGCCTCTTCGGCCTCAACTCCGGCGACGATAAGTTTCTGCATCAACAGATTAGCGCTAGAAGGAGGGCCATGAACCTTCGAGGTTCCCTTGTTCTTAAAGGAGTGCTCGGCGATGATTTCTCTCTCTGGAAATCCATCTTCTTCCTCACTAAAGTTCTCTCCCGAAGAGAAGAAAATGCCTTGAGAGCTTCGACTCGGCGATCGGCGGCCTGCACGCCAGATCCGTCTGTTCCTGTCTCAGCCCCAATAGCCCAGTTTCCATACGAAGCCCTCGCAGACATGAGGCAGGTCAACCTGCTGGTCGGGTCTGTGGCTCCGCCGAGATGATGCTGGCCGTACGACAACATCCAACGGGGACTTTGCCAGCAAACTCACCATGAGGACACGAGGAACCGGCCATAAGGTAAAGCATTTGGGCATACCAATCGCTCTTAGGATGGAGAAATGGAGAGCAGAAGTTCTTCCGCAGAAAATTTCACAAAGAGACTGGAACGAAGTTCGGCGGAAGAGAAGCCGAACTTTCCCCGAATCGCTAAGTCAGGCCGAACTCCCCCATCTCGAGTATGTCATCTAGAAACCTGCTCAAAGAATCTTTGGAGGCGGATGAAGTTCGGCTTAAAGGAAGCCGAGCTCCACTTGAGCCCGTCGCAAGGGAGTTCGGGTAATGAAGGAAGAAGTTCCCCACAAGGAGGTGGAATGAAGTTCGGCCCTCTCGACCTCGAGGCTCATCATCGAGGAAGCCTCGACAAAGAAGCAGGAAGTTCTGCCGCGAAGTTCGGCGAAATGAAGATTCGGAATGAAAGGCCAGGAAAAGCTCCATGAAGTTCCTCTCGCGGAAGCTTTGCGGAAGCGGAGCGAAGTTCGGCTTAAGTGAGAACTTCCTCAAAGTTAATAAGCAAGGGCGGAACATCTCCCGCGGATGAAGTTCGGCATTAAGTGGGGCCGAACTCCGCTGCTTAAGTTCGGTGAGGCCGAACTTTCCTCAGAAGCTCATTATTGGAATGAAGTTCGACGCAAGTGAAACCGAACTTCCCTTCGAGTTCAATCAAGTTCGGCGCAAACAAAGGCGAACAAAGTTCTCCCGCAGAATGAAGTTCGGCATAAAGTGAGGCCGAACTGCGCAGCTGATCATCGAATGAAGTTCGGCGGAAGTAAAGCCGAACTCCCCTCGAAAGCTCATTATTGAAATGAAGTTCGGCTCAAGTGAGGCCGAACTCCCTTTGAAGCTCACCATAAAGTGAAGTTCGCTTTAAGTAAGGCCGAACTACCCCGCTCAAGTAGTCATTCTAGAAAGAATTCATGGGAGGTGCAATGAAGTTAGGCCGCGCTCGAGACCAACCCGAGGGCGAGCGAGGGCGAATTCCCCCTCATGTACGTCACCAAGGAAGCCCTGCAAAGAATTCACGGGAGGTGCAATGAAGTTCGGGCAAGCAAAGCCGACCCCTCTCTGCAGGCAAGGAAGTTCGGACAAAGAAGCATGAAGTTCTCCCGCGGAAGGTTTTGCGGAAAAGCGGAACAAAGCTCCGCGTAAGCGAGGCCGAACTCCTCATACATCATCGAAATGAAGTTCGGCGGAAGCAAGGCCGAACTCCCCTCGGAAGCTCGTCATTGGAATGAAGTTCGGCTTAAGTGAGGCCGAACTTCCCTTCGAAGCTCACCATCAAGTTAAGCGTAAGCGAGGGCGGAACAAAGTTCTCCCGCGGAATGAAGTTCGGCACAAGTGAGGCCGAACTCCGCTGTTCATCCGAATGAAGTTCGGCGGAAGCAAGGCCGAACTTTCCTCAGAAGCTCATCATTGGAATAAAGTTCGGCGCAAGTGAGGCCGAACTCCCCTTCGAAGCTCACCATAAAGTTCGGCGCAAACGGACGGAACAAAGTTCTCCCGCGGAATGAAGTTCGGCATTTCACAGGAGGTTAGATGAAGTTCGGTTACGCTCACGACCGTCCCAGGACAAGCGAGGACTCCCAAACTCCAAAGAAGCTCCAACAAAGGGCATGAAGTTCTCCCACAGGATTCACAAAAAGACGGAACGAAGTTCGGCAGCGTCCATGACCACCCCATCTCAAGTGAGGCCGAACTTCACCTCGAGCTCGCCACCAAGGAAGCCCCGACGGAAGGGCGCGAAGAAGCCCTCCTCCCGAAAGGTTCTGCAACTACGCCCCGCTACTCCAACTCGAATTCTCAGCGAAGTTAAGAGCCAGCCGCCAAGACCTGAAGCACTATAGCCTCCCAAAATGTGCGCGATCTAAGCAAGTAATGCCCCTAGCATCGCGATCACGGCCACGACACTGAGGAATACATTCAGCTCCAAGACAAGATTGAAGAGCTCGGCGGAGTAAATTCCTCAACGCCAGCCTGAAGCAGGAGAAGACCGGCTAAGAGCACTACCGTAACTAGAAACTACAAGGTCGGCCACCTCACGGCATCATCAACGTTACCCCAGAGGAGGGGCTAGATACATCAGCGATTCGTCACCTCCCAGTGTCAAAACCAATGAGAAGCACGCTCCAAATGAAAGAGGCCAGCATGAGATAGAGGAGGTCGTCTGGACGGGACTTACTGCCCGAGGGAACTCAGAGGAAGAACGCCCCGACGACCCTGAAACGGGGATGTGCTGTCCGTAATTTTCCTTCGGTAACATTCTTCCCTTCCGATAATATTGTTTCTGGATGCAAAAACTGTACGATGACAGCGAAGGAGGAAGACCTCGTCCTAACGCGAGCAAAGTCGAAGGCCTCGAGGGGAGAGGCTCGAACGACGGTCCGCATGATGTGCCCCTACAGTCCGTTAGGAACAGGAGGAAGACCTCGTCCTAACGCGAGCAAAGTCGAAGGCCTCGTTCACCTTAGACGAGACGGGGGAGAGGCTCGAACGACGGTCCGCATGTGCCCCCACAGCCCGTTAGGAACAGGAGGAAGACCTCGTCCTAATGCGAGCAAAGTCGAAGGCCTCGTTCACCTTAGACGAGATGTGGGGAGAGGCTCGAACAACGATCTGCATGTGCCCCCACAGCCCGTTAGGAACAGGAGGAAAACCTCATCCTAACGTGAGCAAAGTCGAAGGCCTCGTTCACTTTAGACGAGACGGGGGGAGAGGCTCGGACGACGGTCCGCATGATGTGCCCCCACAGCCCGTTAGGAACAGGAGGAAAACCTCGTCCTAACGCGAGCAAAGTCGAAGGCCTCGTTCACCTTAGATGAGACGGGGGGAGAGGCTCGGACGACGGTCCGCATGTGCCCCCACAGCCCGTTAGGAACAGGAGGAAGACCTCGTCCTAACGCGAGCAAAGTCGAAGGCCTCGTTCACCTTAGACGAGACGGAGGGAGAGGCTCGGACGACGGTCCGCATGATGTGCCCCCACAGCCCGTTAGGAACAGGAGGAAGACCTCGTCCTAACGCGAGCAAAGTCGAAGGCCTCGTTCACCTTAGACGAGATGGGGGGAGAGGCTCGGACGACGGTCCGCATGTGCCCCCACAGCCCGTTAGGAAACAGGAGGAAGACCTCGTCCTAACGCGAGCAAAGTCGAAGGCCTCGTTCACCTTAGACGAGATGGGGGGAGAGGCTCGGACGACGGTCCGCATGTGCCCCCACAGCCCGTTAGGAACAGGAGGAAGACCTCGTCCTAACGCGAGCAAAGTCGAAGGCCTCGTTCACCTTAGACGAGATGGAGGGAGAGGCTCGGACGACGGTCCGCATGTGCCCCCACAGCCCGTTAGGAACAGGAGGAAGACCTCGTCCTAACGCGAGCAAAGTCGAAGGCCTCGTTCACCTTAGACGAGATGGGGGGAGAGGCTCGGACGACGGTCCGCATGTGCCCCCACAGCCCGTTAGGAACAGGAGGAAGACCTCGTCCTAACGCGAGCAAAGTCGAAGGCCTCGTTCACCTTAGACGAGACGGGGGGAGAGGCTCGGACGACGGTCCGCATGTGCCCCCACAGCCCGTTAGGAACAGGAGGAAGACCTCGTCCTAACGCGAGCAAAGTCGAAGGCCTCGTTCACCTTAGACGAGATGGGGGGAGAAGCTCGGACGACGGTCCGCATGTGCCCCCACAACCCATTAGGAACAAGAGGAAGACCTCGTCAACCTCGGCCAGAGGAGATAAGATCTCCTCCGAACAACCCTATCAACTTCGGTTAAATAAGGTCAGAACACCGACTTCGACCTCGGCGAGAGATAGGATTTTTTCTAAGTGACCGAATCAACCTCGGCTAAAGAGCCTCAACTTCGGCATCAACTTTAGCCAGAGATGAAATATCCGTCGAACTTCGACATGGATCGATACGAGGCCCGGAAGAAAACTTCGGCAGTCGCCTTGACTACACTCCCTTCCTTCAAGTTTCGAACTCGGGAGTGGGGGGGCTAGTGTTGGGGATAAATCCCGCTCCTGCCAAAGTCTAGTTCGATGCTCAGCCCGATGCGACTAGTGGCCGCAGAAGAGATTCCGCAGACGGGCTTCAGCCGAACTGCCAAGCGGCCGAGCTCCTCAAACTCCCAGCGTCAGGACTGAACCCTCCTCGGCCAGGCTTCAAGCGACCGTCCCTCCAACGGCCGAACTCCTCAAGCGGTCGCCCCCTCGGCCGAGCTTCTCAGCGGTCGGATCTCAGCCGAAGTCCTTCAAACCGACCGAACTCTCATGCGGCCGAGCTTCATTCTCCCAGCGGCCGAACTCCTTAAGCGACCATTCCTTCGGCCGGTCAAGCTCCTTCGGACAACCAGCGCCCGAACTTCTCAGCAGTCGGCAGCGGGTCGAACTACTTAGCTGCCGAACTACTTCTGATTACTCAATCGCCGAGCTTCGGTCAGATTCCTGCAAAAGCTGAACTGTCCCTGCGTCGTTACAGCCAGGCGCCTGCAGGAGCCGAACTCCCCCCAAAGCTTCCTCTCGGGCCGAGCTTTTAAGGAAGCTGGACTCCTTACGGAACCCTCCAGCGATCGGGCTTATACAGAAGTCGGACTCCACGCGGATTTCTCCAACGACCGAGCTTCTAAGGAAGCCGAGCTCCCTATAGACTTCTTCAGTGGACGAGCTTCTCAATGGCCGAACTCCTTATGATGGATTACTGCAGGCGATCTTGCTACGGTTACACGACAATAACAATCGGCATTTATCGGCAATAACGATCGGCATTTATCGACAATAACGATCGGCATTGATCACGACAGTTACGATGCTCATTAACCAAGGCGGTTACAACAAGCTCCCTTTATAAAAGGACCCTCCGAATTCACTGAGGCCAGGTTCTGAAAACCCTTTTCTTCTCCTCTATACTCTATCGAGCACTCCATTTCTGTTGACAGGAACTAACTTGAGCGTCGGAGGGTCTTGCCGGAGCCACCCCCCACCGGTCCCGAGCGAGACTTTGTTTTACAGGTCCCCGACGGCAGCCTCTTCGGCCTCAACTCCGGCAACGACAAGTTTCTGCGTCAATAATATCCATTCCCCACTGCGCAAATGGCCAAGGTGCGCTTAGCAGAGCAAGCTCGGATGTCGGCTGCCTTTGTACGCTGGCGTTCTTCTGACAGCGGTCGCACTTCACATATTCTACGGAATCGTGAAATAAGGTCGGCCAGTAGTACCCTTGCCGAAGTAGTCTTTGCGATAGGGATCTGGCTCTTATGTGACTTCCGCAGAGTCCTTCGTGCACCTCCTATAGTGCGAGGTCGGCCTCTGAAGGTCGGAGACATTTCAGTAGCGAGAGGGAGAATGACCTCTTATACAATCTGCCTTCATGTAAAACGTAGCGGAAGGTCTGATTCCTGAGCTTCCGAGCTTCTTTCGGATCGTGAGGAAGGACCCCTTCTTGAGGTAAGCGACCAACTGGTCGATCCAGCTTGGCTCGAATTCCGTCTGCAGGACGATCTGAGGTTTCTCTGGGGTTGGGCACTTCAGAGTCTCCAAAAATATTTCTTTGGACAGTTCGGCCGGGGCTGAAGTGGCCAACTTGGAGAGAAGATCGGCTCTTGCATTCTCCGCCCGAATCTGTTGAATGTCGAAACTGTCGAAGGCCGGAGTCAAATTCTTCACTTTTCCAAGGTATCTCACCATGCTTTCCTCCCGCGCTTCGTAGCTGCCGTTAACTTGGCCGACCACCAGCTGGAAATCGTTGTAGACTTGAAGCCGATCTACTTTTAATTTTCTTGCTATTTTTAATCTGGTGATCAGCGCTTCATATTCGGCCCCATTATTGGTCGCGGGGAACTCGAAGCGTAGTGCCTACTCGGCGACGACTCCCTCGGAGCTGACCAAGACCAGCCCCGCACCAGCTCCAGCGGAGTTGGACGAACCATCCATGTGCAGAGCTTAGGAGCCTTCGGAGAGGTCGGCGCTTTCCTCGGAGAGGTTCGGCTGCGATAGCAGGGCCCCGATCTTGTTCTGTTCAAGCTCGGCTTCGATTGGAATGGTGCATTCTAATACAAAATCTGCCAGTATCTGGGCCTTGATCGATGGCTGGGGCCGGTAGTTGATGTCGCACTCTGTGAGCTCGATTGTCCATTTTGCGATTCTTTCGGAAGCGTTCGCTCGGTGAAGGACTGCTTTTATTAGTTGGTCCGTGAGGACCGTTATGGTGTGCTCCTGAAAATAAGGTCGGAGCCTCTTGACAGCAATTAGAAGAGAGTAAGTTAGTTTTTCTAACCTAGAGTATCTGGTCTTCGCATCTCTCAGAACTTGGCTCATGTAGTAGACCGGTCACTACGTCTTCGCTTCTTCCTTGACCAGGACTGCCGCCAGGGCCATCGGGGAGATGGCTAGGTACAGGATCAATTCTTCTCCGAGTTTTGGCTTTGCCAGCAGTGGGGGTGAGTCGAGGTAGTCTTTAAGCTCCTCGAACCTATTGGCACTCCGCCGTCCAGCAGAAGTTCTTAGGTTGTCTGAGAACTCGGAAGAAGGGGACACATCGTTCGGCTGACCTTGAGACAAAGCGATTTAGGGACACCACCTTCCCGGTCAGGCGTTGAATTTCCTTGATCGTCTTCGGAGCGGTCATCTCCTGAATGGCTTGGATTTTCTTGGGGTTTGCTTCGATTCCGCGTCTTGACACCATGAACCCCAGAAATTTTTCGGAGGTCACGCCAAAGGCGCACTTGGTTGGGTTCAGTTTCATATTGTGCTTCCTGAGTGCACCGAAGGTCTTTTTAAGGTCGGCGAGGTGGTCTGTTGAAGCCCGACTTTTGACGAGCATATCATCCACGTATACCTCCATGTTGCGGCCGATCTGCTCCTTGAAGATCTTATTGACCAAATGCTGGTACGTTGCCCCTGCGTTTTTGAGTCCAAAGGGCATGATCCTGTAACAATAAAGAACACGGTCAGTAATGAAAGCGGTCTTCTCTTCGTCCTCGGGCGCCATCCGTATCTGGTTATAACCAGAAAAGGCATTCATGAAGGTGAGGAGCTCATGGCCCGAGGTCGCGTCCACCAGTTGATCAATCCTGGGTAGAGGGTAGTTGTCCTTCGGGCAGGCTTTGTTTAGTTTTTTGAAGTCAACGCACATCCTCCACTTGTTGTTCGCCTTTTTGACGAGGACCACGTTCGAGATCCAGGTTGGATAATTAACCTCCCAGATGAGCCCGGCTTTGAGGAGCTTGTCTACTTCTTCAGCGATTACTTTCTGCCTCTCCGGGGCGTGGTGGCGCATCTTTTCTTTTATCGGCCGATGCCTCGGATCGACGGTCAAACGATGTTCCACGACCTCGGCGTCAATCCCCGACATGTCTGCTGGGTTCAGGTGAAGACGTTCGCGTTTCTTCTGAGGAAGGTAACGAGTTGCTCCCGAACCTCGTCTGTCAAGTTGGAGCCGATCTGCACCGCGTGCTCCGAGTTTTCGTCATTTAAGAGCACAGAGACGAGGTCCTCCATAGGCTCGTCCCGCTCCTCAGTGAGGTCGTCGTGGACATCCAGTCCGTCAACAAAATAAGGGTCGGACCGTTTTTCCTTATGTAGGGCGATTGAGTAGCAGTGCCTCGCTAGAGCCTGGTCTCCCCTGACCTCTCCGACCTCGTGACTCGTCGGAAACTTCATCTTCAAATAATAGGTTAACACCACCATTCGAAGTGCATTTAGATTAGGTCGGCCTAGAATGGCATTATAGGCGGACGGAATCCTCACGACTAGGAAATTGACCTGCGCTTTGGCCAGTTTCGGATGTTGCCTCGTCGTCACAGCTAAAGTTATTATGCCTTTGACTGGTACGGCGTTGCCAGTGAATCCTACCAACGGAGAATTCATAGGCCCCAAACGGTCAATAGGTAAGGACATTTTTAAGAAGGCGTCGTAAAACAATGTCGGTCGAGCTTCTATTATCTACCAAAACACGGCGTACATCGTAGTCAGCAATGTTCAAAGAAATTACAACCGCGTCATTGTGCGAAAATTGGATCCTCCGACCGTCCGCCTCGATAAAGACCACGGGTTCCGCAATCCTCCGCCTCTTCATCGGTCCCTCGGATCTACTAGCCTCTCCTTATTGCAGTCCCCCCGAGATAGTATTGATGACGCCAAGAGGCGGCCGATCTTCTTGTTGGTTCTCCCCACTTGGTGGTAACGCCTTCAGCCGACCCTTCCGCTCTTCAGGCCATCTCCGCAGGAATCGGCCGAGTCTACCTCGCTTGACGAGCTCTTCGATCTCATCATGGAGTTGGACGCACTCCTCAGTGTCGTGGCCGTGGTCATGATGATAAAGGCAGAACTTGTTGGGATCGCGCTTGCTGGGGCGGGAACGCATCCTCTCCAGCCTCGGAAGTTGTTCCCTAATTTCCATCAGCACTTGGGTCTTCGGAGCGTTAAGGGGGACGTAGTTGGGAAATCTTCGTCGGGGAGAACTTCGGCGCTGGGGAGAACCTCGGCGTGCCCTTCCGTCGGAGCTTCCTCGCCTCAGGGTTCGAGGGGGAGTTCGGGCTCGCCTGCGACTAGAAGGAGTCCGGGAACGTGGCCGAGCTTCACTCCACTTTCCTTCTTCGGCGGGCCTGCCCAGCCCACCGATTCGCCACTTGCCGCTGGCTTCATCGTCCTTGGCCTTGAAGGCCTCCTCTGTCCGGGCATACCCTTCGGCCCGAGCTAGCATGTCAGCAAAATTTCTGGGATATTTCTTTTCCAGGGAGAACGGCAAGTCATTCTTTTGAAGGCCGCCTTTGAGGGCGGCCATGGCGACTGACTGGTCCAGGTTTCGGACTTCCAACGCGGCAGCATTAAACCGAATGACATAAGTTCGGATGGGTTCCCCCTCCTTCTGCCTAATGGCCATCAAGAAATCCGAACCTCGGCGCGGATGCCGACTACTGACGAAGTGGGCTGCGAATTGTTGGCTCATCTGATCAAACGATAAGATGGTACTCGGCTTGAGTGCCGAGTACCAGTTCCTGGCAGCTCCCTTAAGAGTAGAGGAAAAAGTCCGGCATAAGATAGCGTCCGGCGCGCCATGGAGCAACATCGTTGTCCGGAAGGCTTCCAGGTGGTCGATCGGATCGGTGGTCCCATCGTAACTCTCAAACTGCGGGAGCTTGAAGTTCGGCGGGATCGGTTCCTGCATAATTTTCTGCGAAAAAGGAGGGTCAGTACAAATGTCATTACCACGTGAGGAGGGAGTGTGACGAAGTTCTTCGATTCGTCGGCTCATTTCTAAGAGCCTTTGATCCAAGAAATCTTCTTCACGGTCTCTGATCTCCAAGGTTTTCTGGTAGAATGGGTGTGAAGCTTCCCCTTGGGTCGAGCCATGGTCCGAGCAGGGGCTCTCCCTCCTTTGCCTTCCCATTCCGGGGATCGGAGGTGGGGTAGCCCAAGTCGGTCGTTCCTGGACCGGACCACATGGCTCTGGAGAATTCCGCGCCGGTTGAGCTGGTGCCGGGGCCTGCCGGTGCATGGTCTGCACCACCTGCACCGCTTCCGTGAGATCACGAACCTACTGGACAAGCAGGTTGAATTGCTCCGCATCCACTGCAGCTACAGATGGAACCTGGGTCGCCGAGGCTGGAGCGGGAGCGGACGGATCTGAATGGGATCAAGCTGCAGAGGCCGCCGATCGTCGGGTCGAAGCTCTCTTGGGGGCCATTTTTTCTCGAGAAAGAATTCTAGAGAGGAAGAAGAAAGATCTCTAGAGAGGGGAGAGAGAGGTCGTCGCTGAGCACTTCTTTAAGAATAAAGGAACCTCGGAGGTTCGAGCCCTCCTTCTAGCGTCAATCTATTGACGTAGAATCTGGTCGTCGTCGGATCCAGCTGGAGTGGAGGTGGACGAGGTCGCCGTCGGGGACCTGCAAAACAAAGTCCCGTCCGGAGCTGATGGGGGATGGCTCTGGCAGGACCCTCCGACGATCAAGTCAGCTGTGGCTAACAGAAATGGAGTGCTTTGGAATGAGTTCGGCAGAGTTTAGAGAAGGAGAGGAGAGCTTAGAGCTTAGCGTATATGGAGGGTCCTTTTTATAGGTGGAGCTTGATAGTGACAGCTGCAGCTGTCAGGTAGCGGGTCGCTCGAGGTCCGGCGGAGTCATTCCCGGGGGAAGGCGCTGTCTGCAGCGCCACCTGCAATAGGTTGATGGTGACAGCCATCACCGCCTGGTAGCGGGTCGCTGTCGCCTGCAGCGGACTGATGGTGACGGCCGCAACCATCCGATACCGAGCCACTCGGAGCCGAATGGAGGGTTGAAGAGCTTTGACGTGTACTCATTTCGGAGGAGTTCAGACTCCTGAAGAGAATATGGCTGGAGAGGATCGCCTGGGAGGAACAATAGCTGAAGGAGTTCGGAAGGAGTTCGGCTTCCGTAGGCGTCTGTCTGAAGGAGGGATCCAGGAATCCGGCCGAAGGAGGTGTCTGGGAGAAGTCCGCTCTTGAAGAGGTCCGGCCGAGGGGATGTCTGGGAGGCGTCCGACTGGAGTTCGGCTGCTGAGGAGTTCGGCCGCTAAGAAGTTCGGCCGAGTCACGACCGCTGAGGAGTTTGGCCGAATGAGCTCGGCCTTTAAAGAGTTCGGTCGGCTGAAGGAGTTCGGCTAAGGCTCGTCCACTGAAGCCTTTTCGTGACTACCGGTTGCATCAGCCTGAGCATCAGACTGAACTTCGACGGGAGCGGGATTTATCCCCAACAGTATGAAATTAAATTAGATTTAATTTAATTTTATTATATAATATCAGATCTTTAGGATCAGATTCGAGATGTCTCAGATTTGATTAGGATCGTAGGAAATTTTTTTTGAAATATTCCTTTAGATCCAATCAGATCTGAATGATCCTGTGTAAAGAAAACAGGGTTTTTCCTTCACACGGTCGTCGACCGACGATCCACAATCGTCGATCGATGACCCCACTCACTGGGTATTTTCTTTATTTTCTTTTTTACTTTTCTTTCCTTCTTCTTTCTTTTCTTTCCTCTTCTTTTGTCGATCGAAGATCCGGTTCCTATTTTTCTTTTTTTTTTGGTCGGCATCTTTTTTTTGTTCTTTTCTCTTCTTTCGCCGATCAAAGAGACGAAGATCCACAGTCTCCAGAACGTTCTTTACTGTTCATCTCTTTTTTTTCTCCATGTATAGTAAATTTTTTTAAATAGTACATAGGAAATTTTTTTCATTTACTGATCATCTACAATAATTTTTTTTTTCACTTACAGTTTTTTTTACCTTTTTTTTCATCTATAGTAATTTTTTTTAAACAATAATACAAAAACTTTTTTTTTGCATTTACTAATTTTTCTTTTTTTTTTTCATTTACTATTTTTTTACCTTTTTTTTCAGCTACAGTATTTTTTTAAAAATAGTGCGTAGGATTTTTTTTTTTATTTACTGTTCATGAGTTCATCTATGGTAACATTTTTTTTTTTTTTTCATTTACAATTTTTTTTTACTAGTCTATAGAGAACTTTTTTTGGGTCATTTGTGATACAATAATTTTTTTTGGGTTACATTCTTTCTTTTCTTATCTTTTTTTTTTTTTGGATCACATAACCCATAGTGTATGTAATAAATTTTTTTTTTTTGTTTTTATTTTTGTAGCTGATTTTAGGAGGTTAAAATGGATTTCGAAAGCCATGGGTCATCTAAAAAAGACCTAGCATGGAAGTATGCACATTTGGCTGACCCAATGGGCAAAAATAAAAATGATATTATTTGTAATTTTTGAGAAAAATTGACTAAAAAAAGGATTTGTTGGGCAATACAGCATATAGTTGGAGGGTTTCGAAATGCCAAAGGTTGCCAAAAATGTCCATCACATATTCGTGAAAAGATTAAATATTATATGTTAAGAGAAGTGGAGAAAAAGAAATAAGATAATTTATTGCCTGATTTTGAAGATATGGAAGACTATGGTGTTGATGAAGAAGATGAAATTCAGATGGTCCTTGTAATAAAAGAAGTGGTGGCATAAGTGGAAGTTCTATGGTTGGTAGCAAGGCACCTAGCTCAAAGAAACCAAAAGAGAAGGATCCTATAGATTTGTATTTTACTCCTGATGCAGAAATGGTTGTTCACAGTAGAAAAGAAGGCAAAGGGAAGCAAACTACTATCAATGAAGTTTGCAAAAAAGAATTAAGAGACAAGGCTTGTAGCGAGTTGGCTAGATGGATGTATGATGCCGGTATTCCATTTAATGCAGTAAATTATCCAAGCTTTGCTGTTGCAATTGAACAATTTGGTCTTGGCAGGAAACCTCTAAGTTATCATGAGGTTAAGGTTCCTTTGTTAAGGAAAGAAGTTGAGCATACTAGAGATTTGATGAAGGGCCATCAAGAAGAGTGGACAAGGCATGGATGCTCAATTATGTGCGGTTGGAAAGATGAGATTGCAAAGAAGGATATAATCAACTTTTTACTGAACTCTCCTAAAGGATTGGTATTCATCAAATCTATTGATGCTTCCTATACTATGAGGTGGAAATCTCTTATTCAAATTGCTTGATGACATGGTGAAGAAAATTGGAGAAGCAATGTCATTCAAGTGGTGACCGACAATGCCTCTAATTATATAGCTGCAGGTAGAATTCAATTTGAATAAACTTTTTTATTTTTAAGTTTTAAAAAATTGTTTAGTATAATTGTAATTTAATGTTCAAATTTTTTGAATTTTGAACAGGAAGATTGTTGGAGGCAAAGAGGCCAAATTTATATTGGTCACCATATGCTGCCCATTGTATTGACTTGATGTTGGAGGATATTGCTGAAATTCTAGCAATTAAAAAAATATTAAAGAGGGCAATTTTTTTGAATGGGTACATTTATAGCAAAACGGGCATTATGAACTTGATGAGGAGTTTCATAGGGCAAAGAGAGCTGCTTAGGCCAGCTAAAACTAGATTTGTAGCTACCTTCATTACTCTTCAATCAATACATAATCAGAAGAACAACTTGAGGAGGATGTTCAATTCTGAAGAGTGGAACTCCAAACCTTGGGCAAAAAAGTTAGCTACCAAGAGAGCAGTTAGTACTGTTTTGATGCCTACATTTTGGACTAACATTATTTATATTTTTAAGTTATCTGGTCCTTTTGTTCGTGTCCTTCGATTGATGGATGGGGAGAAGAAACCTCCTATGGGATATGTCTATAAGGCTATGGATAGGGCAAAAGAAACTATTACCAAGTCTTTCAATGGTAGAGAAGAGAGGTACAAGGAGGTCTTTAAAATTATTGATGCTCGGTGGAAATCTCAACTACATCATTCTTTGCATGTAGCTGGTCATTATTTGAACCCTGAGTTCTTTTATGAAAACTTCAATACTGAGCAAGATGAAAGAGGTGGTGGATGTGCTTATACAACTGTATACAAAGGTTAGTTCTAAGTGTTGAAGTGTAAGATAAGATTATAGATGAGCTGAACAAGTATAGAAATGCTTAAGGCCTTTTTGGAATAACCATAGCTGTTAAGCAAAGGAAGACAATCACCGGGTAAATAAATTAGTTTATTTTGCTTTATAGATTTAGTTGTACACTTGTTTATATTTGTAATTTAAAAGCACTTTGATACTTGTTTAATCAACAGCTGAGTGGTGGGTTGCATACGGATCTTCAACTCCAAACTTGCAAAAGTTTGCAGTAAGAGTTCTTAGCCTCACTTGTAGTGCTAGCGGTTGTGAAAAAAATTGGAGTGTGTTTTCACATATAAGTACTAAGTAACTCTATTATTATTATGTATGATAGCTTTAAAATATTCTAGATTGGATATAGTTATATTATCAAATAATTTTATTTTTTTATTCTTGCAGCTTCATAGCAAAAAGAGGAATAGGCGTGCTCAATAATGCTTGAATGATTTGGTATTTGTGAAATACAATAGAGCCTTAAGGCATCGATATGATAGGCGTGATACCGTTGACCCTATTTCTTTGAAGGACATTGATGATAGTAATGAGTGGTTGGTGGGAAGAATGGATGGGGATTCTGATGATGATGATATTGAGTTGGTGTATGATGATGATGATTTGACTTGAGATGCTATTGCTAGGGCTATTGGAGTTGATGATCCTACATATTGCATGAGGATTAGTACGAATGCTTCTTTCAAGGGGGGGTTTTACTCTCAAGGCCTAGAGCATCAAGATCAGAACTTGCAGATGAGGAGTTAGAGGACTCGGAAGAAGGGCAAGACATTGGAGATCACAAGTCTGATGAAGAAGAAGATGATCTTATTATTGATGATGATGAGGACTACTAGGAGATTACATCCATTGCTTGTTTATTGTGAGATTAGCTAGAACTTTTAATTAGGATTTTAGACTACTTATATACTTGTGTTAGTGTGATTTTTATTTTGTTGCTGTTTGCTTATTGTGAACAATATTTTGCTTGAATGTTCGTATGCTACGGTTTTGTATTGAAACTTTAATAAGTTTGCATTTTAGTATTAAAGATATTTTGATTTTAGTTTGAAAATATATAATTTTATATATTATGTATATTTCATCTTATTTTTTATAAATGTGCACTTCGTCTTGCTCAGGCTTACGCCTTGCGTATAGGCTCCTGGCAACCTTTGCGTCTTGGTGCGCCTTGCATCTTTAATAATTTTGCCTTGTATGGGCTAACCAAGTTATTGTTTCAGAGTCAGGGGGAGTTGAGACTACTGTTGCACCCACTAAAGTCGCTTTTGATACTTTGACTATTTCTTGGACGGACTTGGAGCAATTGTTCTGCTAGGCAACTCAACTGTCTTTTGCCTTTTCTTCCTTGACTCCTCCCATAGCATCCTTTGCCTCAGGTGGCTGATGTATTCACTAAGTCCTTGGGAGGTAGCAAGTTCTCTCTATTGCATAGCAAGCTGGGAATGTTGAACATCTTTGATTCCTAGCTTGAGGGGGAGTGTTAGAGTGTCATATGTTATTTTCCATTATTTCTTTATGTTTATAGTTCTTCCATTTGTCTTTTCTTAATTAGACTTTTCTTATGGTATTTTTTCTTATAAGACTCTCTCTCTAGGAAATAGAAAAACATGGTTCATTGTATCTAGATGGTTTATTATATCTCGATCTCTATTATATGGTTCATTATATCTAGACGATTTATTGCATATAGACCTTTATTGCTCTATATATAGAGTCTGTAACATGAGTGGTAATACAATCAATACGATCATTTTCTTTACACAGTCTCTTTCTCTCTCTATCTCTCATTTTCTCTTTCTATTGTTCTTTACAATAATAATCTTAATCGCAGTAGAATCTAATAAAATCAATTAATATGCATCCCCTGCACATACCGGATTTCCATGTTAACAGCACGATGTTAACTGTCAGTAAGACATCAAAAATAAATAATAATTATAATCCATTAGGATATATACGGTAAGTGCTATATGCAGATTTCTGCATGAGAGAATTGGAGTATACATTGCGGTATGAACCAGCCTCTAAAATATTTTTCTTGTGATGATTAAGTACTTTCTTTATGTGATCCAGCTGGTAGTAGTAGATCAAGTGTGCACATGATACTAAGGCTATATAGCTGTTAACCGATGGAACTACATAAGGAAATTCTGCAGGACATCAAATCACATTTTGCAACATTTGTTAATGATAAAAATTCGGCTAACTTGATTACACAAATTATCCAACTATGTTCGCATAGATGATGAGATCTCATCACCTTTAGTTTGTATACATCCATATAAATTTCCTAGATCTAAACTAGCATCCATATTAGGGCTTTGCTGTCATACTGATGGATCTGTAATGTGTTCAATAGCATGGCACGATGACATAGGATCTTTTTCCACTGCACCATGCTACTGGACATGCTATATATTCGTCACCACCACCTTTCTCTATTGCAACTTGTTTCCCATCAATACTCCATTAATCCATCGTTATTTGCCTCTCCTTTAACACCTTTGGCTATTGGGCTACACCTAAAAGCATCCTTTGAACAACCATAGGAGGACCCTGCAGCTTGAACAGACAGGTTGCCATGTTATCTTTATTGGCTACGGTAAAGAGGATGGAGAGACCAAGTGATAGCAGAGCAAGACCAAACCATGAGTAAAGGGCTATGTGGGTTGGGCAAAGTCTTGTGTGGCAGCTGTTGCATAGATGGTGTCTGGTTTACCATCCTTTGATGATTTTTTTTATTAGGTGGTTTATTAGGTGCATTTGGTTGATTAGGCTTGAGTAAAGTTCGCCATCTTTGAATTGGACCTTGTTTTGGTACCATCTATTATAGTGTCGATATGTGGTATGATACAAGAAGGTGAGGTGTATCGAGTGTCAGTACAGTATGAGATTGCATACTAGTTTGGTATCGATATAGTACAATATGGCCGATATGGTACCGATAGGTACGGTATTGACTAGTATGGCAAAACTTATGCTTGAGTCTTGTGTGGCGCCTTTGCACAAATTGTGGGTGTTTGATTTACCATCCTTAGCTGATTTTTCTTTCTAATTTTATATAGAAATTAAAAGGGTTAGAGTTAGGAATTAAGTGGAGTAAAGATGGTGGAAGATGGTTTATTAGGTGCATTTGGTCCTTGGCTAGGTTTTCCCTTAGGAGTGGGCTTGAGTTCGAGTTTGATCCCCCAAAATTTTCAGGCTTTAGCATGTCCTTGAAGCCTGAGTAAATTAACATGGTTGATTCTTGTATAAGGGATGACTTTGATCTAAACTCGGTCCATTTCTAGCACCATCCATAAGTGATTTTCTTGGTCTTGGTGTGCTTGAACCATCAGTTTTGCAGATCGAGGCATGGCCATAGTTGCCAGGATTAGGAGTGGGTGTAGGTGTGGGTGTGAGAAGCTTGATTTCAAAGTTCAAACACTTCCGGTAAGGAAGTGCTCAAGAAGTTGGTGCAGTTCAAGGTTCCAGGAAGATTTTAGAGTGGGTGCATCACCATAGGTAGAAGATTCTTGCTACTAAAGCCCAGCTCGAGGTCTGTGTTGATGATATTAGTTCAAGGAAGTTCGAACCGTCCCAAATCGAGTGGTTTGCGGTGTGCCGAACTGGACCGGCGGGGAACCGGGACGGTTCCGGCATGAAAAATGGTACATGCCAGTGCCGGGGAAGAAAAAAAGGGAAACAAAGGTAGAGAGAGGAGAGGGAGAGAGAGAGAGGAGGATGTCGGTGGTGGCCCTCTGCGGCCGTCGGAGGGTGGCAGAAGCCATCGCGGTTCGGTTCGCCTGATAGGACTGCCGCAATGAGCAAGAAAGAGAGAGAGAGGGGAGGAGACTATCGGAGATGGAAGGATGGGACGGCGGAGAGGTCGCCGGAGGTCTCTGAGTGGCCATCGTGGCCACCGGGCAGCAGAAGCGATGCGGGCGGCATCGCGGAACAGGGGCGATAGCCCTTGTTCATGCGTGCCCTTTTTAAAAAACGAGGATTAACAGTGAAGCCGGCAAATGGTTTGCCGGCTTCACTGTTAAAATGGTTTTTTTAAAAAAATTAAAATTAGTGAAGCCGGCAATCAGATTGCCGGCTTCATTTTTTTTAATTTTTTTTAAAAAAACCTATTAAACAGTGAATCCGACAAATGGTTTGCCGGCTTTACTTAAGTTTTCTTTTTTTTAAAAGAAAGACTGTGAAACAGGGGCGTCACTCCTGTTTCATGCCCGCGGCACCGTGCGCATGGACTACGCCGTTCGGCGGGCCCTCCGACTCCTTCCCCTCCCTCTTCTTCCTTCCTTCCTCTCTCTCTATTTCTCTTTCTCTCTTTTCCTTCTCCCGGTTCCGGTCCTTTCCTTGTTTTGGTTCACATCGGTCCGATCCGGTACGGAACCATACTGGATCGTGCCGCCGGCCGACCGAAACGGCCGGCGGTACCGGAACTGAAAACCTTGTATTAGTCTGAACCGGTATCATGATTCGTTATGGTTAGGTATTGGGTCAGCATGGTATGAGGTTGTATCGTACTGATACACAATGCACAGGATAATTTCGGTACAACAAAATGATTGTTTTTGCCTCTTTGGTTTTAACACAAATAACCCTAAAGCTTACAAATGTAGGATTCCAGGCAGTCATTGGTCACTAATTACTAGCAGTGATGGCTTGAGGCAATCGTCTATGATGATCATCTGCCCTTGTCCATGGTGACTAGGTTGAAGACCGAAAAATCTGGCTTGTCCTTGATGGAGGCTGCCCAGGCATTGGGGAAGCAACAACAGCATGTGGGAGATGGTGTGTCAATAAGGAAGGAGATGTGCTCTTGGACCTTGTTGGGGAGCATGGCGGCCCACAACCAGCCAAGGGGCATTGTCAATCCTTTGGTTAGGGGACTCGATTTCTATTGGACGAAGGGGGTGAGTATCGCATCATTACAAGAGAGAAGAGGAGAAGAAAAGAGACTTGGAGAGAGGATTGGCAGGGGAATGTGATTGTGTGAGAGAAAGAGGTGAGAGATTGGATAGTGTTGCCTTGGTTTGGGATCAGGATTTTATATGGGAGAGTTGTCGGTTCTACTTGGTTCGGCATTAGGACTATATAAAACTGCTTAAAACTAGGTGGAACTGATTGGTTTAGCTTGCTTCCAATATAGGATCGAACTCAGTTCCTGTTCTTGTTGGTAGGGTATGCCCTTTGCTGTCCAATTTGGGATGGTTTTGATAGTTTGGCCAACCATGGTTGATGACAAACACCTTTAGGCAACGGGTGATAGCTTTTATTTTTCACTAAAAAAATGATAAACCAAGTAGCCCACGTGCTTAGGCTTGGTAATTCTCCTTATATTTTCCGAATCATTTCGTAACTTCAATTGAAGTTAAATTTGAAGGTAAATAGGACTGTTACTAACCCTTTTTCTAAAAGTGATTTTGTTACCTAACTTCATTGATTTATTTGATGACTTAAAAGAGAGTGCTGATCGTTATACTTAGCCAACAATGAGTTAATTTTTGCACAAAGTCTTGCAAAAATCTTGTTTCATCCAGCACAACCCTATTTTTTGATATAACCTACCCTTCCTCTCATGGTTTGCTGACTGGACTGAACTGTCCGATTCACCCCATACCGAGCCAAAGCAGTGTGGGGCCCGATCAATTCAGCCCTATTTTTTGAAACCGCCTCCCAACCGCTTGTACCAAGGCATACTGCCCCGTACTGAGATATACTGCCTCCGTACTGTACTGAACTGAAGCTTACCTATCTATACCAAGATAAAAATTGAAGAAAAATAATTTGACTTGGTCTACTAAACCAGACCAAATCGCCCGATTCATCCTGTACCGAGCTGAATCGGCCACTGACCGATACGGGTCCTGGTATCGGTTTGGATCCCAGTATCGGTTCTACGGACCTTGCTTCCTCTTTTCTTGTTCTTCATGTTCTTTGATCTGCCCACAAATGATTATGGTCAGCCATTTGATGCTCTTTTTTCCATGAATATATATATATTTTTCTCCAATTGCCATATCATCACGCTTTTGGTCCATCAAAAAGGATAATAGATGAGGGATAAGTCCCAAGGGTTCCTCCTTTGTAATTTTTATTTTCTTATTATTACCTGATTTATTGAACTCTTGGGTAAGCTGGTCCTTGAAATAAAATATTGTCTATAGTTAGTTGGGCCCTTTAAGCTTTGGAAGATCAAACTTTTTAGTCTTTTATTTGTTTTCAAAGTGCCATATATTAGCAGTCTTGACAAGTGCCATGTCTTTGTACAATTTTATCATTTCGTAATCTAAAACCCAATTGAATTCTTGTATTTTGAGTTTTCTTTTATGATTTTGTAAACAAAATAAGTCATGGTGTAATGTTTTCTGCATTCATATTTTACTGATTTTTTTTGATATCTGAGTTACGAATAGTAAGGGACTCTTCTTTTGTTTATTACCTGCTACCATTACCCTTTGATGCTTAAACTCATTTACTTTCTCTGAGACCCAAAAGTGGAGAATTTTGGCCTTTGTGTTCTACAGGCCTGTAGGATAAATACAAGGCAAAGTTTTCTTGGCAGAGTTGGATGCTGGAAGAAACTATTGTCTCATGAAAGCTGCTAAGGATAATGAATTGAAGCCAAAGGTTGATCAAGATAGCTTGTTCCCCAGCAAAGTGCTTGTTTACACTTTGTATGGTGATCAAGGTTCCTACTTGGAATGCCTCTAGAAGTTTTTATAATGCTTTGCTTCTAGAAGAAGCAAGTCACTTTGATTGCTTGCTCACAATGCTACCACTGCGATGTAACATGGGTTCTGTGATCCACTCGATTGAATGTTTGAACAGTTGAACTTGAAGCCTACTAAACTTTTGATGAAATTCTGTCTCTCTCAAAGAAATAACTTTTTGCACAAGTATCAAATTTCAGTGAGTTGGCACTCACTGGAAAGGTCTCTTTGAGATCTAGAAATAATATTCATATCCCTTGGCTAAATTTCAACGTTTTGTAGGTCAAATGTGGCTGACATGCTTGTCTATTCTTTAGGGATAATTTCTTTTGATTTTCAAAAATTTGATCTATTAGGTGTCCATTGATTAAATGTAGGGTTATAGAAGTACTCTAAGATTAGTATGGTTGGAGATCTATTTATATAGCTAGCAAAAGTCTTGTATTTGAGGTACTCCTCTCTTCTTTCTCAAATTTTTTTTTTTTTGGGCTAAATATTCTATGGCCTTCTATGATCTCTTATGCTGTGTTATTTGATAGAGACAATTTTCCAAACAAAATTATGAATCGGAAGAAAGATTTTATGAGGAGGTAAATGCAAAGTTTCAAGTGCTATTAGATGGTATTGAAAGAGTGATGTTCATGTTAGAACATTGACTTTCTTATATGGATGGATTCAATATTTTCTTATCAGATTTCACCCTCTTCAATTGATTATTTGGAGATGTTGCATACTTTATCAAATCCATCTAAATCAAAGGGAAACACTGAACTCTCCATAGTCAAATCATATTTCCTCTGCTTCTAAAGATGGAAAAACATCTACATCTTCTAAAGGGTAATAGTTTTGGTCAAAAAATCTCCTTATTATTCTTCTGACATTGATTTTCTTTCTAAAGACCCTGTCCTTCTCACTGACCCCAAAGCAAAGAAGCTATGAATGCAAGCATGATTTCTGTAGTTAAAGATTCATTCTTAGAAGTGCTTGGATACTGGCCATGTTTTTAAAAAATAAGATTCACCAAAATAAAATCTGATGCAGATTAAAGCATAATCATAATTTTGAAACAAGAACAACTTTTTTGTTTTTTAATCTTTGAGATTATAAGCAAGAGTCGCTTATGGTAGAGAATTGATTCGAAGTGCTGTGATGATGATTTCAGCAGGAGTCTTTGAAAAACTTAATTTGAAGAAGGAGACAATCATTTCAATATTAACTGACTTGACATGGTTGGACAATTAGTAGAACATGAACACCGTTCCCTCCATCCCTCCTCTATTTCTCCATGGCAATGGTAAATATAAAGACTAAATATCTAACGTTGTTTTTATGACAAGTAAGAATAACATCTTGTTTTAAGTAGACCATGGTTATGTTATTTTTTGGTATGTAAGTAGACCATGGTTATTTTACAAGTTACTCATGATGGTCAACCAAATATCTATTTTCAAATATAAAGGTCAAAAAGTTATCCTTGCACCAAGTAGATCTTCTGATAAATATGGCACATTCTGAACATGGATATTGGTGAAAAGAGGAGCAAAAGAAATCTTTTGTGAGCTTTAAGACGAGTTTTTCGTAATGTCTGGAATCTAAATAGCATGGTTTTGGATATTTGCTAGATCTTGATTTTCAGCTACTGAACTATATTGGCAATATAGGGGCATATTGTGCCAACCTAGTATGGTATTGGTATTGTCTGTCATCTTGTATGCACCCTATAATGCATGGTACAGGTGCTTTGACTATTACAATAGTATATCTTGTATTGGTACAGGTAAGGTTGATTGTGCCGGTATCGAAGTCCGTACTAGTTGGCCAGCAGCGCGGTTCTGTATGCCTTTGTGCCATTCTGTGCTAGGCTCAAACTGACATAGTAGAGAGGGGGAGAGGGAGAAGGAAAGAGAGAGAGAAGGGGAGGAAAGCAGAGGGAGAGGGAGAGACGGCCGCTAAAGGGAAGCCCAAGCCACCGCCTCTGCTACTGAGGTGGTGGATGTCTGGTTTGACCGAAACAAGGGCTTTGACCCCTGTTTTGTTTTTTATTTTTGGTTTTATTGGGTGAAGTTGGCAATGCCAGTGCCAACTTCCCTGTTCTTTTTCGTTTTGAAATTTTCCGATGATACTAAGTTCATCAAAACATCTCAAAAAAAGAAAAAGAGGGGAGTCGGCACCGGCATTGCCGACTTCACCCAATAAAATCAAAATAGAAAATTGAAATCAGGGCCAAAGCCCCAATTTCAGTTGATTTGGACATCCACCACCTTGGCAGCAGCGTCAGTGCTTTGGTAGCCCTCCAGTGGCCTCTGGAGGCTCTTTCCCTCACCCTCTCCTTCCTCCTTCTCTCTCTCTCTCTCATCTTCTCTTTCCTTCTCTCTACTCTAGTCCTGATCGGTGTTTTGTTTCAAAGGCTAGAACCATCCCGGTCCACCACTAGCATGGTTCGATGTGCCCCAAACTAGACGGTTCGGGATAGTTTTGCTGACTATGGGTACGGAGACTATTGAACCATATTAATAGGCTACTAGCATGGTCCTTAGTACAGTGACTTAAAATCATTGACTTAATTGAATGATTGAGACTTGAAGTTTACAAAGAACCTACAGCCCTTTAGAAAAAGTAACTTTTTCTTGAAATATTGGACTCTTGTGATCTTAGACTTGTTGGGAAGGTCTCTTTGGGATTTCCAATTGATATTCCATAAACTTTAGCTAAATTCTAATGTTTTCTGAGTCAAAAATGGATAAAATATTGTTACCTAGGTAGTAAAAGGATTGGAGATGGCTTTGTTGTGAAATACCGAATTGTTATGGTGGACCACAATTTTTCTCTTCAGCTCCTCTTTCTTCTGATTCTTCCTTTATCTGCTCTCTCAGTATTATTCTCCTGCTGAATACTCTATGGCTTTTATATTCTCTCATGTCACGTCGAACAACCTTAAATGCTTTAAAACATTTTGCTTACTGTCTTGGTCAGTGTTTTGAGTTCCACACACCATTGGAACTCTCAAATTTTTCAAAACTCCAAGAGAGAAAAATATAGGAAGCAACGGAAATGGGGGGGGGGAGGGGGCGGGAGAGAGAGAGAGAGAGGTGAGGAATGGAGGTGCCAAGTACCTATATAGGGCGAGGCAGGTCACCATGCTGATGGCTGACTAGGTTGGATGGTGATCTTGGTGCCTTGGTAGTGGTGATAGGACCAGTATTTGTGGACAAATAAAATGGGAGAGAAAAGGGCACAAGCAACATAGATCATGATGGGTGCATTGTCAAAACATGATTAAGGATGGGGTTTTATCTTGCTTTGATCATGTATGTTGCATGTGTTTACCAGAGAACATTTGATGAACATCTATGATCACATGGAAGAAAAGGTGTTTTCATGCCCAAATTTATATTCAGTCCCAATTTTATATTCTATTTCGAGATAAATGCTTATTTGTGAACAACAGTTATTATTGTCCTAATTTTCATGTCTATTTAATTTTGTCTTAGGCTTGTGTAAGAAGGAAAGTGGTGTTGAATAAACTAGCTAGTGTAATAACAAACATGAATATATGAAGTAAAAGGAATATTTATACATCGGGGACTAAAAATTAACTCAAAAAAGATAGGACGCTACAAGATTAGGTGAAGCACAATATATCCATGTGCACCCATCCATTTAATGGATCCTTTTTCAGCCAAGTCTCTGAATCCTAAAATGGATCCGAATCTTAGACTATTAGCACTACCTAACACCTATATCTAGGGGTGTAAAAAATTCCATTCAAACCATCCAAATCGTTCAATCCGATCCGAACTGAACCAAATATGATGGTTTGGCGGTTTAACTGGTTCGGTTCAGTTGAGTAAATAGAGAAATTGAAATTTTGGTTTGATTATCGGTTTACTGATTTATTTGACCTGTTGAAACCAAACCGAACTGATAAACCAAACTAGAAACAATATATATTAGTATTATATATTTTATATTCCTAATTTTTCATCCCTTAGAATATTCAAAGTCTTTAATTTTTGTTTTCTCTGAGACTCCGCTTATGACCTTTCCCCTCCCAGGCTCCCAGAAACTTTTCATTTCCCTTTCTCCCTCCCTCCCTCTCTCTATCTCTTCAACTTTTCTCTTTTCATAACCCATTGACGACGACCTCAGGTAAGGACTTTGACTTCTCTCCCCCCTCTCTCCCTCTCTCTCTCTCAATCATTTCTTCAATTTTTAATAAACTACCGTATTAGCTATTCAGGTAATAAGATTTTTTAATTAAGATTCATTATATAAAAATAACCATTAACCATATTTCGTAGATTTATGAATACTTTTTAACATATTTATTATTTTTGAATAGATAATTAATTTTTTTTAAAACCTGAAATCTATTGCTTGTATCATATTCTAATAATTTAGGTTGCCATAGATATTCAAGAATTATTTTAAAAACAATGGATTCAAGTTAGTTTTTTAATGATTAGATTGTCGTAGATATTTTGGAATTATTTTAGGAACAATGGATTCAAGTTAGCTAGTCCATATAAATTATAGCATATGAAATGCTGATTTAGCCCTATTTCAATCCAAGTTGGGCCAAATTTGACTTGCTCATAAGCCATAATAAAGGAACAAAAAAAAAAGAAACGAACCCAACCAACCTGCTTAAACCGAAAAACTGTTCAGACCATTCAAATATTTGGAAAAGCTACATAAAAAAGCTGAACTGATATAAAACCGAACCAAAGAAATTAATTATATTCAATCTAATATTTGGTTTTAGGAACCTCTTAAACCAAAATGTCGGTTTGGTTTGAAAAAATTACTTAAAACCAAACCAACCGATCCGTTTTCAGCCCTACCTATATCCAAGCCTATATAACATTTTGTAATATCACTAATGATGTCATAACTATCACAATCTTCTTGTAGTAATCACACTATATTAATCTGCTTTACTTGGCCTTGCTTATCATGGTTGACCCTCGGTGGGACTTCATTCTGGGTGCTTGGAAATTGCCTATTTAGATTGTCTCCTAGCTAAGCATGTATGAGAAAACCTAGGGAAGTAACTTAGTAGAATGTTCCTTGACTCATTTGTTTTTGTGGAATCTCTAGTAGCATGGTTTGTTGCACCAAGGTTTGCAATCTTGACACCAGGTATTATATATACGGATACATTATTGGTTCGGTATGGTATGGGTTAGCATGTCAGTATGCGTTCTATACCGAAATAGCTCTTGAACCATTTTTCTTGCTTTTTATCTTGGTGCACCTTGATAAGCCATGGTATGGGTTGGAATGGGGACTGTACCAACCTAAACATGAATGTTGTACTGGTTTCGACTTGATATGGTATGGTATGGCCCAGACTGGGTTGTTCAAGGTGGTGTGGCAGTTCATTTGCTGCACAGTAAAGAATATATACACCTATGGCCTACCAGACTGCTTTCAGCAGATTCTGTTTCATCTAATTTACTGTAACAATTATTTCCCTATGCACGCTTATCAATACCTTTTTTTAGCTGTAAATTGCATTACAATGATATATAATTACTGTCATTCTTTCATTTCATGGTAAATATTCTGCACTTATCATCTTTTATTGTTCTTCCAGGCAGAGCCCCCCCAAATAGTGGTCGCAACCATAGGGAGCTTATGCCAAATGCTTGAGAAACATGCTCTTAAACTTGAAGCAATGAGGGTTTTGGTTATTGATGAGGTGATTGGAATGATCATTTTCTTTATGCATGTTCAACTGTCATTGTTTCATGATGGGTGTTAGGGGCTTGGCCTAGACAATTTTGTAGCTACCTAACTATATAAAAAGTTCCAAATTCTCACAACCTTTTTGAAGAATGAATTTCTTCAAAGCCAAATAGTTGTTGTCATGATCCCATGTGTAATAAATTGCATTCATGTATCATTGCCATCATCATCTGAGCATTTCTACATGAAACTAAGGATGGTTCAAAGTAACAAGCATAAGCCATGAAGGCTTTACCATCATATGAGCATTTCTGCATCAAAAACAAGTTTGGCTTAAAGAAAATCATAAGCCATGAAGGCTCCACAAAAGAGTGTGGTCCAATTTTGCATATAATATATATATTTTCAAGCCCAGGTATTTTTAGTGCAAAAAGCATGATGGATCTTTAAATCAGAAATTTGCACATGATCACCAACATTCAAAATGCCCTAAATGTGAGCTTTCTTATCTATTAAATTGATGTTGCTGATAAAGCTGGTTTGCCAAAGTGTATGGCAAGCCATATGGTAGATGGTCAACATCATTAAGTGTGATTTCTACATCGTAAAGACTTTAACAGTTACAAAGCAAAATTTGGTGCACTTGGATCCTTGTAAACCTTAAATTAAATGAAAATGCTGTTTCATCTTGTGAAAACCACCCATTTGGTGGCCACGGTGCAATCTTAAAAATGTTTTTTTTTTTTTTTTTTTTTGTTTTTTACATTTTTAATGTTGTAGAGTTTTTTCGGTAGTTTTGGTCTTTCATATTACATGGGCCGTATGTATCTTGCATGGGCAAGAGTTGAACTAAAAAATTGTCATTATGATTCTAGCTTCACATCATAAACATAGACATTATGCACGAACACGAACTTATTATGCTTAATCAATCATTTTTTTAGAAAATCGAAAACATACCATCTGCTTCATTTCATTGAGGAATGAAGAAATCTAGACAAAATTGATGTGTTTTTTCAATATCTCTAGCTATATATGTATGTATGTGTGTGTGTGTGTGGGTGTGTGTGTATTCTATGGAGGCATCCTTCAAACTCCCTTTCAATTTGTCATTCTTCAGTTTTAGTCAATTGTATGTGTGACCACGGTTGATGCCATGTTTAGTTAGATAAACTTACAACATGGATAATAATTGAATTTGCTTTTGCTTCATTTCATTGATGAATAAAAAGAAAGACATACAAAATTGATAAAATTTGTTATATATCTACGCTTAGTCCTTACAATCTATTTTTTTTGTATGATTATATTATATTATATATATCAAGGGTTGGTTAGGTTGTTGTCCATAAATGACCTGCTAAAATGTTACCCGATTGGGGTGACAAATGAGCATATTGATTATTTAGGATTGGAGAGGCTTGTAATAGTAATTTGGTAAAATCGCAATTAGTTGTAGTAGTAAGGAAATGAAAATGCATCATATAAAGATGGATATTGTACACAAGAAGAGCACTAGATTTGTTACTTGGAATGTTGGAACTTTGATAGAAAAGAATAGAGAATTAATTGATATAATGATACGTAGGAAAGTCAATATTGCTTCTTTATAGTAATTAGTTAGAGGGATAGTAAATCCAAGGATATTGGGGATAGTTATAAACTATATAAATAAGAATAATATTATAAGTAGGAAGGATGGTTCCCAATGTTGCTTGTTTATGGATACCCTAGCTTTTACCAAACCAAGGGCAGGACAAGGGGGATGCTATGGGCTATAGCTTCATAAGAGAGAGACTAGTCTCGACTGGTTGGCATGAGGCATACACAGAAAAGATGTGGAGGTTGATCAAAAAAGGGTGGATGGGGGTGGAATGAGAGGGAGGGGGAGGTGCAAGCAAAGAGGGTCAGAGAGAGAGGGAGAGAGAGA
The DNA here is from genome assembly GCA_006176705.1 of Cocos nucifera. Classification (NCBI taxonomy): domain Eukaryota; kingdom Viridiplantae; phylum Streptophyta; class Magnoliopsida; order Arecales; family Arecaceae; genus Cocos; species Cocos nucifera. The sequence continues at coordinate 251,430 of QRFJ01000229.1, read as the reverse complement.
GGGGAAGGAGGATGGAGAGGTGGTCATGGCCAGAGTGGTGATGGTTGTAGCTGGGTCTGAGTGGTGTGGATAGGGGCAATGTTGTCTTGAGCAAAGGAGAGGGAAGGGAGAACAGGGATTAAGGCTAGGGTTTCATTCATTCCCAAATCCCGAGCCATACAATAAATCATATATACTCTAACTTCTACATATATTATCATCTGTATTGTAAAATAAATTTTGTATATAATGTATAGTATATCGATTGGGTTAGGTTGGATTAAAAAATGCCATGCTTGAGCTTGGCTTGATTTTTGTCAGGTTTGGAGAATTAAAGCCATGCTTGAATCAAAAGACTGAAAACACTAGTTCAAGCTTGGCCAAAATCGGGTCCGGTGGAGCCAGGCTGGGCCTACTTTGCACGAGTCTACCCTAAACTCTAAGCTAGGCTTTGTTGAATCATCTCGAACCACCTTGCTTGGGGCATGCCAAACTATTCTAATGGTTGACCATGACAGTTCCAATCTTCGAAACGAAACACCAACAAGGATAGGGGTAGGGAGAAGGAAAGAGAGGAGAAGAGAGAGGGGGGGAGGAGAGGGAAAGGCCGAAGAGGCCGTTGGAGGCTGTTGAAGGTCCATAGCAGCTGTTGGAGGGCTGTTGAGGCCTCTAGAGCTCTACCATCGACTAGATAGGAAAATAGAGAGAGGGGAGAGGGAGGAAAGGAGAGGGCGAGGAGGTTGGTGGTGGCTGCCAAAGGGCTACGAAGGACCCTGGATGGTTAGATCTTCCTCCTCGCCCTCCATCGAATCGAGATAGGGGTGACTTGCCCTTGTGTTGATCGTGATTTTTCTTTTTTGGCTCCTATTGCTGATTTAATTAAGTCAGCAAAAAATAAACTTGCGATTGAAATAGGAGTCTCCGAGGAGGGTGGGAGGAAGATCCGGCCATCTAGGAGCCTTTGCAACCTATTGCGGCCATTGCCCTCTCCCTCTCCTTCCCTTCTCTCCCTCCCTCTCTCTCCCTCCCCCCTCCCTCTCTTTGAACTTTTCTTCAGTTCTCCCTCTCCACTCCTTTGGTCATCTGGGGGCCTCCGTGGCCCTCCGATAGCCACCATTGGCCTCTTTGCTCTCTCTCTCTCTCTCTTCCTCTCTTCGGTTCTCCCTCTCCCTGCTCTCTTTGTTGTGTCGGTTCAAGCTCGTCACTGAATGGCATGGGGCATATCGAACTATGCCGTCGGTTGACTGGTACGGGCTTTGATATTGGCGTAGCGAAAGCCTTACTCTAAACCCTCAAAAACATCCTCATAATTTGGAATATTGATATAAATAAATTCTAAAAAGCCTCCAAACAACCATTAAAAATAGCCAATAAGAGAAAAAAAGATAAAAGAAGCATTCTAGTGAATTATCGAGATGCTGGGCCATCCTAGGAGTCTAGATGGTCAATATTGGCTATCCCAATTGATTTGTAGTGGTCAGTACTAACCAAGATGACCCAGTTTTTCAATAATAAAGGTCTTTGATCCCTCCTAGAACCTAGAACTCACCAGTCAATTCAAGAGGATCGAGACTTATAAAATATAATCCTATTATAGGTCAATATATTTAAATTTTTAAAAATATTTGATGCTTGTTTTAACTTAAATTTAAGCAATGTAATGCAAAGTCATTCCAAAACCTGGAACCCACCAGTCAATTCAAGAGGATCGAGACTTATAAAACATAATCCTATTATAGGTCAATATATTTAAAATTTTAAAATATTTTATGATTGTTTGTACTTAAAATTAAGTGATGTAATGCAAAGTCACATTGCCTCCCTACAAAATTTTTGGTCCGCCCCTGATTTGGTCTCTATTGGGTGGGTAGACACGGTCCAACTTGGATTCTCAAAGCTCATTGCATTGGAGTGGAGGTCTAGATCATTGTTTTGTATATTGAAGACACACAAGACATGCACCACTGAGATGCTATTGACACTACCCATAAGCTCAAGGACCAATTTGAATGTGAATGTCGTCACTCTCTTTCGCACACATACTAGATAGAGTGGCCACAGCTTCCCTCCACATTTTAGAAGGTGAGGTGCAAATTGTAGATGTTGCTAAGAAATGTGGAGAGTTGGAGATGCTCAGTTCTTTGGCTTACATGCCTGCTTGGGTGGATCAAGTGGACTTACCCCACTGGCCTGTGCATATTCCTCTTGTTAGATGTATCGGCCCAGGTGACTACTTGGCTTAGGTAACAATATTCAGAGAATTGAAGAATTTTCAAGTAAGCTTTCATTATAAATTGTTTATTTCACAAGATTCATGACTCAATTGTAAAAAGCTGCTTTCAATGCATGGGTTTCGGGAATCCATATTTTTGAAAGTTGCGAAATAAGTGAGATATATTAATTGTTGCCCCTGTGGACTGGTACCATAGATTTCATTCAGATTTAGTTACTAGTTTTTGTTATAATTTCTACAAAATCCGATATAAGTTTCAGTCCATTGAATCATTGAAATTGGGCAATATTTAAATTTATTTTTCCATGCTTCTAATAAGCTGATTGGTTCACTAATTGTTGAAAGCAAGGTCCACAATCTCAATACCCGTACTGTACCATACATTACTGGTTTGGTACGGCATGAGTTGGTATAGTATCGTACACAACTTATACCAAGACAGCTCTGGAACTAATTTTCTCACTTTTTGTCTTGATACACATCGGTACGAGTTGGTACGCACCTCGGTATAGGGTGGAATGGTTCCGAACATGAGTTTCATACCAGTTCCACCCCGGTATGTTATGATATGCCCTATACTGGGCAGTTTGGGACGGTACGGCAGTCCATGGTAGAAAGCATAGTTGATTTTGTGTATTGTTGTTTCGTAAATCTGAGATATAGTTAAAGAACAACTACCATTTCCTGCCAATCAACTGATTAACCCTATTTTCTTGCCCAACTAGGTCCTTCTCTGAACATGCAGACCCTTGGCAGTTGTCCCATGTCATATTATCCCATTTATGTGGCATGTACTATATTCATCAAGACATAAGCTGTCAATTAAAGATGAACCCCCAACCTTGCATTAACTCAGTGCATACATTGCTGAATTCTGTGTTGTGTCCTATGTTGACCCTGAATGTGCAACTTGAAATAAATCTGGTAGAAATAAGCTATGTCCTCTTTGGTGCATGGTATCAAGTTCGGAAAGAGAACTGGAGAATATATTCTGCCCAATGCAAACAGCTAGGAAGGTACCTGGGAAATATGTGCTGCCTCTGCATACAGGTAGGAAGGGATGCCTCAGATTTTTCAGCTTATGAAAGAAGGGGTGACCTTTCAAGGTACTAGAATCAGAAAGAGATTAAGCAAGGAGATGAATACAAGTTACAAGCCAAGGAGCCAAAATTGAAAATAAATTCATGGAATATGGTTATCCAGATGCATAAATATATTGTCATAGTTCATCAGTCCACCATTTTATTGATGGTGTTTGTTGTTTATTTATTTGAACCACAATTATCAAGCCTTGTCCCTGCTATTTGAGGTTTGCTTGTAGTTTCTTGTTGTTGAAACATAACCTTCTTCCCCCTCTCTCCCTAGGGAATGTTTCGATGTTCCTGTAATTCCATAAAATTGGGATACCGGATATATACTGTCCTTACATTTTTATACTTACAAGAAGTGATCATGAATAAAAACAACCCAAGATTCTGAAAACCCAATGCTTCCTCCTGAATGATATTGAAAACCCAAGATCTGTTATCTTTCAGAATTTGCTGAAATGTCTATAGTTTGCTTATGGTTTTGTATCTTTGCTTCTATTTTTATGAGATATAAGGGGCTTATCGTGACAGTGCTTATGCTACCATTCAAGCTTGACTTTTGGACTAGATTATGAATTTTGTTTATTATTTCATTAAGTCCACAAGTTCATCAATTCCTTTCAGATATATGTTTAACCCGTTAACTCATAATGCATGAATTTTCTTGCTTGGCAGGTTGACTTTATGTTCAATTCATCAAAACAAGTGCATTTGCTTCGAAAACTCTTGACATCATATTCGGCAATTAGTGGTCGCCAAACTATTCTTGCCAGTGCAACTATCCCCCAGCATAACCGTTTTGTACATGACTGTGTACAACAGAAGTGGACTAAGGTTTTCTGATCTGTTTTCTTCTTCTTCAAGGGTTCATTATCTATATTATATCTGATTATAAATAACAGATGCTTCTTAATAACACTCTTGGCTGTAGTACAATGTCAGTCTTGCCTGAACGTTCATCTATTTGTTGATACAGAATGATGTTGTTCACGTCCATGTCAATCCTGTGGAGCCCATGCCTTCAAACCTATGCCACAAATTTGTGGTGAGATATTTGATACAGTGACAGCTGTTTGAATTGAACTACTTTGTAGTCCAAATATTTTCCAAAAGTGATTTTGAAGTTACTGTTTACAAGTTCATAAAACTTGGTTGCACAATTTATCTGTTGTTATTCAAAAAATTAACAAAATTTGATGTGATTATGGATATATGATTTCATGTTTTGTTGCAGATCTGTAGTAGGAAAGAAAGATTGCAAACTTTGCTATACTTGCTTCAGAAAGACATGCCTAAATCTGGCATAGTTTTTGTTGGTGAACAGGTTTGTGTCCTGTAATTCGGTTAATTTTGAAGCTTCTTAGGTTAAAGCATCATGATGCATATTCAACTGCTGTGCTGTTATAAAGCTGACAATAGAAAACATTGACAAATTCTTGAGTGATGAAATGTTCATTACATTATGTTGCCTCTTGTAGTTTTTGCAAGTATCTGGCATCGGAGGTGGACCATGTCTCATTTCAATGAGGATATACAAAATAAATATGGAGTCTGATGTTGAGAGTGCTGGAAAATCTCCTAGTTCCCTAAATGTGCTGGATGAAATCAAATATTGCTGGGATAAATTTAGGTTTGATATAGAGATTAAAAAATGCACCAGATGATGTGATTGTCATCATTGTAAATTTCTTTGGATTAAATGAAAGACTTTCCTTTCATAAGATACCTGCTTGTCCCTTGACACACATGCTACCTTGCTATCAAATTTGATCATGGCTGTGGAGTGGTCCCTTTGAGACATTGAGTCCCATTTTACCTTTTAAAAGGAATTAATGATTGGAAGAATTGAAGATATGGAATTTTTTGTGGATTACCTTTAGAACACAGGCCATCAGTTATTCTTCTCAAGATAAAAATGATTTTGTAGACAACGAGATTATAAATAGGTGAACATATATCTGAGATGGATGTTTAACATGCATGAGGTGTGAAGGCTTCAGCATTCAAAGACTTTCATAAACAAGGTATTGCTAAATGCTTAATCATATGCTTAAATTTTAAAGTTATAATATGAAACATGTTCCCAGGTAATATTTATTGAGATGTTCACCTTATATATAATTGCACAGCTGCCTTTATGTTACTGCTGACTTGTTAAAAATCGATAAACTCATGTAACAATGATAATGTTACTCTTGACTTCATATGTTGAAAGTGGCCAAAATTCTGTCAAAAGGCAATGCTTGTATATTTAGTGATTATAGACTTTAAAAAATGAGTATTAACATGAGTCATGAATTTTAATATTGATTGTTTGTTATCATTATTTCCAATTGCTATTGACATACATATGCCTTTTTGGAACTGCAATCCTAGTTCAAGTATAAAAATTAGATGACATTTCACAAAGCTCTTAATTTCTTCATCCTTAAAGTACTCCAGTATGAAGTGAAGGCCACATCTAATTGTCATGAAATTCATCTGAGAGCTGTATCTGGAATAATCAAGCATTTCATAGGTCTTAAATATGCAATATTCGAAAATTTGATGTTATATAGGCTGTAGGGTATCGGATGCACATCCAACACCTGGATGTGTCGATACTCGAAACTTACTTTTCAAGATGGATGTGAATGTTCAGTTTAAAGTTGCTATAATTTAGTTCTTTCAGCTGAGAGCTTTGTAAGAACCAAGGTTTTAAATCTCATAGGATGGGGCTGTTCTGATTTTCCCATGGAATGAGATGCATCACCGTCCTACCCTATCTCGACACTTGGGATAGGGGCTGTCCCAAGATGTCCTGATTAGGATGCTAGGATGATGGTAGATGGTCTTGTCCTGACACATGGGATTGGACTCCATCTTGATGTCTCATGGCTGTCCTGTCTGGAATTGAATCCTTGGTAAGAACTACTTCAGACTATTAAGGATTTGATCCATCAATAGCCACTATTCTTTCCAATTAATAGTGATTTTAATTCTTGGTAAGGAAGAGGAGATAGGAGAAAAGATCCGAAACTTGATAAGTTTATTTAAAGCCTTTAGAAAGCCTTTTAAGACCAACCATTCTCCATGTGGGGAATCCCAGACGTTCACCTTCGATATAGGCTTCCTTGGAGAAAAGTTTGTTTCACTCTTTGGTACTGAGTTAAGCCTGTCTTTAATCAAAACTAATATAAGCCTAAGAAAGCTGCATAAAAGCATTTGCAAGATTAATATCTGAACCAAGATATGCTATACAATACTTATCGGTAGGTATGGGGCATACCATAGTATATTGGTATCAGTGCATGGTATAGGGGCAATACTGACACTTGATACACCGAACCAGCCTCCATACCTGGTGTATCGGAATAGTAACAAGGTGGCACTGGTGTAGGGTGATGCAGGCATCAATTAGCTTTTATGGTAAGTCTCTTAATAAATTTCAGTCTCATGTTTTAATTGGATAAGTTGAGGTTAACTAGACCCAACATAAAAAGTACCTAAGCTAAACCTTTTCTGAACCAAAATTTGGATTTGAGAGAGTTCTTCTCTGCCTGAATTTTGAAATTCAAATGGGAGAGATTTAAGCAATAAATTGGTGGAGATATCTTAGCAACAACTTGGAGTTTGAACCAGAAGTTTGTTGAGATTTCAAGCAAAAAAGTCAGCTGTTGAAAACTGACTTCGTTGGATATAAAAGGAAGGGCACCGACTTCAAAAAAAAAAAAGAAAAAGAAAAAAGAAAAGAAAACAAAAGAAAGTTCTGAATCTACCTCTTTGCTGCCCTATTTGGGTGACATCCTCTTCTTAATCTGAGCATGTATTGGCCCCTCCTCTTCTCTACCTGAGCCTGGATTGGCTATACCTCCCTCTTATTACTGCTACAAGTGTCGCTGGATGCCCCACTCAGAATTGATGGCCGAAATGCAGGCTTCCATGACTTCTTTAGAAACTGTAGTGGTGTCCCTGTTGTGCCAAGCAGAGAATTCTTAACAGTTGAAAGTTGGATTTATTCGCAGCTGAAAGGAACTTTGATGTTTCTTAATAGCTTGGGCTGAGGTATTAGTTATAACCCAAAGTTCTTCACTTTCCTCTAAGCTCATCTAAACCCATTTGAGACCCATCTTTAACCTAGAACCTGCAACCTCCACTCCACAAACTTGAACTTATCTAACTAAAGACTTGGGACTGGTGTTTATTTTGAGACTTGTTAAGAAGTTTGTTTCCTTGTTAGTTGCTTTGTTAATGAGTTGTTATTCGAATAAGTTGTTATTTAATTAAGTTTATATCTGACTTTTAATTCCACTAAAATTTGGTACATTTTCTTGTGATTCAATTAATCATTTCGGTTTCTTCCCTTGTTAAATCGTATTTTGTTTTTCTTATTTATTGCAAGTGGTTCTCCAAAAGTGGGAAAACAATGTTTGCATTGCATCAAATTGGTATTAGAGCAAGTTTTGATCCAAGGGCTTGCATTTAGTTTCATAAAAATTCACATACCTAGTCGCATATTCTTATTTTTTTCTTTCCAACCAAGAGTCTTCTAGTTTCCATTAGCTGCCATGTCAACCTCCAATTCCGATCAAAACCCACTTGGCAATGACTGTAAAGCTGCCTGTGAAAGGCAACAAGAATTAATCATGCAACAACAACGATCATTGAATCGATTGGAAGCCAGTGTGGCTGAGATCTCAGAAATATGCTTCAAAATTTTCAATTTAGAAACCAAACAGTCCAAAATCCACCTAGGGGTGATAGGCAACCTAGAGGAGCTTTACCCAGACAGGACCTGGTAGGAGAGTTCGATGACCCAGACCATCTCACAAATACCCAACATGAGCCCACAACAAAAACCTTAGGACTAAAGACAGGTGGGATCAGGGGATTAAAATTGACGTAGGTGAGTTCGAGGGCAAATTAAATCCAAAGGAGTTCTCAGATTGGATAGAGAAAGTTGATCAATTCTTTGAGTGGAAAGAAATACCAGATGATAAAAGGGTAAGATTTGCTAGCTTGAAATTGAAGGGACATGCACTAATTTGGTGGAAACAAGTCCAATCTGATAGGCTAAGGAATGGAAAAGAAAAAATTAACTTATGGGATCACATGAAAAGAAATCTAAAAAGAAAATTTTTGCTAGTTGACTTCCACAAAACTCTTTTCCAAAAGCTTCAAAACCTAAGGCAAGGAACTAGAATTGTGCAAGAATACACTGAAGACTTTTATTCACTATTTGCATGAAATGACATTAGAGAAATAGAAGAATAGATAGTAGCTCACTATGTAGCAGGTTTACGACCCCAAATTCAAGATGAATTAAGCCTCTATGACTTCCAGAAGGTTGATATAGCCTATAGTAGAGCCCTTAGGGCTGAAAATAAACTAAAAAGACCGACTATTCGTGGATTTGAAGGTAGAAGTAAAGGACCCATTAAGACAAACAATAGCACACAAGTTAAACCTGCCTAAGAATCATCGGGAAAAGAAAATGGAGTCTTAGGTCCTAAACCTCCAGGAGTGATTTGCTACAAATGTAGGAAGATAGGACATAAATCTTCAGAATGCCCATTAAGAAAATTCAACCCCCACGTAAACCGAATAGAACATGAGGATGCAAACCAAGGATTCGGGAATCGGTACCTATTCCTATACTGATTCCTGATCGGTATGGTACGGTACCATGCCGTACCGGCCGGTACGCCACGGCGTATCGGTTTTCTTTTCTTTTTTTTTTCCAACTCAATTTTTATTCTAATTTTTTTGTAATTTTTTAATTAATTTAGGATGATATAATAATTCTAAGTTCTAACATCCCCAAAAAATAAAATAAAAAAATCTAAAACAATGCATTAAAAGTATTTAACATACAACTCTCCAAGATATAAAAAAATAAATATAAAAAAATAATTTACTAACCTCAAGATATCTACTGATCTAAAATCTTGTCGAATATCTATTATGCTCGTGGATATCCGGATCATTCTCATACTCCGGAGGAACATCAGTCCATCCCTTTATCCAACCAGCACGATAGTTCTGAATATTCATCCCATAAGGTAAGCTCTTTGGATTGTAAGACATCTCAGATCTCTCGCTCAAACTCTGGCTCTGAGAGGTGTCCTTGGGATGATGGTATGGCTGTGGAGGGATCCATCCAAATATGCCAGTAGCAAAATTCAATCCATAAGAAGCTCTAGGCTGCATAGGATAGTAGCTACTAGAAGACTGTCTCGGATGCATCATATCCATATCCATGTGGATCATAAGCTGCCTGCGGATGGTAGAATCCAGAATATGAGGATGATCTAGATACATCTATTGATCCTACGTCACGTACCAAATCATCTGTAGCTGCATCGTGTGCTGGACGATTTCTGGAAGGCCATCGTCTATATGAAATAATATCCTCACGGCCTCTATTAGCTCATGCACCGTGGTTCCTATCTTGTGTGGCATGTATAAACTAAGACTCATCGGTGAATCGAATACTGTTCTGCGGCTGCGTCTCATGAACAATAGTTTCTTGTCCTCTAGTTCCTCCTTGGTCATCAGATCCATCACTACTATCATCATTCATCCTGATCTCTGAATCCGAGCCAGTTGACTCCTGCACTTTCGAGAATGCTGCAGTTGTCTTTCCTTTTGCTTTATCCTTTTTCTTTCTTTGCTGCATTTGAGAGGATGGATCTCTTCTTCTTGCTTGAGATGGTTGGCTTCGTCTAAAAAATTCTTGCTCAAACATTTGGAAGGATGTCTCGGACATAGAGTCATGTGATGAATGACTCCTCTGTGTGCCCTCAGGCTGTGGCTGATCAGCTGGAACCTTATGTGGAATATTTGTATCTATGCATCGTCTCGAATCCATCCTGATCTCCCTAGCTACTAAACTGGCTAATCGTGGAGGAGATCCCGCCTCATCAAGCTCTGGCTCTTGTTGCTGGCGTGTAAGCCATCCAATCATCGGATCCTCATCCCCATCAGTATAATCATCCAACATCGGATCCATGTACTTCAGCTGTTCATCTTGAATACATTTTAACCTCAACCTTAGATTATAATGAACATATACAAGATCATTGAGGCGCTTTTGTGTCAAACGGTTTCTCTGTTTGCTGTGCATAAGGGCAAAAGTCGACCAATTACACTCACAGCCACTAGAGGAGATTATCTGGGAAAGAATGCGGATGGCTACAGCTTTCAAATTTTCTGCATACTGTCCAAAATGAATCTACCATTCAGCTGCAAAAATATTAACCAAAATTATTTATCATATTTCACGATATTCTTAGGTATGTAAAGTCAGCAAAGTCTTCTTATTATTGATATGTAATTTACCTGAATTCATCCTCGTTTTGCTTACGACAGCCGATGAGACTCCAAAGCTGTCCGTCCCCTCTCTAAACTGTTTCGTCTGTGAAAAATATATTTGTTATATTAACAAATATGTAGTTCATTACAGACTGAATTTGGTTAAAATATTAAATACTCATATCTCATCCTCTCTAACATACCTCTTGTAGACACATCGATGCAATTTATGGATCATCCACCATCTTGTATATTACATTACGAAGAGTAGTGAGAAGTTTATTATCCATATCTATCCCAGGAATGGTGTACTGGAATCTTGGATTCAAATAGTATGCTGTAGATAAATTTCATAAATGAATGAGTAGATTCATACAAGTAGAAGAGAAATTTTCAGTGGACTCTTGGATTTGTGCTTACCGGCTAGATGCAAATCCCTACCCATCTGATAGTCCCAGCGGTGCTCAATAATGTTGATATATTTCTGGCCATGTTTTGGATTTATCTCACTGATCTGTTTCTTTACCCTCTCCATCATGTGATACAAAAGCCCATCTGGGGGTATCTTTCACTGTCTACGGCGCGAAGTACCTCATATAATGGCTTGATAATCTTCACTATCTTATCAGCCCATTGCCAAAATGACTGACTGATCATCAAGTTCTTCACACGACTTCCCTCAGTACCAGCTCTCGCATATCTACTTTTCTGCTACTCGGCACTGACAAACAACTGACGCAATATTTCTTTCTTCTCCAGAAGGCTATCAAGTGCTATGAGTTTGTAGCAAACCGGATGACATCCGATCTCAAAATCTCTCCCCCAGTATATGTCCGCATCAATGACAAGACCCATGTATGATTGTAGATGAATCTAGTAATAGTCTGGACTAAGTCCACTGCCTGCTGCATCCTACGAAGCTTCCCAATATCCATCAATATGAGATCAATGCAATGTGCAGCACATGGAGCCCAGTAAATATATGGTCGCTACTCCATCAGCAACTTTTTAGCGGTCTTATATTGCGGTCCATTATCTGTGATGACCTACACGACATTCTGCTCTCCTACTGAATCAATCACCTTCATTAATCCAAGAATATACGTAGCGTTGTGCACCTTATCTGAAGCATCAATTGATTTGTGAAAAAATATGTTTCCATCATAATAAGTTAAGAAATTGATGATGCTCCACTTGGTAGGATCAGTCCAACAATCACACATCACTGTTAATCCGTATGTAGGCCATTTATTCTTGTAAGAAGAAATTCATTTCTACGGCTCTTCTTTGTTATCATCAAGAAGCTGACCATAAATATCCTTTGGTGCTGGGGATCTACACTCGGGCCAGTTGCCTATATGGCTGAAATGGCAGACTGATAGTAGGTATTACCTACTGCATTTGCTGGAATGTGGCTAAAATAAAATCATGATCCAATAGCTCGCCACATATCTTTTTTCTTATCCTTTTTCAACATACTATCAATTCTCTGTTGTTTTGAATCTTTGCTCGAAAAAGCATGTGAATCAATGGTGGCTCCTGCTGGCATGTCTCTGGAGAACCTCCTACTACCAAATGCTCCCAGCATAGATGAAATACTGTGCCTGCCTCTACTGGGTCTGAGAGTCTCCTTGACTGAGGTGGTCCTCTTGAACTCGGATTCTCCCTCAGCAGCCACAGAGCTGGATCCCGATTCATAGTACGATGGTTCAAATCGTTCTCTACATCTGGCCATCTCCATACGGTACTAATCTTCCATACTCGTCCGAATGACAGCCTCCATCTGTGCCTCATCATCTGAAGCGAAGGCCTGCTCTGATTCTCTGGAGTGATAAGGTGGCTCTGCAGCTCGACGGTCCATCTCTGCTCTCTTATGCTTGGTCTTCTTCGCTGATTTAAAATCAACAAGGTGTTTCTTCATCAGCTGTCGGACCTCCTGCGGGCATTTTCGACATATGGTCACATCAAGATAACCACCAGCCAAATGCTGCTTCAACCTAGTCACCCCTCCTTCCTTGAACTCTTTGTTACACCATTTGCATCTCCAATGGTACCGAGCCGAGAGCATCTCGCCATGCTCCCAACCAATATCACGTTCTGTATCCTTTTTACTCATTTCTGCAAGTTTAATAAAACATATCATTTTAATAATGTGGCTAAAAATTAAAATTTTTCATCGAAAGATCTTATATTTTTTTTATTATTTAAGTAATTAAAAAATAATTTTTTTTAAAAAATTCTAGATAGTTTATTTAAGCTTAGATCTAAGTAGAAACATGTTATAAACTCTACATATATTCTTCTAAGCTTATTAACATACATTAAATACTATTTATTTTTTTATTTTATTCAAAATTAAGCCTAGGTTACTATGCATATGATACATCAAAAACTTCAAAATCGGACATAAAAATTATACTATACAAAGCTTCAGTTGTCATAAATAATATTATTAATTTATATTTTTTTTATTTTTTTATTTTTTTATTTTAAAAATATATTTTTTAAAAAAATATATATAATTAATGAAAATTAATGATCTTAGCATCACTGCATAGATCTTCCAAAGGTCTATAATATATAATGAAATCATACAAAAATTATAAATTTTGGCATGATTTTTTCTTATTTTTTTATTTCTTATCTTTTTTGGATACAAATTCTAAAAAATAAAATATTTACTAACAGAATACTAGATTACCTTACTATCGAGCGAAAACCGTCGTCTCCCTGAGGTTGTGATATTTTTTTTGAATTTTTTTCTCTATTTTTTTTGGGCTTCGTTCGCACTCTCGGCATCCTGAGAGTCCGAGATCATGCTCTCGGACTCTTAGGCTCTGAGAGTCTGAGGCAAAAGAAAGGGTAAGGGCCATTATTGGCTGGCTCACCCCACCTCCCTATCCCCCTTGTCCTCTTGTCGGTACGGTTCGATTTTGAGCTGAACCAAGCTGAACTGCTCGGTTCCGAGCGATTCGATCTCGAACCGTACTGAACCGAGCGGTTCGATCCTGAGCCATATTGAACTAAGCGGTTCGGTGCAGTTTGGTATTTTTTTCGGAAAAAAATGCCAAACCGGATTGGTTTAGCGTCAGTCCGGCTCGGTTTGGGCTGTACCGGGCGGTTTGGCCCGGTATGGCATTCCATGATGCAAACATTAGTGAAGACGAGGAAGAACAAGTAGAGAATGATAATTGTGAAACTGAGGATGCCGATCTAGAAGTAGAATATGATGCCTATAATGAAACGGAAGGACAAGCACTTGTCATGCATGAGATGATGTTAAACCCTAAGGTCCCAAGCGATAACATGTCATAGGCATAGTCTTTTTCGAACAACTTGTGCATCTAGTAGACGATTGTGTAAACTGATAATAGATAATGAGAGCACTGAAAACTTTGTGGCTAAAGAAATGGTCGACAAGATAGGCTTGAAAACTGAAAAGTTAAATAGGCCATACAAGATAGCATGGTTCAAGGGCGGTGGTGAGGTTCTAGTTGATAATAGGTGCCTAGTTAAATTTTCTGTTGAAAAGTATAAGGACAAGATTTGGTGTGATGTAGTTCCTTTAGAAGTTTGTCATATTCGATTAGGCCGGCCTTGGCAATTTGATAGAAAACCATTCACGACCGGCAAAAGAACACACATTTACAAAGGATAAAGTGAAAATCACATTGCACCCACAAAGAGAGGGACCAAATTCTAGTAGAGAGGACCACTCCGTAAATCATAGTAGTGGTGGAAGGGAATGGATAATTATTCTTAGCGAAAAGCGATTTCAAGCAGACTTAGAGGAGTCGCCTATAGTTTATGCTTCGATGAGCAAAGAAGTTTCTAAGGTGAGTACGATTCCAAAGAAAGTTCGACCATTGATCTTTGAATTTTCTGACATCACGCCAGACGAACTTCCTGATGGATTACCACCTATGTGGGACATCCAACATTGCATAGATTTAGTTCCGGGAGCTATCCTTTTTCACTTACCTCATTATCGAATGAGTCCCTTTGAGTATGAGGAGCTACATCGACAAGTGACAGATTTGTTAAGGAAATGCTACATTAGAGAAAGTCTTGGCCCGGTAGGGGTACTCGCACTCCTCAGACCAAAGAAAGATTGATCTTGGCGAATGTGCATCGATTGTCATGCAATAAACAAAATAATAATCAAATATAGGTTTTCCATTCCTAGGCTTGATGACATGATAGATATGCTTAGCGGAGCAAAAATCTTTTCAAAAATAGACCTCAAGAGTGGATACCATCAGATTAGGATAAGACCCGGGGATGAATGGAAAACAGCCTTTAAGACATGTGACGGATTGTATGAATGGATGGTTATGCCATTTGGTCTATCAAACACACCAAGCACTTTCATGAGAGTGATGAACCAAGTGCTCCATCCTTTTATAGGAAAGTTTGTTATTGTCTATTTTGATGATATCCTAATATATAGTTCGTGCCCTAAAAGCCATTTAGGACACTTGAGGAAAATTCCACAAACCTTGAAAGACAATCATCTTTTCGTCAATTTGAAGAAATATACCTTCCTTACTAATAGCTTAGTCTTTCTAGGATACATTGTATCGTTCGAAGGATTGAAAGTTGATCCCGTTAAGGTAGAAACCATCCAAAACTGGCCAACCCCAACTACAGTCAGTGAAGTTAGGAGTTTCCATGGGATAGCTTCCTTTTATTGTCGTTTCATAAGAAATTTTAGTTCTGTGATTGCTCCCATCATTGATTGTTTGAAAACAACAAAATTTGAATGGACCTTTGAAGCTGAGAAGAGTTTTGATCTCATAAAAGCCAAAATTACTAGCACACCAGTGTTGGCACTACCCAACTTTGAGAAAATTTTTGAAGTTGATCGTGACGCTTCTAAGATAGGTATAGGTGCAGTCCTTAGTCAAAAAGGGCACCCAGTGGCATTCTTTAGCAAGAAGCTGAATGAAGCGTGAACTAGATATTCCACATATGACTAAGTTTTATGCCATTGTCCAAGCTTTACACCATTGGAGACTATCTAATTCAAAGAGAATTCGTGTTGAACACAAACCATGAAGCACTAAGATACTTGAACTCCCAAAAGAATCTTAACAAACGGCATGCAAAATGGACCGCCTTCTTACAAGAGTATACTTTTCACTTGAAACACAAACCAGGGGTTACTAATAGGGTTGCTGATGCACTTAGCCGATGATCTAGCCTATTAGTATGCATGTCCATACAAGTTATAGGATTTGAATCCCTTAAAGAATTGTCTAAGGATGACCCATACTTTGCTTCAATCCTCGAGGCTTGTTTAGAGAAAGGCACAGACCCAACAAATAATTTTGTCATTCAGGATGGGTATTTATTTAAAGGAACATGGCTTTGTATACTTAAAGGATCACTTAGAGAGATCTTGGTACAAGAATTGCACAGCGGAGGTTTAAGAGGACACTTTGGTCAAGACAAGACTTTGGGATTAGTACAAGAAAGATACTTTTGGCCTAAGATGTGGAGAGATGTTGTGAGATTTGTAGAAAGATGCCCAACTTGTCAAACTTTTAAGGGCCATAAACAAAACACGGGGTTATATACACCTTTACCAACACCTATTGCTCCTTGGGAGGATATCACCATGGACTTTGTATTAGGTTTACCACGAACTGCTAGAAAAGTGGATTCTGTTTTTGTTGTTGTTGATCAATTCACAAAAATGGCACATTTTATACCATGTCAAAAGACATCAGATGCATCAAATATCGTGAATTTATTTTTCAAAGTAGTACGTCTGCATGGCATTTCTAAATTTTTCACATCAGATAGAGATACTAAATTCTTAAGCTATTTTTAGAGAACTCTTTGGTCTAAATTGGGAACAAAATTACAATTCAGCAACGCGTACCATCCCCAAATGGATGGACAAACTGAAGTGGTTAATCGATCATTAGGAAATTTACTAAGGTGTTTAGCGGGAGAAAAGGCATACCGGTGGGACTTAATTCTACCACAAGCTGAATTCCCCTATAACAGCTCTATTAATAGAATAATTAGAAAATCCCCTTTTGAAGCCTTGTATGGCCGACCTATTCCTCATTTCCTAAATAGAAACCCTTTATCCTTTTTCAGAAGAATCAGTGCCGATGTAGAAGCTTATTTTAAAAAAAATTAAGGAAATGCATCAAAGTATCCTTGATAAGCTACAGGTTTCTTCTCATAAATATAAGAAAGCTACCGATCAACATCGAAAAGAGTGTTCGATGAAGGGGATTTTGTCATGGTCCACTTCCAAAGAGAGATTTTCAGTTGGTACGTATAGCAAACTGAGTAGGAAGAAATTTGGCCCTTATTGCATCATCAAAAGATTAGGGCCTAATGCTTACCTACTAAAACTTCGACATACCAACTTCTTCAATGTTGCCGACCTATACAAATTCCATGGAGATCCACCAATAATTATTGAAACCAATGTTTTGTCTTTTCACGACACGAGCAACAGTACTACGGACCGGATTGAGGACATCATGGATGTGCGTGACATTGCTACACGTCAAGGAGTGACTTGACGATTTCTTATTAAGTGGGAAGGACAACCATTATTAGATTGTAGCTGGGTGAAAGAAGCTGAACTTCAGAGTCTTCGCAATGACTTGTATGAAAACTACATGGAAGCCATCTTGACGGGATCAAGATCTTTCTAATCCGGAGGAAATGATGCGGGCATCAATTAGCTTTCATGGTAACTCTCTTAACAAATTTTAGTCCCATGTTTTAATTGGATAAGTTGAGATTAACTAGACCCCACATGAAAAGCACTTAAGCTAAACCTTTCCTAAACCTGAACCAAAACCTGGATTCGAGAGAGTTCTTCTCTACTTGAATTTTGAAATTCAAATGGGAGAGATTTAAGCAACACACTGGTGGTGACATCTTAGCAACAACTTGGAGTTTGAATCAGAAGTTTGTTGAGATTTCAAGGAGAAAAGTCAGCTGTTGAAAATTAACTTCATTGGATATAAAAGGAAGGGTGCCGACTTCAGAAAAAAAAAAATGAAGAGAAAACAAAAGAAACTTGTGAATCTACCTCTTTGCTGACCTATTTGGGTGACATTCTCTCCTTAATCTGAGCCTGGATTGGCCCCTCCTCTTCTCTACTTGAGCTTGGATTGGCCATGCCTCCCTCTTATTACTGCTACAGGTGTCGCTTGATGCCCCACTCGGAATTGATGGCTGAAACGCAGGCTTCCATGACTTTTTTAGAAATTATAGTGGCCTCCCTGTTTGCTGTCCCTGTTGTGCCAAGCATAGAATTCTTGGCTGAAGCTATTATGGTGCTGATTTTGCTGCTGAAAACCAGTCCAAAATAGCTGAAAGTTGGAGTTACTCGCAGCTGAAAGGAACTTTGAAGCTTCTCAATAGCTTGGGCTGAGGTATTAGTTATAACCCAAAGTTCTCTACTTTCCTCTAAGCCTATCTAAACCCATTTAAGACCCATCTTTAACCTAGAACCTGCAACCTCTACTCCACAAACCTGAACTTATCTAACTAAAGACTTGGGCTGCTGTTTATTTTGAGACTTGTTAGGAAGTTTTCTTGTTAGTTGCTTTGTTAATGAGTTGTTTATTCGAATAAGTTGTTATTTAATTAAGTTTCTGTCTGACTTTTAATTCTACTAAAATTTGGTATATTTCCTTGTGATTCAATTAATCATTTCGGTTTCTTTTCCTGTTGAATCATATTTTGTTTTTCTTATTTATTGCAAGTGGTTCTCCAAAAGTGAGAAAACAATGTTTGCATTGCATCACAGGGCTTGGTATTAAGTACCTTGATTTGACCCCTTGCTCTGTAAAACATACATTCTTGCCAGGACAGCGAATTTGTGTCATTTTTATTTTATCTTACTGAATTATGGCTGTGCTGTGAAATAATCACTAAGACATGTAGATGCTTAATAAATATTTGAATATGGAGAAAAGCACCCTTTCTAAAGTAGATGTTGCTTCTTGCAATAAAATGTATACTGGCGTTTAGTATTCTGATGCTAATAGTATGTTCTTTAACTGAGGTTACATTATATTCTGATTTAGTTAGCTCTTTACATGCTGATCTGTTTAAAAAATCAATAATATACTACAATTTAATAATATATTTGTTGCAATTTCAACATTGCTTATGTAATTTTCTTGTTTATCTATTCTTATCAGTCTGAGAAATCTAAAAAGCTTGGACAGCCTCCTTCAACAACCCTTATTATTGAATTTCTAAGAGCATCTTATGGGGGATGCCTTGAAGTCATTCTCCTAGAAGAAGAAATGAATTTCAATGCTCGGGCAACCTCATTCTCTGTAAGTTTGCTTTAGGTGCTAAGTTTCAAAATCGACTAAATATAAATCATAATTTTTGACATATAAATAGTTATTTTTCTACATATACACTACCAGATTATATTAATCATGTCACATGTTAAACATGTTCTGCTAGACCACTGCACTGTGATGAAGTAAACTATGTTCATTTTCTGGCAAGGTTTATGCGATTATTTAAGTATTGTTATGGTAAGCAAATTGTGTTTGCAGTTGTTTCCTTTTTATTTTTTCACTTGAAAGTTGGTTATGTCGCTTTTACAAAATGTAAAAGCAACATTATCTACTATCTCACGCAAGGAAGTTCGAACCGTCCCGAACCAGACGGTTTGCGGCGTGCTGAATTAGATTGGCAGGGAACCGGGACGGTTCCGGCATGAAAAATGGCACACGCTAGTGTCGGAGAAGAAAAAGAGGGAAACAAAGATAGAGAGAGAGAGGAGAGGGAGAGAGAGAGGAGGACGCCGGTGGTGGCTCTCTGCGGCCGTCGGAGGGTGGCGGAAGCCGTCACGGTTCGGTTCGCTTGATAGGGCTGCCGCAACGAGTAAGAAAGAGAGAGAGGGGAGGAGACCATCGGAGATGGGAGGATGGAACGGCGGAGAGGCCGTCGGAGGCCTCTGAGTGGCTGCCGTGGCCACCGAATAGCGGAAGCGGCACGGGCGACATTGCGGTCGCGGAATAGGGGGGCTGCCGCCCCTGTTCACGCATGCCCTTTTTTAAAAACGAAGATTAACAGTGAAGCCGGTAAATGGTTTGCTGGCTTGCTGGCTTCACTGATTTTAATTTTTTTTAGAAAAAATCATTTTAACAGTGAAGCCGGAAAATGGTTTGCTGGCTTCACTGTTAAAATGGTTTTTCTAAAAAAATTAAAATCAGTGAAGCCGGCAATCAGATTGTTGGCTTCATTTTTTTAATTTTTTTTAAAAAATCTATTAAACAGTGAAACCGGCAAATCATTTGCCGGCTTCACTTAAGTTTTCTTTTTAAAAAAAAAAGATCGTGAAACGGGGGCGTCACCCTTGTTTCACGCCCACGGCGGCCAGCCGGAGGCTGTCCGACGGGCCCTCCGACTCCTTCCCCTCCCTTATTTTCTTTCTTCCTCCCTCTCTCTCTATTTCTCTCTCTTTCTCTCTTTTCCTTCTTCCGGTTTCGGTCCTTTCCTTATTTCAGTTCACATCGGTCTGATTCGATACGGAACCGTACCGGACCGTGCCGCTGGCCGGCCAAAATGGCCGCGGTACCGGAACTGAAAACCTTGATCTCACGTCCTTATTCCATTTTAGTTATGTTTTTCTCACAAAAAAACTATAGCAATTATAAGGATGTTATCATGACTCATCAAAAGACCCAAATACAGTATTAGTACATTAACCCTTATAGTTATGATTTTGCAATACCTTTTATAATATCTAAGGACCTTTTAAGCAGCACAAGGAGGCTAGTGTAATAGGGTATGCCAACCACAAGCATATACCAATGAACAGTGGGCATGAACCCATGTTTTCTTGGTTGGTCACAAGGTTTTTATTTTATTTTATTTTATTTATTCATATTTTGAAACTTTTAATTTTCTTTGGTGTCTAGTTAAGGGATTAGAACAGTATTTTAAACCCCCACATATTGTGATACAACAAAAAAATTTGTTAATGATCATGTGCTGAGTATTGTGCCATATACTTCTAAGTTAATATGACATCCAAAGTCCTAACCATGCATCAGCATTAATTTAATGACAGTCCTTGGTAAAAGTAGAAGACAATTATCAATGATAAGCGTAGTGCCATTGAGATTATATCGTTCCAAGGTACCAACGGTTTGGACAAGAAATAATAACACATTGAGATTATTAATTTGTGTGCTTCCACCTTCTAGCAAGCTGTCTACTCCCAGTCTCATCAAATGCAAGAAAACAAAAAAGAAGGATGTTTAACCCATTTTTCTCAGTACTGAGTGGTGCACTAATCTAACACAGGTTGAGATGGAATGGTCTTGCTTGGTACTAGATGGCTCACCGTCATACCTAGTGCCAGCCTAGTTCTAGGTGCTGGTACTGACTCATCATGGACTAGTATATACAAAGCAGTACTTTAAGGGAATGCCTGCTGAAAGTTACATTAAATTTGTGGATATAATGTTTTGATTCTAAATGTCATGTATGTGGTTGTATATTAAGAATTTCTCCATTGTTGGCTGTTGCCTTCTCTAGGATTTTGAACCCAATTCTGATTTGTACAAACTGATTTTTATACGTATTTATTTAAAAAAAATAATATTTATATATACATTAATATTTCTACAATTTTGGGCATCAGCTTTGATCTTGAAATCAAATAGTAATGATTTTAACTTTATTATCTTATTCCATTTTTCTTTTGATCATCTATAAAGATTAAGATATTACTTATCATTGCTCTTGAGTCCAATATAAATTTTAATTCCAATTTCCAATTCATCTATATTTTAAATCTTAATCTCTATTTCCTTGATGTGAATTTGTGACTGATTTATGTTTGTAACTATGATCTTCTTACATTACCGGTATGAAATTTCATGCTGTAAATGGTCTAGGAAGATCACGACGGCAAGGTTCAATAGGGATCGGGGGCAAGATCCATTGTGGTGGAAGTTGAATTGCACACCTAAACTTTTGGAGGTTATAACTTCTATATACTATTATTATGTTCAATTGAGTTGTTCTTTTTTTGAAATTGGATAATTTTCGAGATCTACAAAGTTGCGCCCACCCCTAAAGGGTTCAAGACACTCGGCAATCGGAGGCAAATTCTCTCATTTGGGTATCCATAGAAAAACTTTGATCAAACATCTCTTAATGTGGAAAGAATTAAATGAAGTGACTAATGACCAAAATTTTTGGTACCGATACTGATGGCCGTGCCGGTCGCTGGCTAGTATGGTACGGTACCAGTACCGAACCGTATTGACACGGTATGGTTTGTATTCAAATTTTTTTTAGGAAGAAGTATTCAATGTTTTTTTTTGAGAAAGTAGTATTCAAATTGTTATGTAGTAATATTAATTAATGTTTGTATCATTTGGAAACAATGTTAATCGTATATGATACAAATCTAAGTGTGACATAATGTTATTTAGCATCCTAAATAATCAATACATAGATCATATATCATTGGATTCTAAAATACTTAAATCAGTTAAAAAATCTAAAAATACTAAATACGCACCGATCATCAGAATCTGGTCAACCGTCGATGTCCATAAATAGCAGGATCATTTATATATTCAGGAGGAACATCAGTCCACCCCTCTAGCCACACAACATTATAATCCTCTGCATTGATTTCATGAGGTAGGCATCCTGGATCATAACTCACCCTTGAAGTGTCACTGAGGTCCTAGATCTGATGGTATCCTCGAACTGATAGCATGGTTGTGAAGGGGTCCATTCAAAAATACCAGTAGCAAAATTTGATCCGTAAGATATTCTGGGCTGCATGGGATAATAGCCACTGGAAGATGTTTTCGATGCACCATATCTATATCCATATCTATAAGGATCATTGGATGGTTGTGGTTGTGGATAGGAGGATCCAGAATATGAAGATGAATCTAATACATTTATAGATCCTATTCCATGTGCGAGATCATCTGCAGCTGCATCATGTCCTAAATGATCTCGCAGAGTCCGTCGTTTGTATGAGATCGTATTATTGCGAGCTCTCTAGTGCATACGCCGTGGTCTCTATCCTGCATGGCATGCATAAATTGAGACACCAATGAATCGAAGACCACCAACTGGCTGCATCTTCTGTCCTCCAGTCCCTCCATGATCATCAGATGTATGACCAACTGAAGAACTACCATCACTGCTCCATCTGATATCGGAATCTGAGTGAAGCGAATGCTCGGACTCTAATGGGGCCATACTTGTCTTTCCTTTTCTTTTGTTCATGTCTCGCTCTAGCTACTTAGGCTGAGTGTGGATGTTATGGCGTATCGGCTAGAAGTCTAGGTGGAATGTTGCTGCTTGCCCATTGAGAGGCGTCCACTTCAGCCTTGCTAGCAACAAAACTGGCTGGTCATGGAGGTGATCCTGGCTCATCAAGTTCTGGATCCTGCTGCTGACTCATAACCCATTCGGTCATCGAATTTTCATCTTCATCTTCAGCAACAAAATCACTACAAGTCGGATTCGAGTACTTCGGCTAAACTTTCTCTTGAATGAATTTGAGCCTCAACCTCAAATTGTAGTGCACATATACAAGATCGTTGGGGTGTTTCTATTTTAGATGGTTCTTTTATTTGCTGTGGATAAGGGCAAAGGTCGATCGGTTGCGTTCGCATCTACTCGATGAAACCGTTTGGGAGAGAATTTTGATGGTAAGACTATTAATTGTCATACAGATCCACGAAAATGCACCCACCATTTAGCTGCAAAATCATTGAAAATCAGCATAATCAAAAATAAGATTGAATATGAAAATAAACTTATTGATATATACTTGGATTCATCTTTGATGTTCTTTTGACCACTACATTACTTTCAAATGATTTTGTGCCCTTCCTAAATATTTTTGTCTGTAAAAAAATTATTTGTTATAATGTCTTATTTGTTGAAGACATTGCTAAGTTAATAAACATCACTGAACTTAACTTGTTCAAGACACATAGCTGCGATGTCTGCATTTAGGCTCTATCTTGTCTATGACATTTTGTAGGATGGACAAAATCTCTTCATCCATGCCAATCCTAGCCATGGAGTACTAGAACCTCAGGTTCCAATAGTAAGCTGCATATAGATTGTCATAATTGATTAAATTTATTTATATAAATTTTCAAAAAGTTGTTGATTTGCTGTTTACCTGCTAAGTGCAACTCCTTATCTATCTGACAACCTCATCGATGGTCGATGATCCCGATGTACTCATATGCATGTTTTGGATTTGCCACCTTAATTTGTTCCTTTGTCCTTTTTATCATATGATATAGAAAGCCTATCTGAGGGTATCGCTCACCATCTATAGCTTGAAGCACTTTATATAGAGGCTTGATAGCCACCACTATCCTCTCAGTCTACTGCCAGAATGACTATCTCACTAGGCTCTCCACAGTACTCCCCTCAGTGCCTGTCCTAGCATATTTGCTCTCTTGCCATTCACTATTGACAAATATCTAACGTAGCTATACTTTCTTATCAATTAGGCTACCAAGTACTATATAATTGATGGTAAACCATGTGACACCTGATCTCAATATATCACCTCCAACATACTGCCGTATCAATGATATGATCCATGTATGGTTATAAATGAATCTAGTGATGCTTTGTGCCGACTCTACTATCTTCTATACTTTACAAATCTTTTCAATATCCATCAACATCGGATCAATACAATGTGCGGGGGTCTAGAAAATATGTGGTCGCTACTCTATCAATAACTCTCCTCTAGCCTTATACTATGGTCCATTATTTATGACAATCTGAACGACATTCTGCTCTTCTACTTGATCAATTACCTCCTCCATCAATCTAAAGATATAGCTAGTATCGTGCACCTCAGCTAAAATATTAATAGACTTTTGAAAAAATGTTCTTCCATCATAATATATTAAGAAGTTGATGATGCTTCGTCTAATAGGACCAATCCAACCATCACACATCATAGTCAATCCATACACAGGCCACTTGCTCTAAAATGATGCAATCCACTTCTCTAAATCCTCATTACTGTCAAGAAGCTCATCATGGATATCTTTTGATCTTGAAGGGTCAACACATGGACCGACAGCTTGTGTAGATGAAATAGCAGAGCAATAATATGGATTATTTGCAGCATTTGCTGGGATGTAACTGAAGTAAAACCAAGATCCAATAACTCGCCACATATCTCTTTTCTTATCTTTCTTCAACATAGTGTTAATCCTCTATTGCTTGGAATTTCTATTAGAAAGGGCATGTGGATCCAAATCATGAATAGTGGCTTCTATTGAAATCTCTTTAGAGGACTTCTTTTTACTATCAAATGCTCCCAACATGGATGTAAGATGGCTAGTGCCTTTACTGGCGGGCTCTTTAACTAAGGATGTCCTCCTAAACTATGACTCAGACCCTACTACAGTGCTTCCTGAGACTGACTCATCCTTATAAATTGACTGTCCAAATGAAGCTTTATGTCTGGCCAGCTCCTCTAGCTGTTACTGATCATCCAAGCTCGATCGAATGGCAGCATCCAGTGTTCTCAGAATCGTCTGAAATCGGATGGTTCAGGGCGTGCCGAACCAGACCGACGAAAAATCGGGATGGTTTTGGCGGAGAAAATGGCACACGTTGGTGCCGGAAAAGAAAGAGAAAAATAGAGGTAGAGAGGAGGAGATGGAGAGGCCACCGGAAGCCGATGATGGCCCTCTGCGGCCATTGGGTAGCGGAGGTTGCACTAGCGGAGCCGCGGCTGCGGAACAGGGGCGACCACCCCTGTTCCTTCGTCGGATTTTTTTAAAAAGCTCATGAATAATGAAGTCGGCAAACCGATTGTTGGCTCCATTTTTTTAAAAAAAATCATGAAACAGGGGCAATCATCCCTGTTTCACGCCGTAGAGCCCTAGGTGGTGTTTACGCTGCCCAACGGCCATGGCGGCCAGCCGAAGGCCCTCTGACGGCCTCTCCGGTGGACACCCCTCTCTCTTTCTCTTCCTCTTTTTATTCTCCTCCCTTTGTTTGTTTGCGCCGATTCGATCTAGTATGGAACCGTACTGGACCGTACTGTCGGCCGATCGAAACGGCCACTGGTACTGGAACTGAGAACCTTGGCAGTATCGATCTATGCGTGCTCATCATCTGGAGCAGATCCTTCCTCTGACTCCATAGAGTGATAAGAAGGTTGCTCTGCTAAAAACCTCTGCCTTCTTTCTCAAATTCCTTTCCTTCGCTGCTTTAAAATTAATAAAATACTTCTTCATCAACTGACGGACCTCCCGTGGACACTTATAGCACATAGCTACATCCAGATAGTCACCAACCAAATGTTGCTTCAACTGTGTAACCCCTTCTCCTTTGAATTTTATATTACGCCATTTACATCTTCAATAATATCGGCTTGAGAGCATCTTCCGATGCTCAACCAATGTCACGCTCTGGATCATTCTTCTTTCACGATGGATCTATTTCTTAAAATTGACAAGCATATTACTTTAATAATTACGTAAAAATGATATATTTTATTTACCTAATTTTTTTATATTTTTTGAATTATTTAATTATTTTTATTATTTTTTAAAAATTATATTAAAATAAAACATTAGAAAAAATTAATCTTAGATCCATGTAGAAATCTTACTATTGATGCTACATATAAATTTCTTAGTCCATGAATATGCGTAAAATGCTATTTTTTTTCAAAATTTAGGCCTATAATACTATGCACAAGATGCATCAAAATATTGATAAATCGATATCAAATTTATGTCGAAAGTAGCTTGTGAGTCCCTCATTAATAATCTAATTTTATATATTTTTTTAAAATTTATTTTTTAAATAACTTTTTATTCTAAAAATATATTTTTATTTCTAAAAATTATATATTTAATAAAAATTAATAATTTTAGTGTCATTGTATAGATCATCCACAGATCTACAATATATATTAAAATCATACAAAAAAATAAAATTTTGACATAGTTTCCCCTTATTTTTATATTTTTCAGAAATTAAAAAAAAGAAGAAGAGGGGAAGAGAAGAAAGGGAGCTAGGATGGAAAACTTATCTCTAATCCACCTTGTTCTTTTGTTTTCTTGCCGTTCTTAGAGTGGGAGAGCGAGGGATTCAAAGAGAGAAACAAAAAATATAGAGAGGAAGCCGAAAAGGGAGACAAAAAATCCAGAGAGGAAGCTTTTTAGCTTCCTCTCTGCCTCCCTTCTTTATTAAAAGCACCGAACCGGGTGGTTTGGTCTGAAACATGGCTGAACCGATCAGTTTAGGCTATATACCGCTCGGTTCAGGTCCGAACCAGGTAGTTTCCTATTTTTTTTTTCTGGGTTCCAAAATCCATGGTTGAACTGGGCTGGTTAGGCACTGGTTTGGGTTGGCACGCCCTGAACCGGGCGGTTTGGGTCAATTCTGAAAACGCTGCTGATGATAGATTTAATGTAAAAGTCGAGATCTAGCTACAAGAGGGATTGAGCTTTTACGTAAATTTTCACTATTCATGTCTATCTTGGGAAAGCTGTAACCTCTTCTAACTAGAGCAATTTGACGTGAATCTTGTAAGAACTAACCTCTCTAGTATAAATAGAAGTGTTGTAGTTAATTTCCTTATAGAATTAATGAAAGAAAAGGAGATTTAGAACCCTATTTTTGAAATTCTCTTGTTTTCCCATTATTCTTTTAAAAGGTCTGAATTTAATGGGTTGAGAAAATTCTCTCCCAACTGGATCCAGTTGGTATTAGAAACTACCATCCTTTGTGGAGCTCTAGTGCATTTCCAGACTCTCAAGCAGCACAAACAAAGAGGAGAAAAGCTTTTTGATCTTCTCCTACATCATCGAGTTTGTATCTTAAGTAATGCCTTCAATTAAAGTACCAACAAATCCTATGGTGAAGATGTCTCCAACATCTGCTGATAACGACTAATCAACTAGGAAAAAAGAAAATCAACCATGGTACTCAAAATCCTCCACTTTAGCCTTTAAAAGTTGAAGCACGAATTGAGATCTGTGTGTATGATTGATCTGTCAATGTGAAGAAGCTGACAACTAGCTGGATCAACTAGAGATTTATTTCACTATTTATGGCTACACAAGCATCCATAAAGTTGCTTTCACTTGCCCAAGGCTCTTTAGACATTCTCTTACTAGGTGGAATTCTTGTTAGGAACCAAGATATGTCTAGTATGACTTGGTGAAAATTCAAAAATTTAATCAAGAAGCATTTCTAGTCTATCATGAACAAAGTAGATTGGTGGATTATCTTGCAGTATCTTTGACAAAAGTATAATCAATGTGTCCAGGACTACACCAAGTTCCACAATCAAGACATCTTCCGAGGGATTTCTATTGATGATCATCTAGCATTCATGAAGTACATCGAATGTCTCCACAACAGTATGTGGAAGGAGCTGAAGAATTTCCAAAGTTAGAACTTAAAAGCATCAGTGAAACCAACGTGAAGACCATTAAGATTGAGGAAAAAAACGAATTGAGGGACAATAGGAAAGTTTACAAGTCAAAACTTGGGAAGTGATGAAAATTCTGATAGAAAAGAAGGTTAGAAGCAAACCAATACAATGCATAAAAAATCTCTATGATTATTATGAGAATAGTGGTTACATGAAAGTGAAGTGTTGGAAGCTTCACCCAAAGTTGCTGAAAGAAAAGAAAAATGAGGGCACCAAGAGGCAGAAAAGTGGCTCTTAATGTAATTGAAATTGAGGAGTTGCTTGAACTTGAGAAAACACATTCCAAACTAAAGCTGATTTGGAGAAACCCTGAGGTATGAACTAGAACATACACAAGCACAAGAAGAGCTCTTTTATGTGAAGATCCAAGTGAAGTAGAGCATCATTAAAGTTATCGTAGATCTTGGAAGCCAGAAGAACCTCATCTCTGAAATTTTGGTTCAAAAACTGGGATTGAAGCGTACCTGACATCCACATCTCTACCCTGATTGGATCCAAAAGAATGTTGAGTTGAAGATCGCTAAGAAGTGTACCTTCAAATTTGTTATAATCGGGAGACATTTCGGCAAAGTAATGTTTGGAAGCTGTTCCTCTGAATGTTTGTCAAGTAATCCTAGGGAGCCCCTACTTATGGAACCAAAATGTAGTCTTTTGCCTATGATAGCAGAAGTACCATTTTGTGAAGGACAGGAAAGAATCAAGAAACCTTGACTTTGTAGCTATTGTGCAAGAGACAAGGCTAGTCAATGCTTGCAAGCAATTTGTTCTACCAATGCTAAAAGAGGTAGATACTTCACGATAAAGGATGAACTGACTAGGGAAACGGGTGTTTCCGCTTCTCCAATTTTGATTTAGCAAGGAGGATCACCAGGCTTCTTGTGGATTACTCTGGCCATTTTGGGTTGTGGCAATGCTTAACCAGTTCAACGCATTTAACTTGATTTAACTTATAGGTCGTGTTGGATTACCTAGTTTATGAAATGGTCAAGTTTGGACCTGGATTTCTGACCTAACTTGTATCCCAACCTGTATTTGGTCCAACCCAACCTTATTGCCACCCCTAATTTTGAGAAGGCTTGGATAGATTAAAAGTCGAGTCACATAACTAACAATGGTCAATTGAGGTGATCTTTTTTTTTTTTGTCTGAAATTGTGTAACTTTTTGAGATATTTAGAGCTGCATCCACCCCTACGGGGTTGAACACACCCAACAATCAGCGGCAAATTCATTTATTTGGACCTCCAAATGGGCTGTTGAAAGTCAAAGTTTCCTTTCAGGAAAAATTTTAACCAGGCATATCTCACAATCCGAAAAGAATTAAGTGGTTGAAGACGAAGTTGATGTGAAAGCTGAGATCTAATTTGAGGAGTCAAACCTTTTCATATTCTTTCCACTAGTCATGCATATTTTTTGCTTGGTGCAATTATAAAAGGCTTCTAACAAGTGCAATGGCATGGGTTCAAATCTCAGGGCAGCCACTTTGCAAAAAAACAAAAAAAAAGCTGAAGATTAGGTCTGTCCCCAATCCACTCCTCTCCCAAGATCCCGGATTACTAGGACCATAATTGCGTAATGGCCTTTGTTAGTCATGTCTATTTTTAGCAGATCGTAACCTCTTCCAACTAGAGGAATCTGACCAGATTTGCAATGCGGACCTCACTAATACAAGTAGAGGTATTCTAATCCATTCTCCTATAGAACTATTGAAAGAAAAAGGGACTTAGAACCATACTTTCAAAATTCTCTTACTTTTGCATTATTCTTTCATTCTGTGTTAATGGAAAAGATAATGTTGTATTTTCTCATTCATCTCTTTATGAATACAGCTCTTTAAATATACTAAAATAGAATAGCTACTATGGTAGCTTTACAATTGTATCCAAACACATATAGAAGCTATGCAATTGTGTCTAACAATCAAATAATTATGGTAGATTTGACCCTGGAATATCTATAGTAATCACTACCATAATAGCCATGATATTGATGACCATAATAGCCATGATATTCTGACCATAATAGCCATGATATTCTGATCTTAGAATCCTTGAGGTCATACTTACCATAGTGGTCATGATCTTGACAACTCATTAAGATATTCACCATAATTCTAACATATTTTATTCTTAACACTTCTCCTCAAGCTCGAGCATAGATATTGATCATGCCCAGCTTGTTACAAATGTAATCAATCCTAGCTCGGGTAAGACTCTTTGTAAACAAATTGGCTAGTTGATCCTTTGAGTGTATGTAACTAGTAAAAATAAGCTTTTGCTGAATCTTTTTCCTCATAAAGTGATAATCAACTTCAATGTGCTTCGTCTTCTCATGAAACATTGGGTTTGATGCAATATGCGTAGTTGCTTGATTATCACACCACAGCTTCATAGGAGAAGAGTTTTTAAAACCAATTTGTTCTAGAAGATGTCGAATTCACATCAATTCACATGTTGTCTGTGCCATGGCCCGGTATTCTGATTCTGCACTCGATCGAGACACTATATTTTGCTTCTTACTCTTCCAAGATACTAAATTTTCTTCCATAAATACACAGTATCCTGTTGTAGACTTTCTATCATTCGGCGAACCTGTCCAATCAGCATCAGTAAACTCCTTAATCTGTATACCACCATGATCTCTATACACAATACCCTTTCCTGGGGCTCCTTTCAAGTATCTTACTATACGGATTAAAGCATCCCAATGTACAGTAGTGGGTGCCGACATGAACTGACTCAATACACTCACAGCAAATGCAATGTCTGGATGAGTGATTGTGAGGTAGTTAAGTTTTCCAACAAGTCTTCTGTATTTCTCTGGTTCAGTAAATATCTCCCCCTCTTCTGCTACAAGTTTGACATTAGGATCCATAGGAGTTTCATAAGGCTTTGCTCCAAGTAGACCGGTATTTGTCAAAAGATCTAGAATATACTTTCTTTGAGAAAGAAATATACCTTTCTTCGAGTAAGCTAGTTCAATCCCAAAGAAGTACTTCAGTTGTCTCAAATCTTGTCTGAAGAAACTTCTTAAGTGAAGAATTACCCTGTGCATCGCTTCTTATAATCACAATATTATCAACATACACAATTAACAAAATATAACCACTGTCAGTATGTTTGAAAAACACAGTATGATCACATGAACTCCTCTTCATGCCAAACTCTATCACCACGTCATTGAACCTACCAAACCAAGCTCTGGGAGACTGCTTCAACCCATATAATGATTTTTTTAAATTTGCACACTCTATCTTACTCCCCCTGAGCAACAAACTCAGGAGAGATAAATATGCGAATAGATGTCATCTTAGCCACAGGAGAAAGTATCAGTATAATCCACACCATAAGTCTAGGCATATCCTTTAGCAACCAAACGAGCTTTCAATCTATGAACAGAACCATCAGCCTTCATTTTCACCATATATACCCACTTACATCCAATAGTATGCTTACCTGATGGGAGAGAAACCAAGTCCCAAGTGCTATTAGCCTCAAGAGCCGACATTTCTTTCTCCATAACTGTCCTCCAGCCATTGTGTGACAATGCCTCATCTAGTGTCTTAGGAATAGTCAATAGAATCAAGAGAGGTAACAAAGGAGCGGGTTGACTGTGATAAATGGTTATAGGAAATAAAAGATGAAATAGGATGGGTATAATTGTGTTTATCTTTCCTGAGAGCAATAGGTAGATCAAGATTAGAATCAGATGACGTGGAAGCCGGTTGGGATGAGATAGCCATTGGTGGATCTGCTGGTTGAGGACCTTTAACATCTGACTGGGGAGGTTTATCTTGGCGAGTGTAGACATAAGTAATGGGAGGACGAGATGGATCAGATGAAATAGTAGAGGTGGGATAACTGATATTGTAGACCAGAAAGTCCTCCATAGAGTCCATCTCAGAAGTAGAAGGAGAGGGATTAGCAAAGAAAGGACTCGATTCAAAGAAGGTGACATCTCGAGACACAATATATCGACCTAACACAGGAGAATAACATCGGTACCTTTTTGTGTACGGGAATACTCAAGAAAGATACTTTAATGATCGAGGGTCCAACTTACTGATCTGGGATCTCATATCTTGTACAAAATAAGTGCAGCCAAATATCTTTGGAGGAATGGAAAACAATGACTGAGTAGGGAATAAAACCGTATAAGGTGCACGACCATTAAGAACAGAGGATGGCATGTGGTTTATAAGAAATGTAGTAGTATGAACTGCATCTGCCCAAAATATTTTAGGTACTCTCATTTGAAACATTAAGGCTGTAGCAACTTCCATGATGGTTCTTCCTCTCAGCTATTCCATTTTGTTGAGGGGTACCAACACATGATGATTCATGGATAATGCCATTTTGTGTCACATAAGTGTTAAATTGTTCAAAAAAATATTCTTTGGCATTATCACTACGAAGAATACGAACATTGTAATTGTACTGGGTACGAACCTCGGAACAAAAAGCAAAAAAAGTATAAAACAACTCAGATCGAGATTTCATTAGATATAACCAAGTACTTCTTGAATAATCATCAACAAAAGTTACAAAATATCGAAAGCCAGACTTGGAAGTGACAGAACATGGACCCCACATATCAGAATGAACAAGATCGAAAGGAGATAAGGCTCTTTTATTCACTCTTGGAGGATATGACATCTGATGGTATTTAGCAAACTCATACGACTCACAAGACAAACTAGTTATTGAACTTAGCTCAGGACACATTTTCTTCAAGACTTCTACGGACGGATGACCAAGACGATAATGAAGTTGGAATGGAGAGATGTCAGACCTGACAGTAGATGCAACACTAGATGGGATAGTAGTAGTAATCTTATCCAGCAGATACAATCTATTTGACTCGCTTCCCTTACCAAGGATCTTCCGAGTTGATAGATCCTGAAACAAATAGTAGCCAGGAAAAAATGTAACATAACAATTTAAGACTTTAGTGATTTGGCTAATAGATATCAAGTTAAAAGGAAATCTAGGAAGATACAAAATAGAAGACAAGGGAAGCGAAGAGGTAATGGATGTATCTCCACTACCTAAGACTTTGGTAGTGGATCCATCTGCTAGTGTTACATTAAAGCACTCATCAGACAGTTTATAATGGGATAAGATACCTTGATCACCTGTCATGTGGTCAGTGGTACCTGAGTCAATGACCCAGTATCGGGATAAGGATGAAAGGGAGGCAACGGGGTTACCTGTCTTGACTAGAGTAGCTTTAGAGGAGGATGTCGACTGCTGAGACTACTGAAATTGGGTGTACCTGGCAAACTCCTCATTAGACATGATTACGGTACGACCCTCGGGGTGATGAGTAACTGAATCAATTGGATGTGATATAGCATGAGCAAATCTGGATGCCTGATACTGAGACTGCATCTGTTGTGCTTGTGGAGGTTTAGGACACTGATGACGAAAATGTCCTAGTTCTCCACAGTTATAGCACACTCTTTGGCTCCCACGACCACCATATCCTCTACCTCCACGTCCTCTTCTACCACCATATCCTCCATCTCTTCCTTTATATCCACCACCACCATTACTCTAAAATGCAAGGATAGATCCACTAGACATGTCCTTAGTATCTAAGGTACTCTCTCGAGCTGCACTGAGTACAGTAGTGACAACATCAAACAAGGAATCCACATCCTTGTTGGCCAACAACTATAACCGAATCACTTCGTACTCTGTATCCAATCCAGACAACCAACCAAATACAAACACTGTCTCACGCTGCTCCATCATAGCTACATCAGTAGAGATTGGCATTGTCATACAAAAATCTTCTATGGCTTGTTTATACTCATAATAATAGTCCATGATACTTTGCCCATTTTGACTTGGACGACTCACCTCTTGATCCAAACTATATAACCTTTTCATATTTCTAATCCCAGAAAAACACTAATGCAACAACTTCCATAGCTCTTTTATCATCGTAACATGCTGCATTGAGAGAGCCATCTTTCTATCAATGCAATTGACAATCTAAGAAAACAATCTCTTATCTTTAGTCAACCATAGTTTGGCTTCCCTTTCTCCTTTAGGACATAACTCAATAAGGTGTTCTTCCTTGCCAAGTCCTCCAATATTGATCTTGACAAGGAAACGCCATTCCACAAAATTGGATCCAACACCAGCTAGTATCATATTAATTAGTTTTTGGTGTGAGGACACTACTTCAACACTCTTAAGGCCCTCTTCTTATGCCATTACTCAAAAACACTGCACTATTTCAATCAATTAAAACAATACCACAACAAACTACACCCTCACACCCCCACAACTTGGATCATGCTACCACAAACAACCTGAAATCAGCCCAATTATCTCTACTAGAGATTCCTAATCCATAGGTTATCATCACACAACCTACATCCCATCAAAAACAAACTCCATAATCAGTGCAAGAAATCTGCACTGAAAGGCACAAACCAATAAACACATAAAGACACAAGCAATAGGCCATAAAAGGACTGATCTGGATGGTGGTATGGCAGATCTACAGATCTGGTTCTGGGGCAGATCTGGTGCAAATCTGGTTCTGGGAGAGATCTGGTGGTCGGCAAGGGTTGGAAGGTTAGGAGATGATGGAAGATGATGGAAGGCAGCAAGAAGATGGCGGGTGGATAGAGAAAGAGGGTGGCGGCTAGTTGCTTTGGCTATGGTTAGGGTTTTGGCTCTGATACCATGTTAATGAAAAAGATAATGTTGTATTTTCTCATTCACCTCTTTATAAATACAACTCTTTAAATATACTAAAATGGAATAGCTACTATCGTAGCTTTACAATTATATCCAAATACATATGGAAGCTATGCAATTGTGTCTAACAATCAAATAATTATGGTAGATTTGACCTTAGAATATCTATAGTAATCACTACCATAATAGCCATAATATTGACGACCATAATAGCCATGATATTTTGACCATAATAGCCGTGATATTCTGATCTTGGAATCCTTGAGGTCATACTTACCATAGTGGTCATGATCTTGACAACTCATTAAGATATTCACCATAATTCTAACATATTTTATTCTTAACACTTTGAAAGGTCCAAGTTGAAGGGGTTGAAAGAAAATCCTTTCTTCTCCTTGATCCAATTGGTAAAATGTTTTGTGGTTTTAACTAGATTATGAATAGTTAATGTGAGTTCTAATTATGATGTATATCTTAATCTACAAATCCTTGCTGGATTGTTAACATCCAATGATTTCTATGTTTTTTAATGCTGATGTATTCTTTTAATTCTACTCATACTATTAAACATTCAAGGTCTAGATCCAGTGAAAATCTAGATAAGACCTGAGAAATGCCTATATCAAACCCCTCCTCTCTGCATGCAGGGCCATGCCAAGAATCTGGTGTGATTGAACAGGCTGGGGGATGTGTGGCACTCAGCATCTTTAGGTGTGTGCACATTAAGTATGCCTTAAAAATAAATGAATCCAACCAAATGACCAAACTGAGATTTTGCTTTTTTTCAAATAGTAGAGAAATTTTGTTTTCATCCATGTGATGGATTTGTGTTTGAGGGAGAAATAATGATGCATGAGAGAAACCACTCAGAGTTGAAAAAGGGGAGAAACTAAATGAGAAGGAACACCGAAAATACTTAGTTATTTTGGAGAGCAGCCCGTAATGCACAATAAACAGGGAGAGCAAGGGCTAATGTGAAATCTAAAGGCCCATTTAATTCAGAATTCAGTCAGAGGATAGATGCCTAATGTTGAAAAATGGCCTAGATATATTTTGGGTTTTTCATTAAATAACTTTGAATGGTTACCTGGTGTTCCCTCTTCTATTGTATTCATGGATGGTTTGAAGAAGTATGATTCTGTTCAACTTAAAGATAGAAGAACTATATTGTAGTGATGAGAGACTTTCTCCAAGTTTCTCTGCTTTCCTGAGAAAAGGAAAGATTTTTTTCTCCTGGCTCAACTTTTTCTTACATTTGAATGGATGTTTATGCCTATTGGAAGTAAAATACTAAAATTAATGCTTCAGTTGTGTCTCATTGAGATGTCATGCCCACATTTCAAATGATAACATTGGATTATTATATTCTTGTCCTATAACTTGGTGGCTATTTTTTCTTGTTTTCTTGGTGGTTGATCTGAGATTTTGACTGTAGGTTAGAGCTAACACTTTTATCAAACTTTCTCATAATTTACATAATATTTCTTAATTTCAAAAAAAAAAAAGACTTGGTTGATGTGTATTTTATAACCTTGTTATCGAGTACAATTACTTAAGAATGGAGAAAAGGAGTATCAATAATGATTTAGAAGTATTAGTATTTAGCATTACTCAATCATACTTGTTTTTTGAGTTCCCAATATGACAAATCATCAATGCTTCATGGTTCATATTTTGCTACATTGGTCTCTATTCTAAATGGCATGCTTGTAGGTTGTCTCTACATCATAATAGTGAAGGAAAAACTAGTTTTCCTGTTGCAGGATCGATCTGATCTAATCAAATCTAAAGCGAAAATTTCAAAATTTTTTCCAAATGATCCGATTAGATCTGAGAGTTCTTAGATCTAATTGGTATGATTTGATATCGAAAACTAAATTAAAATAAATTTGTAACATTAGATGTTACCTGATTTGGGTAAACAATTTACTCGCTGTGATGATCTGACGGCACGTAGAGGTTCTGGATCTAACCGCACATGCGCCCGGCCTCTATCGAATTTTACTCGGTTAGATCTGGACGTCCTCTCCTACTGGATCTGATCTTAAAAGATCAGATCAAAAAAGTTTTGGTGCACCTTCGAAGATGATCTCCAATAGCAGCACGTTCGTCTCTTGATCGGGATCTTGTTGCGCAGCCTTTATAGGACCAGGGACTCAACTCTTGATCTCCGATTTTGTCCAAACCTTTTGGGCGTGGAAGAAGGCGTGGGAGATGGAGGGAGAGACAGAGCTTCGCTGTGGAGAAATTGCAATGCAAAATAACTAGGTGTAGGGGGTCTTTATATAGACCAAGTGCTACCCTGGAGTCACATTGATTTGAGCAACTGGTTTGCTTAAATTAATTAGACTCCTATCAGATCCTCCTCACCAAAAACCAGATCTCCATCTGGTTTTGTCGCCCAAAACATGCCCAAAAGTGGGGCCAACATTGGATGAAGACAAAGACTTGGTGCAGGGTTTATCTCCCGGGTATTTGATCTCAACAAGTTCCTTTGACCCATTCAAATCCCATTTGAATAGGACTCCACTTATCCATATGGGATGCACGTCATATGGGGGCGTGCGCTCTCATGCTTCATGCAAATCCTAAGGGGGCGTGCAGCTCTAAAATTTCTCCAGGGGTGCACGCCCCTCTCCCTTCTTTCCTGCAATATGGGTCAACCTTTGACCCTTGTTTTGTTCCTATCTGATGGGATTAAGACAAGCCCTTTTTTTTAGGACAAGCCTTGATTTGACTAGGACAAGGCCCAGTCAGACAAGAACAAATCCATATAGGGCTTCCGGATGAGCCAAATCTAATTTGACTTAGTCGAAATGATCCAGAAAGTCAACAAAAGGAGAATGTTAGGCTCAATCGTATGCTAGCATGATTTTCTTGAACCTAATTGGATCTAATCCAAATCAATTGAACTAGATTAGTCTAATTGATAACATCTAGATCCAAATTCTTGTTTGTGTGACACAGTTAGATTCAATTCTGTATGGTAATGGGATATATCGAGATCTCTATTATCGATATTATCGAAACATCTTTCGATGGACCAAAACTCTTCTGATTCATCCAATTAGAAATGTCGATCATCAAGACAATTCTAATTGATCCAAAAATCTACCAGTGATACCTAGCAGTATGTGGTCGCAACCCATCAGAATCGAATGCGAACCTCTCGGTACAGCTACCTGTGTAATTGGGTTCTATCATGAGCCCTGATAGGATCAAAGTCAAGGTGAACTTATCTGATCTAACACCCGTCATATGAATAAATCATTCGATTCAAGTCCAATGTGAAACCCTAATAGAAACTCCTTTCTATTAATTCACACTAGCATGGCCATGGATTTAAGGACTCGATCGTATGATCATCATAGGACTACTATTCTATCGAGGTTGATAGATTTTCTGTTGGTGCGATCCAATTCCTACAATGAATAGGCTATAGCCAACATACACCTCCAGATTTTGAATGGCTAGGAGATCGAGTTATGGTGTAGTCAAACTATAACACACTCAAGGTGAACTGCCGATGCACCTCAGATCAAAGAACTAGACACAACTGCAGCATCGAGCTAGTCATTGACGAGAAGGTAGACTCCCTTATAATTGCTCGAGGTGGTCCGGTCAGTGCCCTCGTTCTCAACGAGTATTTGTACTTTCGCTTTGGTGTCTCCACACTATAGACTCAAGACTCATCCATCCTTAGAAAATGATGATACACCAATCTTCCGGATTGATCACTATCCTCGTGATGATCCTACGATCGGAAGCAATTTATGAGTTAATTATGATCACATATGCCTTAAATTTTCAACTCTTGAAAATATGCGTTATCATGCCCGTTAACTCAAAGGATGTATCACAGATACTTTAAATACACAATGTGATAGAAAATAATCTTTTTATTAATTTTAATCAAAATTATAAAAATATTTGTAGAAAGTATATTACAAGTGTCGGCCAATCTGACTTCCAGGGCACTCATCTAACAAATAGTCTATACTATTTTTTTTCTTAAAAGGAACACTTCCATGATTAAGCACTCAAGTGTTATAAAATTGAATTGTATGATGATTCATGGCATTTCTTTATGGAACTTTGAGTCTCTTCACTCTTAAAAATTCCAACCATTGGAATGAGAGAGAAAACTTTAGATGTTCTTTTTCTAT
This sequence comes from Cocos nucifera, assembly GCA_006176705.1. Taxonomy (NCBI): domain Eukaryota; kingdom Viridiplantae; phylum Streptophyta; class Magnoliopsida; order Arecales; family Arecaceae; genus Cocos; species Cocos nucifera. Next base: position 212,466 of record QRFJ01000229.1, on the reverse strand, counting down.
GTTTATATCATGTGCAAGTGGAAAGCTGCTTTGCTCGGGTTACAGATGAGATATTCAATCTAGAGAGATTATCATACAAGAGATAATGTTCTCAGAAGAGTTAGTCAGTCTGATCATATACGTTATGTTGTCCCTCCAACTCCAGCTATTCCGTCTTTCAAGGAAACTCCCTCCAAGCCTTGGCCTTATGCTGCTTGCCAAAGTTCTACATGTGTCCACTCTAGGTACCGCCCTTCTGATGCTTATTTTACCAAAATCTTTGCCAAGTGCACCCTGACATCGCCTTCCTTCAAGCCGGTATTGCGCTACTGTTGTTGTGCTTGTCACCCCCATTGTTTGCATGGAAAAGTAACTAGCTTGTCCTTGCTCAAGAAGGCAAGAATAAAAAGAGCAATGCCCTGGTGCCATCCATCAAATGCAACTTGTCTTATTACAACCTTCCTTTCTCTCACTTTTCTACTATGTCTGCATCTATTGGATCCAAGGAATGGGTAGTTTTGGTGAATGATAGTGGTCTGTGCAAGTGATCAAACATACGTGATATTCACAAGTTGATTTACTGTAAAAAGTCTTTGCTATTAGGAATAGATATGGCCACATGGTCTTGATTAGCATCTAGTGCCCCATTTTTAGAAGTAGCTTTGATGTGCCACTGTAGCAGCCTCTGCATGCACTTTAGCAGAATAAATTGGAGGGATGAAGGAGAAATGGTAAGGGATTTGCAGGGAGGTTGGCAAGTGGCTCAGGTGGGAGTTAGGAAGGGAGGGAGAGGGTAAAAATACAGAGAGTGAGGGTTGAATGCATGGGATGAGACATTTTTTTAAAAATAAATTTCCTTTAGGTCTTGGCTAAAATTTACTGACTTTTCTTTGTGGGATAAGTTGTATTATCCTAGTCAACTTTTGTTTAATATGTATTTTTAAGTTTTCTTATATATATATATATATATAGACTGGGCTCTTATCGACTGGAGCCTAGCCTATATCTAGTCGGATCCCTGACTGTTCGATCAGCGCGTATCTTCGAGCGCGTGACTAAAAAGGTGCGCCGATTGAAAAAAGATGCGGGCGCACGCCAAAAAAAAATAGATGGAAAAAGAAATTTAGAAAAAAATCTGAATCTAAAAAAACTGAAAAAAATTTAGAAAAAAAATTTGAACTTGAAAAAAAAATTGAAAAAAAATCAGAAAAAAGTCTGAAAAAATTCAGAAAAAAATATCTGAAAAAAAAGGAAAGAAGGTGCAAAGGTGCCTTCTTTCTTTTTTTAATTAATTAATTAAAAAATAAAAAAAGAAGGCACCTTCCTTCTTTTGAAAGGAGGCTTGCCTTCTTTCTTTTTTTTTTCTCAAGGTTTTTTTGAATTTTTTTTAATTTTTGGGCCTGCCTAAAAAAAATTAAAAAAAAAATTTCAGCCCTTCAGTATTTTTTCAGCATGGAAGGCATTTTCAGGCGCCTTCAGGGCGCATGAAGGCGCCTTCATGCGCCCTGAAGGCGTATTCAGGGGCCTGAAGGCGCCTTCCAGGTTAAAAAAAAAAAATAATAATAAAATAAAAAATAATAATAAAATAAAAAAAATAGATTTTTTTTTCTGATTTTTTTTTCAGTTGTTTTTTCTGAATTTTTTCAGTTTTTTCAGATTCGAATTTTTTTCTGAATTTTTTTCACTATTTTTTTCGGGCACGCACCTACGTTTTTTTCAGCCGGCGCACCTTTTTAGACGTGCGCTCGAAGATGCATGCTGATCGAACAGTCGGAGATCCGACCGGATCTAGGCTGGGCTCTGGTCGACGGAGCCCAGTCTACCTATATATATACACCCACAATTAATTAATATTTCTTAAAATATTTTCCATGGATGATTATATGTATAAGGAATCAATGAACATAAACTTCCAAATAGTTGCATACTTGAAGTTTTTAAGTTTTCTCAGCTGAAAGCCAAATAGAAAGGTTATCTTTTACTGAATTTTTTTACATGCATTGGTTTCACACTTTTTCATCCATAAGATTCAGCTATGTGCATTACACACTTAGCTCAAAGCCAAGGAAATCTACAGGTTGCTTTGTTTTGGAAACTCAAGATGTTTTTTCTGTGCACTTGCATGAGGATGATGTCATGTTCCTCCATTCAAAACAATTCTGAATTTCTCATAGCTATAAGTGAGTTTAGCATTATGCCACTTTGGTTGCAATTGTAAGTGTCCAACTATCAAGTACCATTCTCTGGTAAAATCAGGTAGTAGAAGCTCATAATGGCACATGGGTGTGTTTCATACTGAATGGTCAGTAACTGTGAACCGCTCCTGAAATCATGCTATAGCATTGCGATAAGAATATGATTGATGTTTTCTTTTTCTAAATGTTTAACCAAGAGGCTAATTCAGGACTGGGCATTGGAACTAAAGCCTATTCACCCAGTAATTATCAAATCTATTTCACTGAGGACCCTAAGAAGCAAGCCATATAGGTGAACACTAGAAGCGATAAAACTGGGATATCTCTTAAGGTGTAGCGTATTCAACATATCTGTGTTCAAGCCCATGTAGGCTTGTTTTTTATGCTCAATAAGATGTGATGCAAGATTTTCTCCAAAAAAAAAAGGAGAGGAGGATGTGATGCAAGATCAATGTCTCTTTGTTTGCTATCTTGGTAATACCTTCACAGAAGCCAAGATGAATGATGGAAGATGAAGAAGAAAAGAATGAAAAAGAAGGAATGGAAGAAAAGAGAAGGGAAATAGAGAAGGGAGAGAGAGAATGGGGAAACAATTGTGCTAGGCTTTTTAACCTTATTTTCTTATTATAATAACCCAAGGATCGTCCCTGACAGTCAGTCATACACTTGTCATAGAGGTTAATGAGCAGCCAAATTTACCTGTTTGAGTCCAAATAGGTTGCTATGAACAAAGAAACGAAAATACTACTTGCAAGTCATTGTTACTATAACATGCAGTGTACACTACAGTATTGTAGAGAATAATTTGCATGCACTTTCCTATTAATGATCCATCAAACTAATGAAAGAAATAAGAATACCTAAACCAGACTTCTTAAGCGGTCTTTAAACTAAAACGAAACAGTAAAGGCAACTAAAATCTATGAGTTGGCCAGTCAAATTCTCAGTAAAAAATTGAATTTCTAGACCTCAAAATCTATGAACAATTTGGCTGTTGTATGAAATTTGGAGCACCGATGCATCCTGATGTTTACCCAAGGTATACCCAATAGCTGTGCTTCGTAATTTTTTGTTGATGGCTTTGTTGTTCAAGCACGCACTTGGCTGAAAGAGCAAGCCAGTGGTGTTTTTTGAAGTATATTTTTGTGGGAGCAATTGGATATTGATTTGAAGCACTTTGGATACTCCTTATCCATTTCACCTAAATTTAGGTTTTCTTGGCTGATCTTCAGTTATGATTGCATTAGGGAGCCGGACTTTAGGCATTTTTTTTGGAAGCCCCATACTGCCCACTGATGCAGGTGTATAGGACAGTCTGCTTCCTACTTGAGTTTCAAAATGCACAGAACAAGATAATACAGATGGAAGAAATATAAAGAGATAGGACCGTAAAGAAGAAAGATTTATGAGTGTGAAAAAAAAAATCAAATAAACAAAGACATGAGTAGAGAATCACTTTAGAGAGTCTGCATCCAAAGATTCTCAGCATCACCAAATCCCGAAGCTTACTCAGCCGCTGCTTGGAGTGGACACTGGTTTTCTCTCTGCCTATGGAGTTCGCATCATTGGGTTTGCATGGAGTCAGCACCTGAGAAAACTTTTGAAGAGAACCTCACAACGTTAATTGGTCAATTTTTTATTTACAGTTATGGGGATCCTAAATCTCATAGAACTGTCTTATACTAATTGTAAGGCAATCATTCAAGAAAAATAAAAGATTTAGTAAAAAATACTTTTGCTACATCCATAGGACTTTTGATAACCTTTCTTGGATAGAAAAATATTGAAATAGGCCAAAACCACCAAAAATTGTCCTTGAGTCAAGCTAGCTGTGGAACAGCAAAATCATAATGTTCCGCAACTTCATTAGCAGCATTCTGCAAGAAAAGTCTTCAATTTTTGGCCATATCTCTCTCATCTAGATTCTCTTTAGGGTGATTCAAGTTTTGCTGGAAAGCTATACTTAATAAAGCCATCCTTGGGACAGTCTGTCTGGCTGAAACTTGCCCTAAAATCCTATTCCTGTACTGATGCTACAAGTATTGGGCTCATGGACACGTGGATCAGGGGTCTGATGTGTGACTCCTCATTGCTTGGTGCATAATGGATTTAACATGGTCTGGGCCCACATCTGGATCCCATCTTGCATCCAAAATCTGTGACCTATGCCTCTTCTTGGACCTCTCTTTGGTTTGGCTTCAGCTCCAACATAGATGAAAGAGCTGCTCTTCACCTTCATTTCCTAGTAGCAGCTTTGTCTTGAGCTTCATGTAGTTTCTCTTCCTTGTTATAATTGACATTTGGCATGCCTTATCATGAATGCATGTGTTGTTTATTTGTGCAACTAATCCTATACCTGTATTCTTATTTCTCTTTTTGTGATCATCTATGACAATTCTTAGCTGCTGCCAAACTGTCTTTCAGCACCATGAGAACAGGATTGGTATGCATTAGTGGGCTACCAGGGAAGCGGATGCTAAGGTCCCCTATTTTCAAATGCAGGATTTTTTGCATTCTCTACATTCATGACAGAGAACAATTAGATTTGCTTAAGATCTCTTCTTCATATGAGATCTTTTGGCTAAGGATGCCACTTTTATTCAGTGCACATTCTGGGAGGATTGTCTGCGAAGCTGCCAAAGCAACTTCCAGACCTATATTGGTCAGATTTTATTTATGTATAACACCTTGATGCATGCTAGATTTAGAAAATGCTGACCGCTCACAATTGCTTCTTGTGGTTGACTGGGTATCATCCCTGTTGTATTACATTATGGGCAAACTCTCTTCATCTTTAAGAGTTATTGTGGTTTGATATCTAATTCTCAAGGTTCATGGATTTCTGGAATTTGTAGAAAGTGGAAAAGAGACTAAGCCATAAAGCAAAATGAAACTAATAATGGAACAAGAAGGATGAGCCATTTCGAGCCCAAGGATATTAGGATCATTTGAATTTGCAGACAGGAATCATGATCAGTTACTTGGTTGCATAAGAGGTTGCTGTGATTTTCATTCTGAGGAAAGGTTGTCGCTATGATTCACTGACTCCTGAATGTATCTTTTGCTTGGGTTGCTTATGAATTGCATTTGAATAATCTAGTTGCATGGCTCATCCCAAGTATTTTATCACACGGAGGACTAGGCATATTGAGTTTTTCTTAGGTACGTTGGGCATATTGAGTTTAACCTTTATTGGTGGATATGTTATCGGCGCTTTAGCTTTAAATGAGGTATTGAAGATTATGTTTTGAAAAATGCTTTGAGGTGCCAATTAAGTGCACAAGAAAAGTCTCCATTCATTTAGATTGGCTTGGCAACTCAATATCCAACCACCTTCCGGGTATTGCACCAATTCCTACGAATAATACCAATCCTGTCAGGCCACATGACAGGAGAACTTTCTGTGTGCATGAAATTGGCACCTGCCAGCGTTCATCTTATATTATTGATCATCACATGTACTGATATGTTGTTGTCCACACGATAGTGGGCCTCTTTTTTTTTTTTTTTTGGATTTTTTCCATTGACCCATGGTTAGTCCAAAACTATAATCACGCTATCATCAAAGGCAGGCCATAGATAGACAGCATTTTTTTCTCTATTTTTGCCATTTAAAACATGTGTTTTCAATGAAATCCAAAATTTATTACATTTAGTTCCTGTCACGTTGGATGAATGCGAAGGATGAAAATTTATATTTTGCAATTACTCCTGCCAAGATTATAGTCCTCTACATCATCTTGTGCCAGTAAGTTTGTGGCATTCCCATACTGTAAGGTTATTAGGTTATGTGTGCTATTCTCTCTAGGTCTTTAGTGCTAGCATGCATCACATATTTTGAAATGCTCGTATTATGATTGTTTACTGAGAAAACAAAAACATTTTCTCTCCAGCAGAGGGATGTATTCTGAAACTGATGCCAGATGTAATTTGTGTTCAGGAACTTAGAGAACGAGGTTGCCTTCTTGTGTCGACTGACATAGCAAGCAGAGGATTTGATCTGCCACAGACTACGCACATATACAACTTTGATCTTCCAAGGAGCGCGGTCGACTATCTCCACCGTGCTGGAAGAACAGGACGAATACCATTCTCCAAGGATAAATGCAGTGTCACAAGTCTCATCACCAAGGAGGAGCGCTTTGTGTTGCAGAGGTTTGAAAATGTGTTGATGTTCCAATGTGAAGAATTGGTTCTGGAGTCTCTTACAAATTAATCTCTTCTTTTGTGTGTGTGTGGAGAGCCGTTCTGGATCCACCCCTCGGCAACATGTTCTTGTGTTTGTCTAGGCCCTGCTTAGATTTGGCTTGGTCTGGACCAGTTCTTTAGTTTAACGATTAGTAGAAGTTGATGTGCCAGTGTGTGATAAAAAAAAAAAAAGTGAAAACTATGCGATGAAACAAGATTGAAATCTCTCCCAAAAAATAACATATGCTGCTGGCTTAACCGTTTGGAGATATTTCCGTCTACTGGCCTGACAAAATTATTTCACCTCTGCCTAGGTAAATAGTTTAGCTAATGAGACGAACAAATTAAGTTGATTTTGATTTAACAATGGCACAGGTTATGATTAGGAGTAACTTTTTCATTTTTCTGGCATTTAACAGCATGTATTATCACTTTTTATGTTGAACAGTGTCGTTCATATTTACAAAATGGCACCACAAGAAAGTCTATAATAGCAGAGCATGCTTCCCCTAGGCTCTGCTTTGAGTTGCATGGGTTTGCCAAACACAAATGGCTAATCTTCCCCTCATTTTTTCTTTTTTTTGATTACATCATGCTCAAGTCTCACAGGCGCAAAAAAAAAAAAAAAAAAAAAGCTTCACACTAACACAACTTGTGTAACTCGTGTCTACATAATTGGCCGTAAGAATGCAACCTTTTTGGGCACCCACGGTAACTTACCATGGCCTTTTGTCAAATTTCTAGCAACATGGATGTGGACCTGAGGAAAAGGGGGTGTTTTTGTTGAATTATAAAGGGTTTTCTTCTGTTGTTTGGTAAATATGAATATAGGTGGGTGTTTCCACAAAAATTCACTGAATTTTGGTGCTGAAAAGGTTAATTAGAGCCTAGCTGGTTCAAAGGGAGATTTCTTTCGACAAGGGTCTTGCTAACACTTCAATTCTCTTCATTTTATATATTACTGTTAACTGAGAAGATGATTTCCTGGATTGACTCAATTTGTCAACCATTTTCGTGGAGTGTTATATAGGCTAATTGGGGTATGCTCTTTACTTAAATCCATTTTGCTAAGAATCAAAATCACAGGCTTCAGGTAAGAAGCTAGGCATTACCCACTCGGAATAGCTTATCAGAAGTGTCAATGCGGTCACAAATTATAAATAGGATTTTTTTTTTTTGGTAGAAGATAAATATATAGAATTGCATAAGAATTAGAGTACAAAAAGTGTTGTGGTTCATGTACAAATTGTATAATGAGACTGAACACACAACAGACAAAAAAGTATAAGCCAAAGTAGAAATAGGAAAGACAAAATATAAGAGGAGATGAAACCATATTATATAGAAGTGTGCAATAGAAAGAAGATGAAATCTATGGTAACAACAATTGGCTGTAGGGGTATAACAAAAAGATAAAATTTGAGAGTAGCAATCCTCGTAAAACTTTATAATCTTTGATTAAGGGCATAGTATAGACAAAATCCAGCAGTGAAAATCAACTCCTTTGCTAAAATATGAGATATAGAAGAGCTCATAATGAAGAGCATATGTAGAAAGGAAGCTGTTGTGAATTGATAAAGTATTGACAGTAATAGTAGAGAGTATAATACAGCAAGATAATATATAAATTATGTGGAGTGGCAGCATGAATAGCAGTCGGAGTAGCAGTCCCTGTGAGAAGATAGTCTAAGATGCCCTTCATACTTCCGAAAGTCAGTAGATATGATATTACTACTTGCTTAAACTGGTGGTCATCATAAAGTATCTGACATATACAAATATAGATAATTCCCATAGCAAAAGCATATCCAGCAATCTGCATGAATTGCCAAAAGTCTGTACAGAAGCAGGTATATATTTGCTGTTGAAGTATATGTTAAGGCAAAGAGTATGCATATGTAAGAAGTGTAATATAGTTGCAGTACTGGAAGTAGTGAAGTCTATAAAAGTTGAAAGAAAGTTTTTGAGCTATGGCCTCAAGCAAGAAGAACATGTCAAATGTGTGCCGCTTTCCATCAGTATAAATTATTTTTGAGACATCATTTGGGATAAAGTAATAGTAGGCACACAAGTATATAAATAGGACATTATATAACCATTAGAAACACTCCTATAGAGTATCCCATTTCCAATGATCACCTCAAAGTTGGTGAAATTTCTTTTCTTTTTTAATTGGACAAGAAATCTATATTGAAATTAGGATAAGGGTCTGACTCAAATTTTGGTCCCCACCAATTCTGAAAAACTTTACCTACCATACTAATTGGCACTTTAAATGGATTAATTGAATAATGGGTAGGATGTTTTAGACCGACACTTATATGATTCTAGCACCTTTGCTGATGAGTTTGTCTTCACATTTCTTAGAAGTGTAATGACATGCTGGTTAATTTAATAAATTTGCAATTTGAATTGGATCTATTTAAGACTTATCTTTCCATGGAGTCCTCCATGATCAGGAGTGGAACATATAAGAGATCATCTTCAATAGGCTATATACCCTGGAAACCCTCTCTTATGTTTTTCATATTGGAAATAAAATAGCAAAGTAGTTTTCTCCTTCAATATATCTATTATCAATTTTGGAACACCATGGATGGTGCAGAAGTTTTGTAGCTTATAATTAATGATAAAATTGATAAGTAATTGTAAAAGAATCTTTTAGAGAGCTTGAGATGACTGATAAGGAAAAAACTATCTTAAAAATTTATCTGCTCTCTCTATAGAGGGGAAGGAGGCTACTATAGATATTAATTGACCAGATTCGATGAGGGCTTCCTCATTGGGCATCTCTACATCTTGGATCTAAAGAAAAAAAGGGGCGAATAGCTTGCATCCAAGAAGCGCTTCAAGTTTGAATGGTGCAAGGGTGAACGAAACCAATGAATAATGGTCTCGAGTTATCTAAGGAGCTGATTGCTTTTGATGAGAGACCATCAAGGCTATAGCTGAGAAGGTGGCAGCTTTAGAGGAGAGATTCACACAAGTAGTAGCCTTCTCGAATGAGGAGATCCACAAAGCTTGTAAGGAAAGACTACTTTGATGGGTAAGTTCTTAGACAATGAATTCTTCTTGATTTTGTAAAAAAAGAGACGAGAGTGAGGTGGAATGTATAATGGCACTTCTATGTATCGCCGCTCTCATAAGAGGTTATTCTCTTTGATCTTCCATCAGAAGAGATTAGGAATCACATATAGGCTTGGAGGCTTTGATCTTTAGCAGGTTAGCTACTAGTGCTAGAAAGTTGGAAACCAAATTTAAAGCTTGGACAGGACATTGTCTATCAGGCTAGGGTTTGGATTCGACTACCTAATCTTCCCTTGAAGCTATGGGGCAAAGATAAAATCCTCAAAATTGTATTTATGCCCAGCACCCTTTATTCCTTGATGAGTGGATTGAATCCTCTTCTAGAATGGATTCTACCTATGTTTGTATTCTTATTGATGTTATGAAGAGTGGTTCCCTTATTGATGCTATGGGTCAACAACTTTATTTCTACCTCTCAGACTTAGAATAGAGATCAGTTGGATGTTTTGTTTTTGGCTAAAGTAATGAACTAAATATGTAGCCTGCCCCTTACACATGCATGCTGGTTTAATCAACTATCTTGGGGTAAGAGTAGGCTTACCTGTATCTTTATTGAAGATATGCATCCATTATATAATTTTCTTTAATATTTAGGTATACATCTTAATTTTAAATAGATTTACAAATTAGTTTTTGGTGGAAATTGCTTCCTTTTACAAATTGCCATGTATCACTATTATGATATTTGTCAAAATGTTTGTTGCATCGTGGTGTCATCATATCGGGGTATGAGTTCTATCTTATTTCTTTTCTGACTCTTCTAGATTATATGTCCACCATTAAGATAGAGGAGGGATACTATTCCACACTTGCTTATATATCCTAGTTGATTTGGGTTGCTCATAATGAGCAGGTGTTCCAGTTCCAAGATGTGGTGCAGCCTTCCACTCAATTGATAAGAAAAGCCTACTTGTTTCTTGTTCAAGTTGATGGTGCCGAACATGAGTTTATTTTTAATGCTCTTTTAAGAAACTAGGATAGTTTTCTGCTGCTTAATAACAAGCATATAACCAACAAAATTATATAGTGGCTATCCCCTCCCTTTAGAGTGTTAAATTTTAATTTTGACATGGCTATAACATCTGATAAAGAGGCTACCAATTTTGTAATTAGAGATTGTTTGGGTCAATTATTAAGAGCAGGTGGCAAACTTTTGTTGCACACTTTAGTTTCTTATGTCAAACTTGTGGTAGCTTGGTTGGGACTCTGCACTATTATAGTTAATTTGAGTATAATATAGGTATGGATGGAAGGAGACTCTATAATTGTAACTTTATGAGTTTTTAACCATTTTATTATCAAGCATCTGCAATCACCCATGTTGAAGGATATATTGGCATTGAAGGCAACTTACCAGATGTTTCGGTGTCTCATACTTACCATAAAACCAACCAAGCAGCAGATTTCATGGTGAAGAATGCTCTATAGGAGGATTGTTACAATGGATAGGAGATTTTATACATCCGACTTTTGCCACTATTCTATAGGCCGATGGTTTTGCAATATATTTTATTGGAACATAGGATATGCTTATGGAATTGGGCTCTTCTCTCCTACTTATTTGCTATATTCAAAAAACTAGATCTTCACATTCTAATGTCTTAGTTCAGCAGTTATCTTCTGCTAATTGCTTTTTTTCCTATTATATTTTCAAGTGCTACACTATATGTTGTAGGTTTTATTTCAAGGTATAGGCATTGCTAAAACTTTTAAATTGGTTGTACTCTTTTACTCCTTAATTCAAGCTTATAGCTCCTTATTCTACCAAAAAAAAAAAAAAAATTATAATGGCTAATGACCTATAAAAAAAGATGGGGGCATATTTCTATGGTACTAAAGAGAAATCCATCTATCACCAATTCCTTCGGTGCTTGTATGCAAGATTTGTATGACCCAAAGAAACGTGATTTCAAAATTAAAAGGGCTTTAGCCTTGGTTAATTTGATGTGGGTTTTTAGAGTGACAAACAATATGAGCAAAAGAAGAAATAAGAGGAATGAAATCGTATGGCTTCAAGAGTGGTTTGGGTACCATACAAAGAATGTTATATCCATGTTTTTACTTCTAAAACCACCTTACTATGGAGGATCTCCATGATTCTACATTACACTAGGAAAGATGAGGGGACGGTTCTCTTTAAAGCAATCTTGAGATTTGTGCCATCATAGTAATCGAATGCCACCTCCCATAGCTAACCTTTGGTGTTTTCTTGCATGTCTTTGTTGTCATTTTAACCCTAACTAGTTTTCTATAGTATTAATGATTAGATGGTTAATAGATATTGTATAATTTTTATCTTTCTATTTCTTTCTCCTTTTCTGCTTTTTTTAGACTTTTGATTGATTTTCGATATCATTTCATTTTCTTAATGAAAGAGTTATAAAATGACTATTATTCCATTTTGAGAATATATATATATATCATAAAATTAAAAGTGTCTATTTTGAATAATATTATTAACTTTAGGATGGAAGAAAAGTTTAGTGTACTAAATATACATGGGCAATAGGCCATGCCAGGCACAGCCCATTTAGCCCAAACCCTAGCTTGGCACGGCCCTAGGCCTCGAGTCTGGCATGCCGTGTTAGGCACGACACGTGGCCTATCAGGCCCATGAGCCTAATGGATTGCCTTTTTTTTTAATAAAAAAAATAAGCCAAATGGGTCATGCATGGCATGGCCCGTTTAAGCCCGTTATGGGCCATGCCAAGCACGGCCTGTTTAGTGCCATTATGGGCTATACCAGGCATAGCCCGTTTAATGCCGTTGCTGGCCAGGCATGGCTCGTAATGGCTAATTTAGTTTTTTTTTTTTTCATTTTTTGGGTTGGATAATAGCTAGTATTTTTAATTTTTAATTTTTTTAACTATTTTAACCCCCCCAACAGTTATAAAATAGCTAATTTTAGGGATAATTTAGAAAAATAAAAATATTAGGATTCCTATAAATACCCTCTCTTCTTTTATTTTCACCATACCAAATTAATTCTCCTTTTTTTTCTACTACTACCTTTTCTTTTCTAGCAATATTTAGCAAGTATTCAATATTTAGCAATTAACAATTAGCAAGTATTCAAGTGCTATATAGAAGGAGGATTAGTCCACCTATTAGAGCCTTAGAGGTTCTTGTGAGGTCCTGAGGAGTACAAGAGAAAGCTCACCAATCTCTGCCTACCTCTACTCAATTTTTTTATTTGATAAATTTTTATTATTTACATAACTTATATTTAGATATGACATCTTTTGATAAGAGTTATTTTGGTATTCTCTCGATTTTCAAAGAAAGACAAACTACTGTTCCTGCTCTCTTTGAAACTAATACTGATGGTCAAGGCTTGCCTCTTCTTCCTGTAAGAGGACTAGTGCTGTATGAAATAATTTTGAAAGAATCATAGTAGATGAAGTTTTAAAAGCAAAATATAAAAAATATGCCAAATTATATAGTTATGCTAGTAGTGGGGAAACTGATCATTTGAAGAGACATCAAAAGAGTCATATTATGAGTGAAGCTTATCTTCAAAGAATCCTTAATATATGAGGGGATGATCTTGTAGATAATTTTGTACATAATCATGAAAATTGAAAAAAAATACTGATAAAATGGATAGTTAAGGATAAATTATCTTTTAACTTATATGAGTCTTCTAATTTTGAGGATATTTAATTAGCCCTACAACCTACTTACAAAAAAACTAATAGACGTATATTTAGAAGAGTAGTTATGACTAATTTTTCAGTAATAAAATAAAATTTAATTAGAACTCTCTCTGTCCTAAATTCAAAAGTATCATTAGCTTTCAATATTTGGACAACATCTATTAATAGTTATTATTTTATTGCTGTATTGATAATGATTGGCTATTAAATAAATATATTCATGCTTTTCCTACTTTTGATTTTCCATATTTTGGACAATAAATTTCTAACGCGATTTACCAAAATACATATTTATATGATCTTAATGATAAAATTATGTCTACTACTTTTGATAATCCATCTAATAATAATTCTACTGTCAGATTATTGAAGGACTCATTACATCCTATTCTAAATGAAAATTTGTTGCATATTAGTTATACATATCATATTTTTAATCTTTATATTCAATCTAACATGGGTATGGTTTAAGATGTTATTGTAAAAATTAAAAATGTAGATTCTTTTATTTATGCTTCAAGAGCAAGACTTCAAGAATTTAAGCAAATATGTATAGATCATGGTAAATGCTTTAAAAAATTTAAACTTGATGTAGTTACTTGTTGAAACTCAACATATACCATGATACATGATGTATATCCATATAAAAATTTATTAAGTGCATATATTAATGATCATGGATTAGGTTTTACATTGACTAAAAATAATTAGAACAAAGATAAAATTTTGAAAGAATTTTTAGTTAGTTTTTGTAATGCCACTGAAATTCTTTCTGATGATTATTATCCAACTTCTTATTCATTTTTACAACAAGCATATCTTATTAGCTAAAAATTTGTACAACATAAATATGATGACATTTTAGCATCTATTATTTATGAAATAGAATCTAAATGGAATGAGTATTAGGACATAATATGTCCTATATATAATTTAGCTGTTGTATTTGATCTACGTATTAAATTAAGTAGTGTGCTAATTTTACTTGATGCATACTGTGAAAATATGAATTAAGATTGTGAACCTGCTAAAACTAAGGTAAACCAACTTTTTTATGATATTTATGCTTTATATGATGAAAAAGTTCATGAATCTAGTATTTCTCGTTCACAAACCTTCACTTCTTCTTCTAGTACTTCTCATTCATCATCTGTTTTCTTATTCATTGTATATAGAAGACATACATATGCTTCTTCAAGTTCTTTTACATCTTCAAGCAACGAACTTGAGTTCTATTTACGAAATGATCTTCAATTTGCATATGATGAAAATCAAATAGAGAGTTTTGATGTGTTAGCCTGGTAGAAAAATATTAAAAATTAAATATCCTATAATATCTACCATTGCATATCATATCTTAGCTGTGCTGATGTCCACAGTAGCATCAAAATCTACTTTTAGTGCAGGTCGACATGTTTTGAATGAAAAGAGGAATAGGATGATCGGTAAAATAATTAAGATGCTACTTTACTTCAAAGATTGGTTGGATGCCGAGGCGAGACTTCAAGATAAAGGTAGACATGATACAACATTTGATGATGATGATGATATAAACACTATTGACGTATGATGATCAGTAATATTTTTAGTCATTAATTTCTTATATTTATAACTTTTAATTATTATCTTTTAATTATTGAGGTGAGTCATCTCTATTTCTTCTCTCTTCCTCATTGTATTTTAGAGGTTAGGCCTAACCCCCTTTATCTCTCTTATACCATTTTGATTGTTATTAATAAACCAGTAGGGGTTCACACCAACTCCCCACTATTACAAAGATGATTTTTTATTTTTACAAAAAAAATCCAACATCTATATTTAATTTTTCTCCTTAACCCTTTTTTAATTTATAAAAAAATCATATTTTTAAATTAAAAAAAGGGTCGGTCCAGCATGTGGGCCATGCCATGCTTGGATCATGCCAGGCCGTGCAAGCCCAGACCCTTATGGACCATGCCAGGCCTAGGCCATAGGCTGCAAACCCTCAGCCTAGCCTAGCCTAGCCTATGCCTAACTTGTGCCCAACCGGGCCGTATAATGGGTAACCTGGCCCATTGCCCATGTATAGTACTAAACCATCTAAAAATAATCAAAAAGTAGAAAAATTGATGGTGAGAATGTCAAATAGATCTAATAGTCTGAACTCTAACTAATCTTTCTTCCTAAAATTTAAAAGATGAAAGCACAACTAGCCATCAAATCTATAAAAGACTATGTCATCTATTAAATTTGGGAAGTACTTTGTACACTGCAAGTGCTGCAACCATGCATGCACTGCTTGCGGTGATTGGCTCATATGCAGGATGATAAGTATCATAAATTTATCAATAAAAATATTAATTTATTAATTAATTTATATTAATTTTTAAAAATTAATGATTAATTTATATATATTTTTTAAGAAATTAATATTTTTATTAATTAAAAAATAATTAAAAATTAATAAAAATTTAAAAATAAAATTTTATTATCAATAGAAAGAGCTCATTTTTTTTATTACAACAAAATAAGTTTTGAGTAAAACGAAGCTAAATAAGAGAAGATATGAATTTTTAAAGATAAAAAAAATTAAATAAAAAAAAGAAAAATGGCTCAGTTGGCTCCGTAAGCCAAGCCACCAAGCCAAGCTAAGCCGTCAAAGTCGACTCAACTATAGAAGCCACCAATCGGTCCACGATCTAAGCATGGACCGTCAGCTCAGTAGAAACTGACGAATCACAGAGTGACACGTGGCGGACCTAGACCCTTAAAGGGTCCACAGAAATTTATCACGGCTCACAGGGTAATCTAGTCTTTTCACTAGCAACAAAGGTGCTGATTGGCTGCGGTATGTGGTGCGGTTGATCCATGCGGTCCATAGGAACAGTAATTGCACCATCGGACGGCTACGATAGCTTGCGGTCAAAATTGAACGGCTGTGGTTATTTTTGGATTTGATTCAGCTTCAGACTTCATGCGGATCGCCATCCAATGGCAGCGCTCGATCCAGGGGATGATCCGACGATCCAGAATGCTCTCGGTGGTGATCAAAACTCCCGATGCACGATCAACGATCAGATTTTCTCCATCAACGCACGATCGGACGGCCAAAATTTAATCTGACCTGATCTGGGCTGATACACATCCAATTTTGATGATTTTTAGACCGTTGGATTTCTATTGATGAAATCTAAAGCAATAGAATTCATCCAAGACTTCTTTTAATCCAATTTTTATTTAGATTTCTTCATATTTTGACGATCAAAGAGTTTCTTAATCCCACATTGCCCAAAAGAAAACTCTCCAACCCTCCTAAATCTATAAAAAGGACTTCAGACCTCTAGAAATCAACATCTCCGATCAAGATGAAGCTTTGGTATAGGGTGAAGCCAGGCTCTGGGTTAATGGCTGCTTCGAGGCGACTAGTGCCGAGAACAAAAGCTGGGCTTCTATACCATCTTTCCATCCATGCCGATCCAAGATCAGAGATCAGACTATTTTATTTTATTTTCTTTTTAAATTTTATATATTTAAATTCTAAAATTTTAATTAATAAAAATTTTATTATTGCACTTTAATTTCAGCTTTTTATTATAATTTAATTTTTATATTTTAATTATTACTTTTTATTTTCCTGCAAGTAGATGCTAAGATCTAACTAGTAGATCTTAGTACTAAGTTTACTTTTCTGCATAATTTAATTTCCACTTCACAATTTTAATTTTTGACTTCAAATTCTATTTCTAATTTTTTTAAAAAAAAATTAAATATTTCAAATCTAAAAATACTATCTTTTCTGTGGATTCGATCCGACTCACTGCTATCTACATATTTTTAATTATTTTAAAAAATTAGATTAAATTGATAAACACGGTGTTTTAACGACAACATCACGTTCCTATCAAGTTTTTGGCACCATTATCGGAGATTATTTTTAATTTTTGATTTTGATTTATTTTAAATAAATTAAAAATAATTTCAACAAATGCATCAAGTTTTTGGCATCGTTGCCGGGGAAGGAATAGATTCTATTTTTTTCTTTGATTTCTTTAATTTTTTTTTATAAATTAATTATAAATATTTTTTTTAAATATTGCTTACTAATTTTTTATTTATTTTGTAGAAAAAAAATGAGAAAAGAAAGAAAGCATCTAATTTTGGTGAGATCAATCCTAACCCTAGTTCTCTTTCCTTTTTATTTTATTTATTTATTTATTTTATTTTTAAATTAATTTTAAAAAAATATTTACTTAAATTTAATTAAAAAAATCTCATGATAAGATTAGAAATCCTAACTATTTAGAGCATGCATCATATTAGTTTTATTTTTATTTTTATTTTTATTTTTTTTTGATGATTGCTGGAGGCAAGGTAAGTCTTTCAGAATTCAATTAGTTGCATGCATCTAATTTAAATTGCATAGAACCCTTTGATTGAATTTTTTTTGTGTGTGCATATTCATATTAAACTAAATTAAGGGTATAACCCAATTAAACAAGATAAGATGGAGATTTGATCACCCTTGGCCCACAAACAAACAACCAGCATCCTGCATTGACCTAAGCCTTTAATTTTAAAATCAATTAGACATCAGCCCTAGGAACTCGAGCTCAATAGGATAAAAAATCCTAAGAGTTGAACCAGATTAAGGTTAGTCAATTTGACTAGTGTCTAAGAAAGTAGTTCAGGGACGACTGAGCCCGAAGGAAGGTGATTTCTAATTGGTTTCGTTAGCTTACCTGACCAAGCACAGTTGGTATCTGAGGCAAGCAATGGGGGGACTCCCACCGATTTTATACTTACCTGGCCAGTTGATTAGCTGATCCTACACTTGAAGGGCTCGAAGGTGACCTTAACAGTTAGGAGCTGTCTAGAATTAGAATAACCCTTAGTCAGAATTGATTGACCAACTTGATTACTAACCAACATCAAACTAAATTAAACCTAATTCTTCTCTCTCTTCTTAGTTCTAGGACTCCTTGAGACCTCTTCTCTAGAACTTTTATTTTTTATTTTATTTTTTTCTCTTTAAAAATAAAATAAAATAAATAAAAAAAAAGATTGAGGACATTGAGAATATAGTGAATTCTCCAACACCCATGTGGAGAAGGATTTCAAGTCGACTAGTCAAAACAGATTTTATTTCTATTTCAGATCCTACAACCTCAACATCTACAATGAATTTAGCAAATCAGTCTCAGCCTCAAACCCTTAAGAATTTATGTTATCCAGTTGGTTCCATCCAACCCTCTTGTATTAGGTTGCCCCAACCCATAGTAAATAATTTTAAAATTAAACCTCAAATCATTAACATGCTTCCAAAATTCATGGAAATAGAGGATGCATATATATTTATTAAGAAATTTGAAGAGGTTTGTGCAATCATGAAACTACAATAATTGTCAGAGGATGAAATCAAACTAAGATTAATCAATTTTGTCCTTAAGGATAATGCCAAAAGGTGGCTTTATAGTCTTCCAAATCAATCTATCACGACCTAGGAGGGCTTTGTGAGAATATTCTTAAAAAAATATTTTTCTCATCACAAAACAGCTAGAATTAGAAATGAAATAAACCAATTCTATCAACTAGCTAGTGAATCATTTTGGAAATACTTCGATCAATTCAAGAACCTCTTGACCCAATGCCCACACCATGGAATAGAAACTTGGAGGCTATGCCAAATAATTTATGAAGGGTTAGATTCAAATTTTTGAATAATGCTAGAATCCATGTGCCAGGAATAATTTATGTACAAAGAACCAAATGAAGCCTGGCAAATTTTAGAAGACCTAGCCAAAAAAAGTTTACAATGGAAAACAACTAGGGAGCCAGAAAAATCCATACCTTCAAGAGGTAGAATATACAAAATTCAAACCTCCCTAGCTGCAGAAGCCAAAATTGCAACTTTGACACATAGGCTAGAGGCCTTAGAACTTCAGAGACCAGCCAGTGTGAACCAAGTATCTGCATCCATGTGCAATAGGTGCAATGCACCAGACTATGTCCTTGAGGAATGTCTCCTCCCAATGAACCAATTAGATAATGGATGTGCACAAGTGAATGATGCCACATATCAGAGACTGTTGAACAATCCCTATGCACCCACTCACAATCCAGATTGGAGGAATCATCCAAATTTTTCATGATTACAAAATCCAAATATAGGCGGTCCAAGTTTCAATCAGCAGAACCTAAGGCCTAATCCTATGATAAATATCTTGCTACCACTAGGCTTTAATACTAATGAAAAGAAACCTAGTTCTTTGGAGAAAAGTCTAAAAATCCTAGCCAAATCTAATGTTGACACCAACGTTACCTTAAGCAATTTCATGCAAACCACGGACCAAATTTTGAATTCAAATTCTTAGGCCATAGCCTGCTTAGAAATTGGTCAGCTGGCATCTACCATAAGTGAATGTGAATGAGATAGGCTACCTAGCCAACTTGAACCCAACCCCAAGAATCAAAATGGTAGACCATTCCAAAGAAACCAGGTTAATCGAGTTAATGCTATTCATTCCTTGAGATCAGAAAAATAAGTGGATAATAAGGTAAATACACCTGATACTAGAGAAGACTTGAGTGCTGAGTCTGTTGAGCCTCCCACTGAACCATTCATAGAAATAACTAAACCATCATCCAAGTCATCAAAAGAAGAGGCACCCAAAGTAGAGTTGAAATCCCTCCCTGAGCACCTCAAGTATGCATATTTAGGTCCAGAGAAAATCTTGCCTGTAATTATTGCATTAGACCTGAATCCTAATCAAGAGAAAAAATTATTAGCAGTCTTAAAAGAAAATCGAGAAGCAATAGGCTGGACCATGGCAGACATTAAAGGAATAAGCCCTTCCATAGTTCAAAATGAAAATTTAGAAGAACTGATTAGTACTGAAGCTAACCACATAGAAGAATCCGAGCCAGGAATTAGTACTGATGCTAGTTCTAATTTAAATGAGATAGACATAGAAAAAAAGAGAATAGATGATTTACCTAAGACTTATAAACCTAATGTCCTATTTCCTTCAATCCTAGAAGCCAATTTTTCTTACAAAAATCAAGAAATATGTAATGAAATGTCAATAGAATTATTTAAACAAGATCATATTAATTTATCTCTAGAATTAAAATCGCCTTTAGTCACCATTCCAGCATCCATTGAATCAAACTTAACTCATAATACAAAAACTCAATTCATGAGCATTTTAGAAGAACAAATAGAAAAAATTCTTAATAAACATAGATCTGAGAATGGGATTACAAATTATATCCCTAAAATTAACAATGAATATATTAATAATGAGATTATAAATCAACTTTCTGAGATTGGCAATCCAAAACCATTAGAATTTTTCAATCCAATATTTGATACAGGATAGTAAGTTGCATTGTGTCTGGCTGAAGATGTTAAACTTAGCGCTTGTTAGGAGGCAATCCAATATTTAAATTTTTTAGTTTAATTTATCTTTTATCTTTTTAGGATAATTTGAATAAGTTGGAGGGAGAGCTTAAATTTTCAAAGACATGTGCTGGATCAAAAATATAGTTAGGTATATTTTTTTATATTTTTTATTACATTCTTTATTTTTTCTTCCCCATTGAGGATAGTGTTGATTAAGTGGGGGGGATAAAAATAAAATTTTTAAAATTTTAAGTCTTCAAAAAAGTTAGTATTTAGTATTTAGACATCTGATTATGCTTGAGAATCGAATTAAACTAAGCATTTGTAAAAGAAAATTGATACACAGATCAAAGAATCTATGAGATATTGAGGAATCAAGTATTAAGAAAATCCAATAAAGAGTTAAGCCTAGAACATAAAAGTTTTTTTTTTTGAGCATTTCTAGTTATTTCTACTAGCATAAAAAAAAAGTCTACTTTTTATGGACTTATGTAGGATAACTATACATTTCTTCATATAAAAAAATTATTTTAATAAAATAGTTTCCAAGTACTTCTCACTAAGTAATCGAGCCTCTTTGCCTAAGCAAGCATTGAGTTTCGCATCAAAAGGTGGGAAGGATAAAGAAGCTCGTTGTAAAGCTAGTCTTAACTCATATCCTGTCTGATTTGAGCTAGTAAGCCCAAGGGATATTCTATACTTAGTGCCCTAAAGCCAACTGGTTTAGGAGTCATTGGCCCAAGACTCGCTACATGGATCAAATAGAAAGCTTAAGGGGTTAAGACATTCAATAGTGATACAATATTAAAATAAAAATAAAAAAAAATATCGATCTCCCATCGAGTAATCGGATCTCGTTGCCTAAATAAGCAATGATATTCGCATCAAAAAATGGGCAATGTAAAAATAAAAATCAATAATTGAAGGGCGAAAGTAGCAATACACTTATTTATATGAAAGTTTAGACAAATCAGAGATAAAGGTGGAATAATTTAGAAAAAAATTAGAAAAATTTAATATTCTTTACTTAATTATTTTTATTGATAAGTATTAATACTCCAATGATATATCTCATTTAAGCTCTACTGAATATCAATGGCCATTTTGAAAACTATTTAGATAAAATTCGAAACTCTAAAGTTAAAAGATATTTAAAACTAAATTCTTTCTTTACTCGAGGACGAGCAAGACTTAAGTTAGGGGACGTGATAAGTACCATAAATTTATCAATAAAAATATTAATTTATTAATTAATTCATATTAATTTTTAAAAATTAATGATTAATTTATATATTTTTTTAAAAAATTAATATTTTTATTAATTAAAAAATAATTAAAAATTAATAAAAATTTAAAAATAAAATTTTATTATTAATAGAAAGAGCTCATTTTTTTGATTACAATGAAATAAGTTTCGAGTAAAATGGAGCTAAAACGGAGAAGATATGAATTTTTAAAGATAAAAAAAAGAAAAAAATTAAATAAAAAAAAGAAAAATAGCTCAGTCGGCTCCACAAGCCAAGCTAAGCCGTCAAAGCTGACTCAGCCATAGAAGCCACTAGCCAGTCCATGATCCAAGCATAGACCGCTAGCTCAGCAGAAATCGACGAATCATAAAGTGACACATGGCGGACCTAGACCCTTAAAGAGTCCATAGAAATTTATCGTAACTCATAGGGCAATCTGGTCTTTTCACTCAGTAATAGAGGTGCTGATTGGCTGTGGTGTGCGGTGTGGCCGATCCATGTGGTCCATAGGAATAGTAATTGCGCCATCGGATGGCTACGGTAGCTTGCGGTCAAGATCGAACGGTTGTAGTTATTTTCGAATTTGGATCACCATCCAACGACAGCGCTCAATCCAGGGGATGATCCGATGGTCCAGAATGCTCCCGACGGTGATCAAGACTCCCGATGTATGATCAACGGCCAGATTTTCTCCATCAATGCACGATCGAATGGCCAGAATTTAATCCGACTTGATCTGGATTGATACACATCCGATTTTGATGATTTTTGGACCGTTGGATTCCTATTGACGGCTAGATTTTATCCAGAGTAGTAGAATTCATCCAAAACTCTTTTTAATTTAATTTGTACTCAATTTTTTTTATATTTTGATGATCAAAGAGTTTCTTAGTCCCACATTGTCCCAAAAAAAATTCTCCAACCCTCCTAAATCTATAAAAAGGACTTCCAACCTCCAGAAATCAACATCTCCAATCAAAGTGAAGCTTTGGTACAGGGTGAAGCCAGGCTCTGGGTTAATGGCTGCTTCGAGGCAACTGGTGCCGAGAGCAAAAGTTGGGCTTCTATACCATCTTTCCATCCATGCCGATCCAAGATCAAAGATCGGGCTATTTTATTTTATTTTTAAATTTTATATATTTAAATTCTAAAATTTTAATTAATAAAAATTTTATTATTGCACTTTAATTTTAGCTTTTTATTATAATTTAATTTTTATATTTTAATTATTACTTTTTATTTTCCTACAAGTAGATGCTAAGATCTAACTAGTAGATCTTAGTACCAAGTTTACTTTTCTGCATAATTTAATTTCCACTTTGCAATTTTAATTTCCAACTTCAAATTCTATTTTCAAATCCTTTTCTTTTTCTTTTAAAAAAGTCAAAGATTTCAAATTTGAAATTACTACCTTCCTTGTGGATTCGACCCGACTCACTGCTATCTACATATTTTTAATTATTTTAAGAAGTCGGATTAAACTGATAAATATGGTGTCTTAACGACAACATCGCGTTCCTATCATATGGTCGGAGCATGACATGCGAAAAAATATTTTTTTCTTTCAGCCCCATGCATAAGCCAATCACCGCTTGCACACTCTGGCCCTGTGAAAAAAAAATTTCTTCCAGCCCCACACGTGAGCTAATCACCGCGAGCAGTGCGCAAGCAGCTGCACCACGCATGATGCACAAAGAATTTCTTATTAAATTTACTCTTGATCTATGGCTTTCTCTTAAAAGCCAATAATTGGATGCACTTGCTATCATCTCAACAATTCTCTCATTTTTTTGAAAAGAATTAAATTACATTATCAATACTTTCCTCCAACTAGTACGATCCCCTTATGGGAGAAGATTGGTAATCTCTTAGCTCGTAAGGCTCTATTGGATCTCTTTATCTTAGTTTATCTCAACTTTAAGATTAGGTTTCCCTTAACTTTAGCTCTATCTCTCTCCTTTCTTTCTTTTTTTATCCTAGTTATCTTAGATCTTGATCTCTCAAGCCGAGTGAGCAACCCCAATATGAGGTCCATGAAGGCTAGAGGAAAGAGGTGTCTAAGTTAGGGAAGATCCATTAAAGAGCTGCCTTTAAAGAAGAGAAGCTCCATTTCCCTTTTTTCTTGTGTTTTGCTTATTTTTGATCTTGTGATATCAAGTAATAACATGTAATTATCTTGATTTAAATGAAATTTCTTACTCCATATGATAAAATTGCTCATCTTTCTTTTCTTATCTATCTTAGCTTGGATCTTGCATCTTACTTAAGTAGCTTATACATCTTTGTTTTATTTTATTTTCACTATATATAAATGAGTGGATGGTGTTCAAGATCCTATTTAATCCTTTAAGAAGCACTAGTACCACTTTGGAGGGTGTTAAGGGCCCCTTCTTGGTTTTGAGACCTTCATATTGTTAGATGTATGCCTTAGAAGCCAGATTGGCTATCACATGTATAAGTTTCTATGGATATAATTTGTATATTTTGACTTATAAATAAAATCTAGATTATTTTATCATTCACACCTGTATTAATTGTGATTATGAATCATCCATTAGGTTAATGGATATGACAACATGTATTCTCAAAAGTTGAGAACTTAAGATATGTGTTATCATAATTAACTCATAAACTACTTTCGATCATAAGATCATCACGAAGATGGTGATCGATCCAAAAGATTGGTATATGATTACTTTCTTAGGATAGATATATTTTGAATCTATGATGTAGAGATATCGAAGCAAAACTATAGATGCTTGTTAAGAGCAAGAGTACTGAGCATGACTAACTTCAAGCAGTTATAAGGAAGTCTACTTTCTCGTCAATGGCTTGCTTGTTACTGTAGTTGTGTGTCTAGTTCTCTAACCTAAGGTGCATCAGTAGTTCAGCTTGAGGGTGTTATAGTTTGACTATACCATAACTCGATCTTCTAATTATATAGAATCTTAAGGTGTATGTTGGCTATAGCATATTCATTATAGAAATTGGATCGCACCAAGATGGGATCATCAATCTCGGTAGAGAAGTAGTCCTATGATAATCATAAGATTGAGCCCTAAAGTTCATAGCCATGGCACTATGAAATAATAGAAAGAAATTTCTATTAGAATTTCACATTGGACTCGAATCGATTGATTCTATCATATGATAGGCATGAGGTTTAACGAGTTAACCTTAACCTTGATTCTATCGGACCTCATAATAGAAGAACCGAATTACATGATAACTGCACCAAAATATTTTTTTTTAGTTCTAATGGATAGCCATCACATACTGCTAGGTGTCACTAGTAGATTGTGGGATCAATTAAAATTATCTCGATGATTGATGATTCTAATTAGATGAATAAAAATTATCATAAATTTACTAATAAAAATATTAATTTATAAACTAATTTATCTTTATTTTTAAATATTAATATTTTTATTTATCTATTTTAAAAAATATGATCATAAATAAAAAAAAGCTTATTTTTCTAGTTAAAATTAAGTAATTTTGGAGCAAATCCGATTTAAATTGGATATGGTATAAAGTTTTTAGGAAAAAAATAATAATGAAAGAGAGATAGCCAGTGTGCCAACCCAGCACGGCCCAGTATCTGCACCGGCCTAGCACCCATCCACCAGTCTAGCCCGCATGCAAAAGTCGGCCTAGCGCAGCCCATTCCCCCTCTAGCCATGACATCCCCGTGACCTCAAAATCTATGCAGTCCATGATGGACCGCAATAGTGTTCGGTTCATTGTGGACTCTTAATAGGTCCACTAGGAAAAAATGTGGTCCAAGGGGCAATTTTATCATTTTGCAAGGCATGTTGCAGGCGATTGGATTGGGTTTATCGCGTGGTCGATTCACGAGTGGTGCACAGCTCCTTTTTGCATGACCAGATGGTGGTGAGCTCTCCTGATAAAAATCGAACGGTCCAGGCGATTTCCTATTTTAATTCAAATTCTCCCAATACTTGTGCACGATCAGATGGCCAAATTTTTTCCAGAATGCAATCGGACAGTTGACGATAGTAGCCGACTTGATTCAGGTTCTTCGAGCACAATCTGATGGCCCAAATCTTCCTGATCAATGCCATCCAATGGCTAGAAATCAATCTAACTTGATTTAAGCTTTTAAAGATGATTTTTGGATGATTTTTCAACTATTTGATTGAGATCTGACGGCTAGCACGAATCAAGGGTCTATATTAATAGAATAGAGCTCTATTTGACTCGCTTTTAGGAGTTTTAATTTGGTTTTTACTCAAATTCTTCACAATAGCTCCCTCTCCACTCTATTTAAAGGGCTCATGTCGATGGTTTTAATCTATCTTCGATCAAAGTGAAGCTATGGTATAAGGTAGAGGCCGAGCTTGGGTTAATAGTTGCTTTGAGGTAGATGATACCGAAAGGAAGAGCTAGTCTTCTACACCATCCTTATGCCAATGCCGATCTAAGGTCAAGATAACTTATTCTATTATTTATTTATTTTTATTCTTTTTAATTTTATGTTTTTAATTTTTAAACTTTTAAATTAATGCAAAACTTATTTTTTTGCTCTTTAAATTTCAGCTCTTTACTTTTAATTATGCTTTAATTTTGTTACAAGTAGATGCTATGATCTAAATAGTAGATCTTAGTACCAAGTTTATTTTTTTGCACTGTTTAATTTCTACTCTTATTTATAAATTTATTTTTTAACTTCAATTTTACTTTAAATCTTTCTTTTTTTATAAAAATCAAAGATTTCAAATCAAAGCATTGCCTTTTTTGTGGATTCGACTTGACTCGCTATTTTCTACATGCTTTTAAATTATTTAAGAAGTTAAAATTAAACTGATAAATATGATATCTTAATGACAATATCGTGGTTTGTCAAGTTTTTGATGTCGTTACCGGAGAAGGCACGGACATTATAATTTTTGATCTTTTATTTTTTTTATAAATAAATTATTAATTATTTTAATTTTTTTGTAAATATTGCTTACTAACTTTTTTTGTTTATTTTGCAGAAAAAGAAGAAAAGCAAAAAAATAAAAGAGGGAAGATAGCTTCCAATTTTGCTTGGTGAGATCATTCCTAACCCTAGATCCTTTTTTTTTAGTATTACTTACTTTATTTTTAAATTAATTTAAAAATATCCACTTAAACCTTATTGGTACAAGCAACCCTCGCTGTACACATGGCATCATCAGAAAGGCCATCATCCTTGATGGCTATCAGAAATAAATTTTAAACCCAGATTAGTAAAAAATGATCTGGGAGCGGGCTGATTCTTCCCTTAGCTAGGTAGCTAGATTCAGTGATTAGATCTAGATTGGTTATACCGACCACCACAAAGCTCCGAATGACAGACCACCATCCTCAATGATCATGCCAAATATGGATCAAGATCGGTAATCGATCGACCTTGTCGTAGCCGTACAGAAATGGGTTAGCATTTTGCTCTTCTGAGAACCAGTAATTCCACAAAAGATTAGATTTTCATTGATCTTATGCAGCAGTAATCCACTTGAGCACAAGATTAGTTTCTCCATGATCAGTTTATTTTTTTGAGATTGATAAAACACCGATACCATCAACTTTATGGGCGAGTTGCACCTCTACCGATGCTGAGGTAGATAAATCATCAATCTCGTCGTACAATCCAGATTGGTGATTTACCGACCTCGTCATGTTTTGAGTGCCAACTAAGCACCAACTGCACTCCAACCAAATAGTTCTCCTCCAGCTATACTACAGCTAATTGCCACCTAGGCAAACAGTCAATAGTTGTAATCTGGCTGGTCATGACAAACTAACGGTCTAACAAACTTTTTTTATGACTTAAGCATATCCTTTTATAAATAAAGGGACAGAGTATCCTTTCGAAAGATGAGCAAAACACAAGATTCACGAAGCTGAAACTTTGCTGAAATTATTTTTGACTTTTCCACTAAAGAAAGATTTAATTATTCCCACTCAAATCCTCTCTTAATGCCTTTCAATCTCCATTTCTACTATCTATTGACAAGTTTTCAGCTGACTTAAGCATCGACGAATTCTAAATTGGATGGTACCCCACCTGTTCTTGGACTTTTCTTATAGGTTGGCCCATGATTTGCATCAAACCAGTCTGACTAGCTCTTCAGCATGAATCTCTTCAAAGATCTGAAGCCCTGCTACAACAGATTGGCGCTAGAGGAAGAAAATTTTGGCCAAAATTTTGGTAAAAATGGTGAAGAAAATACAGAACCCAGCTCTATCCTCTCCAAGAGCCCCTCGAAAAATGGTCCAATCCCATCCTCTAGCCATAATTGATCCACAATAATTCAATCTTCTTGTGCAGCAAGTCCAGGCCCTCACCAATGCTGTGCAACAGCTCCAGCAGACGATGGAGTGATGGTAAGAATTCATCTTTCGAGAGGCTGCATCACAAGCCAGCCACCCTCCGACCCCCCAAGAATTCCATCAGGAGCACTTTCTTGATCAAGAAGAGCGCTTCTATGAAGTTGAATCAACCTCCTGCAGCAGGAAGCCACTGTGGAAAGCAGATCTTGAGCAAAAACTTTAAGATCTTGAGAAGAAGCTAAAGGAGGTGCAGCTCAAAAGGCCTTTTCAGAGTAAGAAGGACTTCCATCTCACTTTTTCTTTCTTTACTGAAATATTGAATGAGTTGGTTCCCACCTAGTTCAAGATGCCTACACTGGAGCCATTCGATGGTTCCACGGACCATCAAGACCATCTTGAGGGATATCGAGATGTTATGAGGCTTCAGGGTGCTTCTGACGTCCTTCTCTGCATGGTTTTTCCATCACCCTCAAGAAATCTGCAAGAATATGATTTTTTGGACTCCATCCTGGGTTCATTTCTTCTTTTGATCAACTGGACAAGTTTTTTGTGGCCTATTTTGGAAGCAACCACCTCTATTTGAAGCACTTGAACAATCTGTTCTCCATAGTGTAGCAAGAGGGTGAATCCCTCCAAGAGTATATAGTCCATTTCAATGCGGCCATTCTTGAAGTAAAAGACTTCAACGAGTCCGTCGCTATGTCAGCCTTGAAGTGGGGACTTAGGAGCTACTGTCTTGTCTTCTTTCTTAATAAGAATTTTTTGGAAAACTATAAGGGAATGTTAGTCCAAATCTAGAGTATCCTCATGTCAAGGAAGAAGAAAAACTAAATAAGAAAGAAAAGAAAAATAAAAAAGGAAAGAAGCGATCCCATAAAGAAGAACATAGGAACAAAGGGAACAACAGTGAACCACCTTGGAAAAGTCCAAGGTCCCAGAGTTCTCTCTAAAAATTTGATAGCTATGCTTCTCTATCCGTCCCTCAATCATAGATTCTGATGAAAATAGAAAATCAGGGATATCTTCGCCATCTTAATCCTATGAAGGCCCCTACTGACAAAAGAAGTAAGAACAAATTCTGCCGCTTCCACCGTAACCATGGGCATGACATTGAGGAATGCTGGCAACTCAAGGATGAGATCGAGGATCTAATTCATCGAGGTTACCTTGGCAAGTACGTCCGAGATTGGGTAAATCAGGCCTTGGAGCCATGCTAAAAACTTGACGATGCTACTGAGCACAATCACCCAACTACAAGAAGCATCAACATGATCTCATAGGGTAGTGGGCCTTGGGGGGCATCCAGAAGTCCCTCTCCAAAGAGGCAACATACCAAAAATATTGTTTCCTTTTCTAATAATGATGCCCAAGGGTTTAGACACCTCATAATGATGCTATCGTCATTTTCATAATGATAGCAAATATGATATAAAAAAAATTTTAGTTGATAATAAAAGCTTAGCGAACATGTTGTTCTATGATGCCCTCTCAAAAATGAACATGATGAGTAATTTGAGATAGGTTGGCAGCCCTTTGATTGAATTTTCAGGTGATTCTATGATAGTTGAAGGAGAAATTACATTACCAGTCATTGCTAGGAAAGAACCCAATTAGTCAACAGTGTAATTTATATTCCTCGTTGTCAAAATACCATCAGTATGCAACGCCATTCTTGGCCGATATGAGCTTAATGCCCTTAGAGCAGTAGTCTCAACTTACCACTTGTTAGTCCAATTTCTATGAGCTTAATGCCCTTAGAGCAGTAGTCTCAACTTACCACTTGTTAGTCCAATTTCCAACCAGGCTAGGCATAGGAGAAATGCATGGAGACCAAATGATGGCCAAGCAATATTTTTTGATAGCATCAAAGATGAAGAAACCAACCAAAAATTCATCTACTAAAATTTTTGATCAAGAACTTGAGAGCGAGGATAGAAAAATCCAAGGTGAGTCAGCAGAGCCACTCATTACCGTTCCCCTGGGAGGGGATCCAGAAAAAACTATCCAAATAGAAGCTCGGTTAACCACCGATCTCAAGAAAAAATTAATTTTTTTTCTCCAAAAAAATGTTGATGTATTTGCATGGTCAGCCTCAGATATGTCTGGAATTCTTAACGATGTTATCACTCACAAACTGAATATTGATCCTAGACATAAACCTGTAAAGAAAAAAGAGAAACTTCACTCTAGAAAGGCAAAGGATGATAGATGAAGAAGTTGATAAACTTCTGAAGGCAGGATTCATTAAGAAAGCACAATACTCGAACTGAATAGTCAACGTAGTGAAGGTTACAAAGACAAGCAAAAAATGAAGAATCTGCATCGATTTTATCGACCTTAATAAGGCTTGCCCAAAGGATAGCTTCTTTCAGCCAAAAATTGACCAATTGATTGATGCGACCTCAGGGCATAGGCTATTAAGCTTTATGGACGCCTTCTCTGGCTATAATTAGATTAGAATGGCTCCTTAAGATGAGGAGAATATGGCATTTATCACTAATAAAGATTTGTATTTTTATAAAATGATGCCTTTTGATTTAAAAAATATAGGTGCCACCTACCAGCGCCTAGTCAACAAAGTCTTCAAGCACCAGATTGGTTGTAATATAAAAGTTTACCTTGACGACATGCTAGTCAAAAGCATAAAGGTAGATTAGCATATTACTGATCTAAAGTAGGCATTTGGGGAGCTGCACAAATATCAAATGAAGCTTAACGCCAACAAGTACACTTTCGGAGTTATGATCGAAAAATTCCTTAGTTTTCTTATGACCCAAAGAGGAATAGAGGCCAACCCTAAGAAGATCTAGGCACTACTTGACATGAAACCCCCTAGCTCCTTAAAGGAAGTCCAATAGCTCATTGAACGGGTGGCATCGCTTAGTAGATTCATATCCAGGTCAGTCAAAAAATGCCTTCCATTCTTTAAAATTTTGAAGCAAATCAAAGATTTTCAATAGACAGAGGAATGTCAATCTGCCTTTGACAAGCTCAAGGCATATCTTGGCATGGTCCCATTACTATCAAAATCCATCGAAGGTGAGGATTTATTCATATATCTATCTATTTTGCTTAATGGTGTCAGCTTGGTTCTAGTCCGAGATGATGCAGGAACACATAGGCCTATCTACTATACCAGCAAATTACTGCAAAATGCGGAGACATGGTACTCCAAAATAAAAAAAATAAATTATTCTTTGGTCACCATTGCTAAGCGGCTTCAATCATACTTTTAGGCTCATTCCATCATTGTCCTAATCAGCCAACCATGGAGATCGATTCTTCAACGACCTGATACTTTTGGTCGATTGGCTAAATGGACCATTGAACTCAATAAATTTGATATCCATTATCGATCTAGACCTTCAATGAAAGCTCAGTATTGGCTAACTTCAGGATAGAGTGCTCAATACCCGATGGAGAAACGATTCCAAAAATCTAGGAAGAAACCACTAGAGAATCTTATTGGCTTTTACACGTAGATGGAGCCTTTAATGCTCAAGGAAGTAGAGTTGGATTGATATTAACCAATCCTGAGGGGACTATCGCTGAACATGATTTAAGATTCAACTTCAAAGCTTCCAATAATGGAGTAGAATATGAAGCCCTCATTGTAGGACCCAAGATGGCAAAGGAGCTCAATATCAAGAAAATCAAAATTTTCACTGACTCCCAGCTGGTCATCGAATAAGTACAAGGTCAATACGAGGCCAAAGACTCTATTATGTCTCAATACTTATATAATACAAAAGAATTATCTAAAAACTTTGATGATCTTAAAATTATTCAAATACTGAGATCAAAAAATGCTTGAGCTGATGCGCTTTTACATCTGACCACATCGAAATTTTTTAACCTCAACCAAAAGGCATTCATCAAAATCCTTGAAAAACCCAACACAGAGGTCCAAATGATTGCTCAGGTGGATCATAAGCCAAGCTGGATTGATCCTCTAATAGATTATTTGAATAGAGGAATATTACCCAATGATCCTACTAATGCAAGAAAATTCAAGTGGCAAGCTTCATGATATGTCATTCTAGACGGAAAACTTTATAAAAGGTCATTTTCTTTCCCACTGTTTTGATATCTAAGGCCCTCGAAAGCCGACTATGCTTTTTGAGAAGTCTATGAAGGAATCTGTAGCAACCACTTAGAGGGTAGATCCTTGGCATATAAAGTAATTTGGCAGGATTATTATTGGCCAACCATATAGAAGGACTTTATCGATCTTGTCAACAAATGTGATCAGTGCCAAAGGTACATAAACATCCAACACCAACCAGCTATTAAACTCATATCTATTACAGCTTCTTGGCCTTTTGCCATTTGAGAGATGGATATTCTCAAACTGTTCCCTATGGCAATAGGACAAAGAAAATTTTTAGTGGTTGCTATTGATCACTTCACCAAATGGGTGGAGGTTGAGCCCTACTAGCATAAATCATAGAAAGAAAGATGCAAGACTTCATCTGAAAGCCAATCATCTATCATTTTGGTTTACCCTGAGTAATTATTACCAACAATGGGACCAATTTGACAATGAAAAATTCGAGAAATTCTATTTCGAGTTACGTATCAACCACAGACTAACCTCAGTGAGACATCCATAATCTAACAGAGACGCTGAGGTCACAAATTGGACAATTCTCCAAGATCTAAAAATCAGACTCATTGAAGCCAATGATTTTTGGGCCAATGAACTATACAATATTCTTTGGGCTTATAAAACTACCCTTAGGTGACCAACTGGAAAAATATCCTTCAAACTTATGTTTGGATCAGAGATGATAATACCTATGAAAATCGGCCTTCCTACGCCCAGAGTGAAGAACTTCCACGTAGAAAGTAATGCAGATCGATTGAGAACCAACCTTAACTTATTAGAGAAAATCAAGAAAAGAGCTCAAATCAAGATGACGACTTATAAACAAAAAGTGGACAAATATTATAATGTCAGGGTGAAACCAAATGGAAAGGTGATTTAGTTCTTCATCGAGCGGAAGTTTCAAAGCCCTTGGAACAAGAAAAACTCATCCCAAATTAGAAAGGACCATATCGAGTTACTGAAGTAATTTGGCCAAGAGCCTATGAGATTAAGAATCTAGATGGTTCAAGTATCCCCAAAACGTGGAATGCTGAAAATCTCAGAGTGTATTATCAATAAATTTTGAATAAAGACTGAAAATTCTATCTCATTGAAGACTTCTCCAAAATATTGAGATTCTTTTGATTATCTCGGTGAAAGCCCGATTTCTAGATCGACAAAGCCCTGCTGGGCATCATAGGAGATGAGATCTCCATATTCTAAAATTTGATCTCCGGATCGGTAGAGCCCCGAAGGGCACCATAGGAGATAAGATCTCCATATTACAAAATTTGATCTCCAGATTGGTAGAGCCCCAAAGGTCATCATAGAAGATAAGATCTCCATATTCCAAAATCCGATTTTCATATTGGTAGAGCCTTGATAGGCATAATAGGAGATAAGATCTCTATATTTCTTAAATACCGATCTCCATATCAATGATATCTTGGATTTCTATGAAATACCGATCTTTAGATCAATGATATCTTGGATTTCTATGAAATATCGATCTCCAGATCGATGATATCTTGGATTTCTATAAAATACCGATCTCTGAATCGATGATATCTTAAATTTTTGCGAAATAGCAATCTTTCGGATCCAAGAGATTGATGATATCTTGGATTTCTATGAAATACCGATCTCTAGATCGATGATATCTTAGATTTCTCTGAAATATCGATCTCCAGATCGATGATATGTTGAATTTTTATGAAATATCGATCTCTAGATCAATGATATCTTGGACTTTTATAAAATATTGATCTCTAGATCGATGATATCTTGGCTTTCCATCAATTACCGATCTCTGAATCGACGATATTTTAGATTTTGGTCTAATGTCGACCTTCGCATCGAAGTTATCATGTTATCTTTAATTTCTATTAATTATCGATCCTCGGATCGATGTCATATTGGGTTTCCATCGGACACCCACCTTTGAATTGATATTATCTCTATTAAATACTAATCTTCGGATCGAAATTGCATTGGATTTTAGTTTGGTACCAACCATCGGGTCAAAGTTATCAAGTTATCTTGGATTTTTATTAATTACCAATCTTAAGATTGATGTTGGGATAGGACTCCTGTCTAATACCAATCTTCGAATTGGTCATGTTTTGAATCACTGGTATCCAGACTTGAAGTACAAACCATGTCGGTAGTTCACCAAGGTAGAGTCATCTATTTATTACTTAGAAAAAATCTCTCTGAATTAAACTTATAAAGCTTTAAAAGCAAGTTAATCATATCAGAAAAAGCCGACATCATACACTCGCAGACAAAAAATTTTTTTTATTTCATCAAAGAGATTTTCTACAAAAGCCTGAACTAGGCCGATACAAAAGTTACAGAAATGAAAAAAAAAGGAGAAGATACAAAAATCAGGCATCCACCTGAGGAGCTTTGGTAGAGACGACTGCTGCATCATCTTCCAATAAGATAACTTCAGTAGGTGCTAAGGTAGAAGCTAGAGTTTTAGCAAGAGCGGATGTTGGGGCTTCGGTGGAGTCTGGGGCCTCAACCTTGGGACGAATCAGGACGGTAGGCATCTCTAGGACAGGCTGAGGTGCTTCTACAGGAGAACCCACTTTCGAAGCTGTCTGGGCCCCTATCCCTAAAGCTAGGGTGAAATTAGCCTCTTGGGTAATCCCGCTTAGATCCAAGTTGGAAAAGAGTTTCCGAACCAGGTCCCTACAGCTGGTGAACCCGCTATCGAAGTCCTCCCTTGGAGCCTCCATAACCTCCTCCTTGAAAGCTTCAAAGAATTTGTACTCCTTCACGGCATGGGTAGTGGCAAGCTTCCAGTGTTTTAAGTCCTTCTGATACACTAGAAGGGCCTTGTCACAAGCACCCAGTGTCTCATCCTAGGAAGATACTGTCCCCTTTAGGTCCTTTATTTTGGCCTCCTGCTCCAGAATCCTAGAGACCTCCTCCCACAACTCTAGCAGCTTCTCCTCTCCTTTGTTGGCCTTCCTCTAGAGGTCCAGCAAAGCCTTGTTCTTCTCCATTATTTCATTAAGCTTCTCTTGGAGCTGCTTCTTCAGCCCTGTAGCAAGCTTCTCCTCCTTGGTGGCTTTTTACTCCACCGCTTTCTAGCAGTCCCTCATGAACTGCAAAGCCTCCTCCAAAGATTGTTTGTTCTCATCCAACCACTCTATATGCTCAGTGAATAGTCTAAAGTAAGAGGCAGCCTGTCAAAAAAGGAATAAGAAGGAAGAAAAGGATTAGGTCGATAAAAAACTGACGTCAAAAAAAAAGATAAAGAGAGAGAGGAGAAAGAAGAAGAACTTTCTTACATCCAGAATACTGCATAAACCTTGGTTGAGCAGCTCATCCGGACCAAGGTCCCTCCTATGGGCACGTAGATCGAGCTACGGCATCATGGCGTACATAAAATCCTTGCTAAGTGTTGCCGTATCCTGTAGGGAAGCTTGCCCGATGTTAATCCAGTTGATAGAGGATGATGGTAGATTGACCAATGTGGTCTTCGGCCCTTCAAAGGGTTGAGTCTGGTGAGCGGGGGCTGAGGTCGGTGCTGTTGGTGGATTAGGCCTTGGTAGTGCAGTGGTAGTACTCAACCTCGGGCGGGTGGTCATCTCCTTGTAAGGTGGATGGGCCACCTCTGTACATTGTCGATGTCCCCTAGACATCGGAGAAGGTGTCGATGAAGGGCGGGTGCTGACGAGCTCCGCGTTAATCACTATTTCCCCCACATTGGATGGAGGTGCAAGTCGGGAAGATGTTGAGGTGGAGCCAGTGACTTCTTTCCCCTTTCCTTTCTTTGTTGGTAGAGGGTTGAAAGATTCCGACTTTCTCTTCCTCTGCTCCACCAACCTTCAGGGATCAAACCTCATGAGTGCTGCAGCAATCAGAGAGAAATGTGATGATCAGATGAAAATCAAGTACAGAGAAATTCAAAGAAAATTTAATGATAGACTTATCCTGGAGGGAGATGAGACTGATGCCAGAGTCGAACAGTGATTGATTCATCATCAGTTGACTGAGCATGGGCACCTTCATAACCAGCAGCTCCTCGAAGGCCTCCTTATCCTCCAAAAGAATGGACTTATTAGAGTTCTAGTTAAGTCGAGGTTTATCCCAGCCAGTACTAAAACTCCAAGGAGTGTTAGATGAAACAAAGAAAAAATTATTTTTCCAGTTGTGGATTAAAGAAGGGAGAGAAGGACCAAATTTATAATTAGGTCGGGATGAAAAGTACCACCAATCTTTTTCAATGGGATGTTTCTTCAAAACAAAGAGGGCCCTGAAAAGAGAAACTCTATAATCTATGGCTGCGAAACTATAATAAATGATGAAAACTAAGATGATCTTAATAGCATTAAGAATAACCTGAGTCAATTGTAAGCCATAGTAATCTAATATATTATAGATAAAAGGATGCAGAGGAAAATGCAACCAGATCAAAGTGACTCATCATAAAATGCCATACAACCATCAAGAGGCCGTGTGACCCGATCACTTAGGCTAGGGGCAATGAGTCGAAAGCTCTCAAGGATAAAGTATTTCTCCCTGAGCTTCTCCAGGTCAGCATCAATCAAGATTGAAGGCTCAATACTTGGGCCAAAATAGTCCAAGAATTCTCTCACCGAAGAATCTAAACCATCATGGCCAGAGGTATTGGCCTTGGTGGCCACCTGAGATGGATCACTCGCCTCAATGGCAAGTTGGGGTTGGGTTAACCAGATATCCTTGCCACCCGAGATTGTCTCCCCTATTGCCGCTAGGAGAAGTGCTCTCTTGGGAGGACATGTTTAGGATGAAAAAAAGGAGGACAAGGGAAACTAAGAAAGGACCGAATGAGAAGGCAGTAAGAAGAGGAGGAAAAGGAAACCCTAAGAGAAAAAAAAAAAAGACCCCAAACCCAAAAGGGGAAGGAGAAGTCTACCTAGGGAAAGGGGAACCTTCTCTGCAAACTCTGATGGCCCTCTTCAAGCTCCAGCAACCAGCAGAACTGTCCTCTTCTTCAATTGTTTGGACACACGAAAGCTTCCGAAACTGTGGTGGTAGAACTCAACACTCCAAACAATAAAATGGGGAATGAAAGGGGAACGAATAGTTACCCTATATATAGGGAAAGGCAACGGCCCAGATTAATCCGCTCACCCTCGGATTTGAGCCACTTGTTAGCCATCCAAGGAGACTGTAGAGAATCCATTTCAACGCATCCATTTTGATTCAGCCACGTAAGCTTATTCCATTAGGCGGTTTAGTCGGCCAATGGATGAATGCTATGTGACACATCACCTAAGTCATAGTGAAGCAGCCAATGATGATTTCACTTTCTCTCATGCTTCCTTAAATGCCAGAGTATGGTGAAAATGATGCATGAGGCGGCCTATGGATTCAAATTATTTAAAAATTTAATTTAGCGGCCGCACGACATGAATCTTGGTATGAAAGGTTATGGGATGATCTTTGAGAGGTGACTTTCTATACTTGTCATTGAAGGAATTCCATTTCAAGCCTGAAAAGTGGGAGGCAACTATTAGTACAGGCAACCCTCGCTATACATGTGGCATCATCAGAGAGGCTATCATTCTAGATGGCTGTCAGAAATAAATTTTAATCCTAGATCGGTAAAAAATTGATCTAGAAGTGGGTTGATTCTTGCCTTAGCCAGGTAGCTAGATTCAGTGATCAGGTTCAGATTGGTAATATACCGACCACGATAAAGCCCCAAATGGCAGACCACCATCCTCAACAATCATGCTAAATATGGGTCAAGATCGGTAATCGACCAACCTCATCATGGCCATATAGAATCGGGTCAGCATTTTGCTTTTCTGAGAATCGATAATTCCATAAGAGATCGGGTTTTCACCGATCTTATGCAGCAGTAACCTACTTGAGTGCAACATCAGTTTCTCCATAACTAGTTTATTCTTTCGAGATCGGTAAAACACTGATATCATCAACTCTGCAGGTGAGTTGTGCCCCCGTCGACGCTAAGGTCAGCAAATTACTGACCTCATCATAAAATCTAGATTGATGATTTATCAATCTCATCATGTTCTGAGTATCAACTAAGTGCCAACTACGCTCCAACCAAGCGATTCTCTTCTAGCTATACTATAGTTAATTACCATCAAGGCAAATAGCCAATAGTTGCAATCCAGCTAGCCATAATATATTAACGGCTTAACAAACTTTTCTTATGACCTAAGCAAATCCTTCTATAAATAGAGGGAGAGAGTACCCTTCTAGAAGGTAAGCAAACACAAGATTCACGAAGCCAAAACTCTACTGAAATTATTTTTGACTTTTCCACTGAAGGAAGATCGAATCATTCCCACTCAAACCCTCTCTTATTGCATTCAATCTCTATTTTCACTATCTGTTGTCAAGGCTTCAGCTGACTTAAGCATCGAAGGATCCTAAATTGGAAGGTAGCTCATTGATTCTTGAATTTTTCTTGTAGGTTGGCTCATGATCTGCATCGAACCAGCTTGACTAGCTCTCCAGCATGAATCTCTTCGAAGATCTGAAGTCCTACTGCAACAAACCTAATTAAAAGCTTCATAACAAGAGTAGAAATCCTAATTGCTTAGAGCATCCATCACTTAGATTTATTTTTTTATTTTCTTTTTGGTGATCGCTGAAGACAAGGTAAGCTTTCAAAGTTTAATGAATTTCATGCATCTAATTTAGTTACATAGAACCTCTTATTTGAAATTGATTATTTATATTCATCTTAAATCAAATTAAGGGCATAACCCATTAATCAAGATAAGATGGGAATTTCAACATCCTTTCTTAGCCCACAAACAGTCAACCAGCATCCATCATCAACCTAAGCCGTTAATTTAAAATTAATTAGACAAAGGCCCTAGGAACTTATGCTCATTAGGACAAGAAACCCCAAGAGTTGGACCGAATTAGGATTAGTCAGTTTAACTGGTGTCTAAGGCAAGTAGTTCAGAAAATACGTTCCGAAGGAAGGTAGTTACTTAATTGGTTCTATTAGCTTACCTGACCAAGATAATTAGTATCTAAGAAAAATAATGAGGAGACTCTCACCAACCTTATACTTACCTAATCAGTTGAGTGGCTGATCTTATACTTGGAGGGCTTGAAGGTGATCCTGACAATTAGGAGCTATCTAAATCTAGGATAACCCTTAATCAAGATTGATTATCTAACTTGACTGCCAACTAAAATATCAAATCTAATTAAAACTAATTCTTCTCTCTCTTCTTAGCTCTAAGACTCCTTAGATTTTCTTCTTTAGAACTCTTTTCTCTTTCTCCTAATTTTTTCCTCCAAAAATAAAATAAAATAAAATAAAAATAATAAAATAATAATAAAAATAAATAAATAAAATTATAATAAAATTATAAAATTTAAAAAATTTAAAAAATAATAAAATAATAAAAAAAATTTGAATCACATGTTAGGATTGCACTAGTACATGTATGGTAGGAGATCACTTTATCTGACCTAGTTGAAACCAATAATGAAATTGAATGACTGATCTATATTAAATTCAATAATCAAATGGCTGAAAATTTTGAAGAACCATTTAGGCAGATGAAAAAATATTTTATTTCTTCCACCTATAACTCATCGACTTGTATCCAGTTGTCTGATATCCTTGCAAGCTATTATGAGATCAAATCGATCACAATCTAGATGCTTCCATCTTTCTATGAAAAAATCAATGAAGATCCTTATAAGCATCTAGATGAATTTTTATAAATCTTTTCTATGGTAAGGATTCAAAATTTAACTGATGATGCCCTTAGACTAATCTTATTTTTTTTTCTATTAAAAGATAAAGCCAAGTATTGGCTTGACATAATAGGAAGACCAATTCAAACTTGGGTTGAATTGCAATATAAATTTTTTAAGAAATTTTATCCCATAGTTCGAACCATCACCATGAGGTGAGCCATCACTAAATTTGCTCAGCTTCTAGGAGAACAATTTCATGAGTCATGGAAGAGACTTAAAGAACTTCTTAGAAAATATCTACACCATAGTCTATCTAAGTAGCAAATTGGTCAAGCATTTTATGATAATTTAGGAGATCAATATAGACAGATGGTAGATGCATTTTGTGGAGGTGCATTTATGAGTAAGAGTGAGGATGAAGTCTATGCCTTATTTGAAACCTTGAGTAAAAACTCAATTAACCATGCTTTGTTATCTTTCTACCAAAAGCGGGCAGGAATTTATGATCCAGAATCTGGTTCTAAGACTAACTTGAACTTGATAAATAAAGTGGACCTTCTTGTCCAGAAATTAGATCAATTTTTAATCCTAGATTAATAATCTCCTATGCAATACATATTATCCTCTAATTATCAGGAGAATTGTTCTATTTGTGCTAGCCCAGCCCATCATGTAAGCAAATATTCCATAGCTGCACAATTTTCATCTTTCATCCAAAACAAGTCTAAGCTATACAAGACTACTCCAAGCCTGTTAATGATCTATTTTCAAACTCACATAACCTAGATTGGAGGAACCATCCTAATTTTTCTTGGATATCCTAATAGATTCAGGCATAGATCCAAATTCCACCTATCCAAAATTATCAAAATAGGCCCTAATACTATAACTATGCCCATAATATAGATCAGCCTAGTCAGTCCACCCAACCATCATATTACAATCAGCCATCATACCTACCTCCTCAATAGACCAATCCAGCCGATGATAGAATTAACCAACTGCAACAATTGATTATGACTCAACAGTAAACCATCGCTAGGCTAGAAGCACCAATAGAATAATTAGCTGAGTCTACCATGAGGAGAGAACCAGGTCAATTGCCCAACCAATCGATTATAAATTCTATAAACAATCCACCTATCATCCACCAACCATTTGAATTTAGTCATCAATCTAATGTCCTACCAAAGAATCCCCAATTAGAGAATGCCTAAGCAATTTCTAAACTTAGAAGTGATAGAATTCTTGAGGACCTATATCAAGATCAGGTGAGAATTGCTAGTATTGATGATAGCTAAAATGAAAATTTAGAAGAAGAGATTAGTATTGAGACCAACTATATAGAAGAACCTAAGTCTGAAACTAGTACTGATGCTAGTTCTAATATAAGTGAGATAGATAAAGGAAAGAAGAGAGCAGATAATTTATCCAAGACCTATAAACCTAAAGTTCTATTTTTTTTAGCCCTAGAAGCCGATTCTTTTTATAAAAAGCAAGGGGCATGCAACAAAGAGCCAATGAAGTTGTTTAAGCAAGCTCATATTAATTTACTTTCAGAATTAAAGCCGCATTTAGTCATCCTTCCAGTATCCAGTGCATCAAATTTAACTTCTAACTCAATTCATGAGCATTTTAGAAGAACAAATAGGAGAAATTCTTGAGAAACAAGATTCTGAGATTGGGATCGCATACTATTATCCCTTAATTAACAATGAATCTATCAATAAAGGGATCATTAGTTGTCTTCTTGAGATTGGCAATTCAAAACCATTGAAATTTATCAATCCAGTATTTGATACGAGATAGGTAAGCTGCATTATATGGCAGAAGATGGTAAATTTAGCTTTTATTAGGAGGCAATCCAATATTTATTTTTCTTACATTTAATTTATTTTTTTAGATTACTCTCTTTTTAAGACATATTGAATAAGTTGAAGGGAGAACTAAATTTTCAAAGACCCATGCTAGACCATAAATACATCGAATCAGGTGTATTCTTTCTTATTCTTTATTGCATCCTTTATTTTTCTTTCTCTATTGAGGATAATGTCAATTAAGTTGGGGGGTGGAGAGAATAATAAAAATTTTAAAATTTTTAAAAGTCTTCGAAGAAGTTAGTATTTAGCATTTAGACATCTGACTATGCTTAAGTTGAGTTGAACTAAGCATTTTTTAAAAAAAATTGATGCACGGATCGAAGAATTTATGAGATATTAAGAGATCAAATATTAAAAAAATTTAATAAAGAGTTAAGTCTAAAATATAAATAATTTTTTTAAGCAATTTTGATTTTTTTTACCAGCATCAAAGAAGAGTTTATTTTTTATGGGCTTGTGTAGAGTAACTATACATTTCTTCATAAAAATTACTTTTAAAATAAAATAGTTTTCAAGTACTTCTCACTGAGTAACTGGATCTTTTTGCCTAAGCAAGCATTGAGTTTCATGTTAAAAGTTAGGAAGGGCAAAGAAGCTTATTGTAAAGCTTGTCTTAACACGTAGCCTATTTGATTCAAGCTATTAAGTGAAGGAAAAAATCTATTTTTCAGATCAGATTCATTCAGATCTGATTGGATCAGGAGAGATATTTTAAAAAAAAATTTCTCTAAGATTCTAATTAGATCTAAGACTCCTTAGATCTAATCTTATTAATTTGATAATAAAAATAAAAATAAAGATAAAAATTAAATCTAATTTAATTATTTCTTTATTTTAGGTAAACCAATTATCCTGTGGTGATCCTGATGCTTGCCTAAGATTCTAGATGTAGCCACGCAAGTGCCTGACCTTTACTGGTATTCACTTGGACAGGATCTGAAGATCTTTTTCTTCTCAATCAATCCTTCAAAAATTAGATCTAGATCTGATTTGAAGATCTTTAAAATGACTTTTGAAGAACAACCATTGTCTCTTGCAGCAGTGGTGCCTTCTTCCTTTCCTGGCACCTTTCACTTGCTTGGATAGCCCCTTCTTCATACCCAAAGTCCCTTAGGCGTGGAGAGGAGAGAGAGGACTAGAGGGTGGCATGGAGAAGGAGGGAGAGGGGATATGTAGCATGGGCTAAAGGCAGAAGAATTGAATTCTAGGCACAGACAGAATTTATATAGACCCTGCTGCGTTATGCAGTGCCACATCATCCTAACCAATCATGGCCCTTTGTGCAATCAGATCTAAATCTGATTGATGGGATGATATCATCTGATCCAATCATATTAGAGATCCTCAAAACTCTCCTTAGGTGGTCGCAAGATTGAGTCAAACAAGTCTTCTTAGTACCACCTAATTTAATTCTCTAAAGCAACTGGAGTCCCATCTGTATGGGACTCCATCTTCTATCCTCATGGGGCACATGCCTCCCTAGGTGTGCGCCCCCTACCTATCTACTTTTTAGTAGGGGGACAAGTTTTTAGGTTCTCTCCTATGGATGCATGATACATGGGCAGATGTCTAAGTATCCAGGGTCAATATTTGACCAATGTCCGAAGACAAGATTTAGCAGGTGATGAAAAGTGGCAGGTGTTGTCTCAAATTTATCTCATAAATTAAGACAATCCTTTTTTTACCTGGACAAGCTTCAGTCAGACCAAGTAAAGATTCCTGAGTGAGCTCAAACACATTTGGCTTAGTCGAGATAAGCTTTAATGATTATTAAAAGAAAACATTAGGCTCAATCGTGTACTAGCACGATTTTCTTGAACCTAATTGAATCTTATTCAAATCAATTGAACTAAGTTAATCTAATTGATGATATTTAGATCCAAACCCCTATTTGTGTGATTTAGTTAGGTTCAGTTCCATATGGTAATGGAATATGTCTTGATCTCCATCATCGACATCATCGAAATATCCTCCGATGGATTAAAACTTTTCTGATTCAGACAACTAGTATGATCGATCATCTAAATCATTCTAATTGCTCCCAAAATCCACTAGTGACACCTAGAACATCTGGTGGCAATCCATCAGAACTGAAAGCAAACCTCTGAGTGCAGTTACCTGTGTGATTAAGTTTCTCTATCTTGAGCTCTGATCGGATTAGGGTTAAGGTTATCTCATCAAACCCTAATTTTCGTCATATGAATTAATCATTCGATTCAAGTCCAATGTTAAAATCCTAATAGAAACTCTTTCTATTATTTCACTCTACAATGGCTATGGGCTCATGGACTTGATTCTCATGATTATCATAGGTCTACTACTCATCTACCAAGGTAGATAGATTTCCTATTGGTGCAATCCAATTTCTATAATGAACATGCTATAGCCAACATACATCTCAGAATTTTGAATGACTAGAAGATCGAGTTATGGTGTAGTCAAACTATAACACCCTTAAGGTGAACTGTCGATGCACCTCAGGTCAATGAACCAGACACACTACTACAGCTTCGAGCCAGTCATCGATGAGAAAGTAGACTTCCTCATGATTGCTCAAGGTGGTCACGCTCTGTGCCCTCATTCTCTAACGAGTATTTGTACTCTCACTTCATTGTCTCTACACCATAGACTCAAGACTCATCTATTCAAAAGAAGAGATCGTACATCAATCTTTCGGATCAATCGCTATCCTCATGATGATCCTACGGTCGGAAGCATTTTATGAGTTAATAATGAAAATTCATGTCTTAAATTTTTAATTCTTGAAAATATGAACTATCATTACCATTAACTCAAGGAATGTATCACAGACACTTTCATA
This sequence comes from Cocos nucifera, assembly GCA_006176705.1. NCBI lineage: Eukaryota > Viridiplantae > Streptophyta > Magnoliopsida > Arecales > Arecaceae > Cocos > Cocos nucifera. Next base: position 167,929 of record QRFJ01000229.1, on the reverse strand, counting down.
TATACACTATGATAGAAAATAATCTATTTTATTATATATAGTTAAAATTATAATTTTATCCTTAGAAATGTATTACAAGTATCAGCCAATCTGACTTCTAGGGCATACATATCTAACAAACTCTTACTTGACCTAAAGTCAATTGGCTACAAATCTAAGTCCCATCTTCTCAAGGTGGGCTTCGATCTTCTACTGGCCCAATGGTTTTATAAGTGGATTTGCCGCATTGTCTGTAGAGTCGACTCTCTTAACCTGGACGTAACCTTTCTGAAAGTAATTACGGATGAGATGGTATCGCCACTCGATGTGCTTGGATTTTTGGTGAGACCTTGGATCCTTAGCTAGGGCTATGGTGTCATTATTATCGCAGTACAGAGGAATAGCATCTGATGGCATCACTTCAATTTCTGCGGTGAACTTCTTATACCAGAATGCCTTCTTCGCAACTTCTGACATAGTGATGTACTCTACTTCCATGGTGGAATCTGCTATCACTGTCCACTTAAAACTCTTCCAATTGACAGCACCATCATTACACATAAATAGACTCCAGATGTCGACTTTCGATCATCTATATCGGATATAAAATTCGAGTCTGTATATCCCTGAACTTGGAGTTCTTAATTACCAAAGACCAACATCATATCCTTAGTTCTTCTTAAGTACTTAAGAATATATTTCATAGAAGTCCAATGTTCTTCACCTGCATTCGACTGATATCTGCTCGTCACACTCACAGCATGGACTATATTAGGTCGTGTACATAACATGGCATACATGAGGCTCCCTATGAAGCATAAGAGATCTTGCTTATGCGTTCAATCTCCTCAGGTGTGTTGGGACACATTTTCTTGGAGAGATGAATGTCATGTCTGAAGGGTACCAATCCCCTCTTGGAGTTTTCCATGCTAAACCTCTTTAGCACTTCCTTTATGCACATCTTCTGTGAAAGCCCTAGCATCCTATTTGGTCTATCTCTATAGACCTTAATTCCTAGAATGAATGATGCTTCTCCTAGGTCTTTTATGAAGAATTCTTTAGATAACCATATTTTAACTATGGTCAATATGAAAATATCATTTTCAATAAGGAGGATATCATCCACGTACAGTACGAGGAAGATAATAGCGCTGTCACTAACCTTTTTGAAAATACATAGTTTCTTCTCATTCTTGATGAAATCAAACAATTTGATCACATCATTAAAACAAGTATTCCAGCTTCGAGATGCTTGCTTAAGTCCATATATGGACCTTTGCAGTTTGCATACTTTATGATCAACATCACTGGATGTAAAATCTAGTGATTGTTCCATATAGATATCTTTCTCAAGGTATCCATTTAAGAATGCTGTTTTCACATCCATTTGCCATATTTCATAATTGAAATAGGTTGTAACAGCAAGCAATGTGTAGATGGATTTTAGCATGACTACTGATGAAAAGATATTCTGATAGTCAATTTCTTCACGCTGACTATACCCTTTTGCCACTAATCTAGCTTTGAATGTCTCCACATTCTCATCTGTACTAATCTTTCTCTTATAGATCTATTTACATCCAATAGGTATTATACCTTCTAGTGGATCTACCAAGGTCCAGACTTGGTTTGAGTGCATCGAGTCAATTTTTGACTTCATTATCTCTAACCATTTCTCGGAGTTGATATCCGATGTCGCTTCATCATAGGTTTTGGGATCATCACCATGAACCCTATTACCTACGAGGAATATTTTCTCTACTTCCTCTAAAATAGTACCTAAGTACCTCTCAAGGGGACGAAAAATCCTTTCTGATCTACGAGGTGGAGGAGGTAGTGATAGTATTGGCTCAATCTGATTTGGTTTCATAAGATCCTTAGCTCGTTGCTCTTGTGAGATTTTCTTCTCGAGCTTGATCTACTTTCCAATGTCACCATCTTGAATAAAGTATTTTTCAAGAAAGATGGCATGCGACTCATAATTATATTATGGTCTTCTGAAATGTAGAAATAATATTCTAATGACTCTTTAGGATATCCTATGAATCGAGCTCTAAAGAATCTATAGTCTAACTTATCCGCTTGTTGTCTTTTGACATGAGCCGGACAATCCCAAATTCTGAGATGACTTAGACTTAGTTTCTTACCATGCCATATTTCATATAGTGTGGTAGGAATGATTTTAGAAAAAATCCTATTCAGTAAATATATAGCAGTTAATAGATTGTCTCCAAAGAAAATTAGGAAGGTCTGTAAAGCTCTTCATGGATCGGATCATATCTAATAGGGTCCAATTTTTTCCATTTTGAAACTCCATTGAGTTGATGTATTCTAGGTGGAGTCTATTGAGAGACTATGCCATTTTGCTTGAGATAGTCCAAAAATTCTCGATTAAGGTATTCACCTCCTCGATCTAATCGAAGAATCTTAATGGATTTTTCAGTTTGCTTTTTAACTTCATGTCTGAATTTCTTAAACTTTTCAAAGATTTCAGACTTGTGTCTCATAAGATACATATATCCATACCAAGATAAATCATCGATAAAGGTTATGAAGTAGTCAAAGTTACTTCTAATCGACACATCAAATGGGCCGCACACATCAGTATGTACTAGGGCAAGTAGTTCCATGGCCCTTTCCCCATGTTCTACAAAAGAGAGCTTAGTCATTTTGTCATGAAGACATGATTCATAAATTGAATATGACTTAAAAGTCAATGGAATCAATAGCCTAATTTTTTCTAATTTATTAATCCTATCTTCTGCTATATGACCTAGCCTTAGATGCCATAGATACCTATCATTTGGATTATCCCTGGGTCATTTTGTTCTTATGGCATTTACATTTTGCTTGATTTTAAAGATAGATACATCAATATGTAACTGGTAGAGATCGTTAATAAAAAAATCCCTTGTAATTTTATTTCTTTCATAAAGAATATTACAATGATCCTTAAGAAAACTAATTACATAGCCTTCTTGTGCTAAACATGAAATAGAAATCAAATTTTTGCTTACAACAGGCATATAATAACAATCCCTAAGTACTAAATCTAAGTCAGATGGTAGTCGAAGAGGGTAGGTTCCCATGGCCACAGCAGCAATCTTTGCTCCATTTTCGATGCATAGGATCATCTCACCATCCCTCAGCCTCCTGCTATCCTCAAGATCCTGCATGAAAGTGCACAAATGAGCACTAAAACTAGAGTCAAGCATCCAACTGGATGTAGAAGAAACCATAAGGTTAGATTTAATAACAAGCATACCTTCAGAAGGATCTGTCTCCTTCTTATTCTTTAGGGTGACCAGGTATGTAGGATAGTTCCGCTTCCAGTGGCCTTCAGTATTACAATGAAAATATTTTTCTTTGTCAGCGACTTTCTTCTTCAGCTTTACCTTCTTTTTTTTTCCACCTTCCACCTTCTATTTTTTCATAGACTTCTTCTTCTTTCTAAAAAATTTTCTCTTGGAAGAAGTCCATTCCATTGCAAGTTTTGAGCTTTTAGAATCTTTCATAGAAAGCTTAGCAGTAACCAGCATATTCATAAGCTCGGCCAGAGTATTCTGAAGTTTATGCATATGGTAGTTCATGATGAACCACCCATATGCATCAGTCAAGGATTGCAGAATTATATCATTTTGTAGATCCTAGTCTAACTTCACTCTGAGCTTCTCAAGCTCTTCCAGGTTCTCGATCATCATCAGACAATGATCTTGGACTGACTGTCCATCATGCATTTTAGCCTTAAATAGTCATTTAGTGATCTGATATTTGGCTGCACGACTCTGTTCACCAAATAATTCTTATAGGTGAGCCAACATTTGGCGGGCAGTCTTGATATCTTCATGTTGGCGCTGAAGCTCATCAATCATCGAGCCCAACATGTAGTATCTAATCTTATTATCTTTATCCATCCATTTATCAAGAGATGCTTTCTGTTCAGTGGACGAACGAGCTGGTAAGATGGGGGGATTCTGCTCCAATATATGAGTCAACTTCTTAGAATTCAAAATAATTTTGAAGTTTCAGAGTCAATCCTTATAATTGGATCCGGTTAGTCTATGGGTGTCTAGGATACAGGCTAGTGGGTTGGATGCAGATATTTTTCTTTTTCCTATAGAGAGTTAAAGTTTCTAGTTGGATTTTATAATTAAGACTTGATCAATTTATTTAGAAATTTGATTTTTAGATAAATTAGCTTTCACTATTTTCTTGGATCCCTACACTTCCTCTGTAAATATGCGAAAATCTTCATGATTACTGATTTCTAGTGGGTGGTGCAGTCCTACCAACTGACTCATCACCTCACCTAACAGTTATTGATAATGGGTTAGCCAATGAGTGATAATTCTTGTCCAATGATTCTCTAATCATGGTGCACCCAGACTTGGTCTCTAATTCATGAATTTCACCATGCTTAGAATATTGATCCACTCCTTAGATAAGTCAGACCCACCATTTGTATAGATTAGATTTCTAATTGAGTCTCTCACCGTATCCCAAATATTGAGCCCAATCCATCCTCCAGCCCATAGCATCCAATGCCTAATAGACATGGTTGCATCTTTTTGGTGCAACTGAACCATTGTGACCAGTCGAGAACAATCAACCTCGAAAGAAGCCTGCATATCTATAATGGTGGAAGATCTTAGACTTAATCTTTTCTTAGAAAGATTTGATTTTGATCTCTTTAAACTTGACTTGACATAGCCATAACCATTATAACTAACCTAGTGGCATGGATTAGCTCGTATTGTTAGCCACCTTAGATCAAGACTGGGCCGACAAATATGGTCAGATAAGTGAGATCGATGGAAGGAATATGCCATTAACTCGATAAGAATGCATTCGAGTTGAGTAGCTTCCAATTAAAAATCAGTCGATCGTATCTACCAAACTTACCTTAGACACCAAATTATTGACCCAGAACCAATCGGATTAGCCTACAATCCAAACTCTAACCATTGAGCCTAATTAGGTCTTAACTTGATCAATCACTTATGTGACTCGATCTTGATCCAAACTTAATCCTATCAGGTTGATCAATTTAAGTACTCTTGATCCCATCTAACCAACTCTTGATTCGATTTGATCAACTACTAGACCTAATTGAGCTACCCAAGTCCGAACCAAATTTTATGAATATATCTTAGATCTAAAAATTCTTAATTTTAGATCTAATTGATTTTATAATCTTAATTTTTAATTAAGTTTAGGATTCATAAACAAAATATGTATATAAAATCCTAGGATTTTAGGATCTAGAATTTTGCAGAAAATAATTTTTTTTATTTTTGATTAAGATCGAACACACAGCACCCCTACATACCATAAGAATACCCCATCGAATGGAAGGAGAGGGTCTTTAAACTCTACTTCGTTCTTGTGACTGGACGATCAAGAGGAACGTCTTAATTAAAAATATGATAAATCTACAAAACTAGTTAGATCTATATCATATATCATATATATAAAAATTAATCTAACAAAAAATATATTTTGGATATATCTCATGTATCATATCATGCATGTTTTTAGATCTAAATTATCTCATAAACATCTAAAAAGTAAGATTTAAATTTGATCATATCAAATTAAAATTTATTCTAAAAAATTTTATAGAACTATTCTATAACTAGTCTAAACATGCATCTATCATATCTCATATAAAAAAATTAAATAAATTTATTTTTTATTTTTTAAATCTAATTATAATATTTATAATATAAAAAAAGTAAATAAATAGATCTAAAAATTATAATTAATTAAATTAAAATTATGATCATGCTAGACTACACATAGAATAATTCTATTCCTAGTCTAGTCATGCATCTCATACATCTTAGATCTAGATTTTTTTTAAAATTTTTAATTTTTTGATTTTAGATCTAATCACATCTAATGTGATATCTAAAATCATCTAATTATTAGATCAAAAATAAATTAAAATCAGATCTAATGAACTATGAAACCTGGCTCTGATACCGATTGAAAAGAGAAACCTATTTTTTGGATCAGATTCATTCAGATCTGATTGGATCAAGAGGGATATTTTTAAAAAAAAAATCTCTAAGATCCTAATCAAATCTGAGACTCCTCAGATCTAATCTTATTAATTTTATAATAAAATAAAAATAAAAATAAAAATTAAATCTAATTTAATTATATCTTTATTTTGGGTAAATCAATTATCCTGTGATGATCCTGATGCTTGCATGAGGTTCTAGATGTAGCCACGCAAGTGTCTGACCTCTATCGGTATTCACTCGAACAGGATTTGAAGATCTTCTTCTTCTCAATCAATTTTTCAAAAATCAGATCTGGATCTAATCTTGAAGATCTTCAAAATGGCTTTTGAAGAACAACCATTATCTCTTGCAGCAGTGGTTCCTTCTTCCTTTCCTGGCGCCTTTCACTTGCTTGGATAGCACCTTCTTCGTGCCCAAAGTCCCTTGGGCATGGAGAGGAGAGAGAGGACTAGAGGGTGGCATGGAGAAGGAGGAAGAGGAGCTATGTGGCATGGGCTAAAGGCAGAAAAATTAAATTCTAGGCGCAGATAGGATTTCTATAGACCCTACTACGCCATGCAGTGCCACATCATCCTGGCCAATCATGGCCCTTTATGCAATCAGATCTAAATTTGATTGATGAGATGACATCATCTGATTCAATCATATTAGAGATCCTCAAAACTCTCCTTAAGTGGTGTCAAGACTAGGTCAAACAAGTCTTCTTGGCACCACCTAATTTAATTCTCTGAAGCAACTAGAGTCCCATCTGTATGGGACTCCATCTTCTATCCTCATGGGGCGCATGCCTCCCTAGGCATGCACCCCCTGCCTATCTGCTTTTTAGTAGGGGGACAAGTCACCAGGCTCTCTCCTATGGGTGCATGACATATGGACAGATGTCTAAGTATCCAGGGTCAATATTTGACCAATGTCCGAAGATAAGATTTAGCAGATAATAGAAAATGGCAGGTGTTATCTCAAATTTATCTCATAAATTAATATAATCCTTTTCTGACCTAGATAAGCTTCAGTCAGACTAAGTAAAGGTTCCTAAGTAAGTCCAAATATATTTAGCTCAGTCGAGACAAGTTTTAATGATTGTTAAAGGAGAACATTAGGCTCAATCGTATGCTAGCACGATTTTCTTGAACCTAATTGAATCTTATTCAAATTAATTGAATTGGGTTAATCCAATTGATGATATCCAGATCTAAATCTTTATTTGTATGATCCAGTTAGGCTCAGTTTCATATGGTAATGGGATATGTCGTGATCTCTATCATCAATATCATCAAAACACCTTCCGATGGATCGAAACTTTTTTGATTCAGACAACTAGTATGATCGATCATCCAAATTATTCTAATTAATTCTAAAATTCACTAGTGACACCTAGCAGCATATGGCGGCAATCCATCAGAATTAAAAGCGAACCTCTCGATGCAGTTACCTGTGTGATTAGGTTTCTCTATCTTGAGCTCCAACCGGATTAAGGTTAAGGTGATCTTGTCAAACCTTAATTTTTGTCATATGAATTAATCATTCAATTCAAGTCCAATGTGAAAATCCTAATAGAAACTCTTTCTATTATTTCACTCTACCATGGCCATGTGCTTATGGACTTGATTCTCATGATCATCGTAGGGCTACTCCTCATCTACTGAGGTAGATAGATCTTTTATTGGTGCAATTCAATTCCTATAATGAACATACTATATCCAACCTACACTTCAGAATTTTGAATGGCTAGGAGATCGAGTTATGGTGTAGTCAAACTATAACACTCTTAAGGTGAACTGTCAATGCACCTCAAGTCAAAGAACAAGATACACTACTGCAGCTTCGAGCTAGTCATCGACGAGAAGGTAGACTTTCTCATGACTGCTCGAGGTTGTCACGCTCAGTGCCCTCATTCTCTAATGAGTACCTGTACTCTCACTTCGATGTCTCTACACCATAGACTCAAGACTCATCTATCTAAAAGAAGCGATCGTACACCAACCTTTCAGATCAATCACCATCCTCATGATGATCCTACGGTCGGGAGCATTTTTTTAGTTAATAATAAAAATTCATGTCTTAAATTTTTAACTTTTAAAAATATGAACTATCATTACCATTAACTCAAGGAATGTATCACAGACACTTTCATATATACACTGTGATAGAAAATAACTCATTTTATTATATATAGTTAAAATTATAATTTTGCCCCTAGAAGCGTATTACAAGGGTCAGCCAATCTGGCTTCTAAGGCACACATATCTAACATTAAGTCTGAGGGATAGTTTATACCTAGTGCCCTAAAGCTAATTGGTTTGAAAGTTATTGACCCAAGCCTTGCTATATGGATCAAACAAAAAGCTTAGGGAGTTAAGATACTAAATAGTGGTACAATGTAAAAAAAAATATATTGGTTTGCCATTGAGTAATCGGATCTCGTTACCTAAGTAAGCAATGATATTCACGTCAAAAATTAGGCAATGTGAATAAAAAAATTATCAATAAATGAAGGATGAAAGTAACAATATACTTGCCTATATGAAAGTTTAAACGATTTAGAGATAAAGGTAGGATAATTTAGAAAAAATTTAAAAAAATTAAATGTTCTTCACTTAATTTTTTTATTGATAAGTATTAATATCTCGATGGCATGCCTCACTTATACTCTACTGAACATCAATAGCTATTTTGAAAATTGCTTAGTAAAATTTGAAGCTTTAAAGCTAAAAGATATCTAAAACTAAATTCTTTCTTTACTCGAGGACGAGCAAAGCTTAAATTAGAGGATGTGATAATTATCATAAATTTATTAATAAAAATATTAATTTATAAATTAATTTATTTTTATTTTTTAAAAAAATAATAATTTTATATATTTATTTTTAAAAATATAATTATAAAAAAAAGAGCTCATTTTTTTGATTAAAATGAAGCAAATTTGTAGCAAATCCAATTTAAATTGGATCTGATATGAAGTTTCAAAGAAAAAAGAAAAAAAAATAATAAAAGAGAGAGAGAGAGAGTTGGCATGCTCTGCTTAGCTGGTGCGCCAACCTAGCCAGGCCTAGTGTCCACATCGGTCCAGCATCCATCCGCCAGTCTAGCCCGCATGCAAAAGCTGACCCAATGCCGCCCATTCTCCCTCCAACCATGATGTTAGCATGATGTCAAAATCTACGTGGTCCAGGGTGGACCGCAATAATGTTCAGTTCATCATGGACCCTTAACTAGTCCACCATGAAAAAGCGCACTCCATAGGGCAATTTTGTCATTCTATATGGCGTGTTGTATGACGATTGGACAAAGTTTATCGTGTGGTCGATTCACGAGTGATGTACAGCTCCATTTTGTTCGATCGAACGACGATGAGCTCTCCCGATCAAAATCAAATGGTCCAGGTGATTTCCTATTTTGATTCAAATTCTTCCAGCACCTGTGCGATTAGATGGCCAGATTTCTTCTAGAACATAATCAGACGATTAACGACAGCAGCCAACTTGATTCAGGTTCTTTGAGCGCAATTTGATGGCCCAAATCTTTCTGATCAATGCCATCCAATGGTCAGAAACCAATCCAACTTGATTTGAGCTTTTAAAAATGATTTTTGGATGATTTTTCAATTATTTAATTGAGATCTGACAGCCAGCATGAACCCGGGGTTTATATTAATAGAACAGAGCCTTATTTGACTTGGTTTTAGGAGTTTTAATTTGGTTTTTACTCAAATTCTTCATGACAGCTCCCTCTCCACTCTATTTAAAGGGCTCAGGTTAATGGTTTCAATCTATCTTCGATCAAGATGAAGCTATGGTATAGGATAGAGGTCGAGCTTAGATTGATAGTTGCTTCGAGGTAGACGGTGCCGAGAGGAAGAGCTGGTCTTCTACACCATCTTTACGCCAACGTCGATCCAAGATCAAGATTATCTATTTTATTTTTTATTTTTTAAATTTTATGTATTTAATTTTTAAACTTTAAATTAATGTAAAATTTATTTTTTTGCTCTTTAAATTTTAGCTCTTTACTTTTAATTGCTCTTTAATTTTATTACAAGTAGATGCTAAGATGTAAATAGTAGATTTTAGTACCAAGTTTATTTTTCTACACTATTTAATTTTTACTCTTATTTATAAATTTATTTTTCAACTTCAATTTTACTTTAAATCTTTTTTTATAAAAATTAAAGATTTCAAATCAAAGCACTGCCTTTTCTATGGATTTGATCCGACTCGCTACTTTCTATGTATTTTTTAATTATTTAAGAAGTCAGAATTAAATTGATAGACATGGTGTCTTAACGATAATATCACGGTCTATCAATGAATTGAAAAGAGTTTCAATCCATCGAAAAGAGTTTCGATGACGTCGATGATGGAGATCACATAATATCCCATTACCATGTAGAATTGAACCTATGAGGTCATACAATTAAGGATTTTGGCTCTGAATGTTTTCAATTTGACTCACATAGTTCGATTAATTTGGATTAGATCCAATTAGGTTTAAAAAGTCATTCTAGCACATTATTGAACCTAATTTCTTCTGCATTGGATTTTCTATTGGATTGGACTTAGCCAAATTAGATTTGGCTCACCTAGGCACCATGAATAGGTTTGTCTAGATCTCCTAAGAGGATTAGGATGAGGGGGTGCCAAGTGTGGGGTGCCCCCCATCTTTGACCAAGTCTCTGTGCAAGGGGAAAGGGGCACACACCCCCTAAAATTTCTCTAAGGGCATGTGCTTTTCTTAGAGAGAGAATATCATAAGGCATGCACCCCTTGAGGATATGGATAAGAGAGGTTGTTTTATTTAAACTATGTTTGAACAATCAAAGAAGTTTGATTTAGTTTAAACTGAAGAGAGAGATTATCTAGGTGCCAACCATCCTTATCTAGATAAGGATGGCACATGCCCAGAATTCATTTTGTTTGATAAAATGCTACAAAGAATTGAGAGAGGGCACCAGATCTCTTTAAGGAGTCCTTCTACTTTAAATATTTGATCCGATCAAAAACTTAAAGCCTTTGGACTCTTGCTTTCCTATTTTTATAAATAGGAAACCTATTAAAGGGTTTAGCATCATAATTTGGAGGAAACTATGAAGCTCTGCCTCTCCTCCTCCATGCCTCCTTCCTCTTCTATCCAATTCCTCTCTCTCTCTCTCACGCCCAAGGAGTTCGACTGATCCAAGTGTTCCAATCGAGTATAGATCGAAGTGCTGCCGACGATTACATCAAAGGCAAATCTAGAAGATCTAGATCCAACTTGCTGAAGTCAGATCAAAGTCAAAAAAATATCTAGATCTAAGTCTGAGTGGATAACTGTAGAGGTCGACCGCATGCACGGCTTGAAGGTGAACCTTGATTAAAAGATTTGATCATCAAATTGTAGAGATCTTCTACTCACACAAGGTGATATGATCACCACCACTTAAATGCATGCTTTAGTTTCTAGTTTTTGAAATTAGATCTATGAACCCTTGGCTAGATCAAATTTGAAAGTTTTATTTTTTCGTTGTATCTGATCTGATCCAATTTGGCTACCGTAAAAGTTTCTTCAACTAGTATCAGAGCCAGGTTGTTGGTTCATAGATCTAAATTATGATTTTTGATGAGATCAAAATAGCATTAATTTAAAAATGCATGTGATGTATTTTTAATAAATACATGAGATGTATGTGTACAAAGCATGATTAGATTAGATCTATTTTCATATATGTGATATATACATGTTATAGATCTAGATTTAGATCTTAGTATAGCAAAGTATTCCGAATGGGGCAGTCACCATGGCCATCCGATTATAAGAGAAAAAAAGATTTAAAAGCCCTCTCTTTCCATATGACGGGGTGCTCTTATGGCATGTAGGGGTGCCACTGTGATGGTCCTCATGAAGAAGAACAATGAAAAGATAAAACTTACTTTTTGCTAAACCTTAGATCCAAAAATCTTAAGATCTATTTTTTATGTTTTATTTTATTTTTAGATTTAAAATAATTTTATATCTAAACTTGAACCTTATTACACTTAATTAAAAATTAAGTTATGAAAATAATTAGATCTAAAAATTATGAATTAAAAGATCGGATGTTAGATGTGTGCCCTAGAAACCAGATTGGTCGACACTAATAAAATACTTTCTAAAGCCATTTTCATAATTTTGACTTAAAATTAATAATTAGATTATTTATTCTATCATATTATATGTTAAAGTGTCTATGATATATTCATTGAGTTAATAGGCATGATAACACATAGTCTCAAGAGTTGAGAATTTAAGGCATAAGTTATCATAATTAACTCATAAATTGCTTCCAATTGTAGGATCATTACGAGGATGGTGATTGATCTGAAAGATTGGTGTACGATCGCTTTCTTAGGATAGAAGAGTCTTGAGTCTATATTATGAAGACATCGGAGTAAGAGTATAGGTACTTGTTGAGAATAAGGGCACTAAGCGTGACCATCTCGAGCAATCATAAGGAAGTCTATCTTCTCATCAATGACTAGCTCGATGCTGCAGTGTGTGTCTGATTTTTTGATCTAAGGTGCATCGATAGTTCACCTTGAGGGTGTTATAGTTTGACTATACCATAACTCAGTCTCCCAGCCATTCGAAATTCTGAGGTGTATGTTAGCTATAGCATATTCACTATAGAAATTGGATTACACCAAGATGGGATCTATCAACCTCGGTAGAGGAGTGGTCCTATGATAATCATGAGATCGAGTCCTAAAACCTATGGCCATAGTAGTGTGAAATAATAAAAAAAAATTTATTAGTATGTCACATCGGACTCGAATCGAATGATTCATTCATATGATGAGTGTTAAGTTTGACGAGTTCACCTTAACCCTAATCCCATCGGAGCTCATGATAGAAGAACTCAATTACATAGGTAGCTGCATTGAGAGGTTTGCTATTTAGTTTTGATGAGTTGCCATCATATACTGCTAGGTATCACTGATGGATTTTAAGATAAATTAGAATTATTTTGATGATCGATAATTCTAATTGGATGAATTGGAAGAGTTTTGGTCCATCAAAAGATATCTCGATGATGTCGATGATGGAGATCACGACCATGTCCTATTATCATACAAAACTAAACCTATCTAGATCACACAAATAAGAATTTGGATCTGGATGTTATCAATTGGATTAACCTAGTTTGATTGATTTGGATTAGATCTAATTAGGTTCAAAAAAATCATGCTAGCACATGATTGAGCCTAATATTCTCCTTCTATCATCTTTCTGGTTCATCTCGACTAAGCCAAATTAGATTTAGCTCATCCAAAAACTCTATCCTAATCTGACTGGAACTTGTCCAGGTTAGAAAAATATTATTCTAACCTGATCTAGGCTTGTCCTAATCCATCGAATGAAAATAGGACAAGACCTACTAATTTTTGAAAATATTTGGACAAGACTCATCTGGAAACTCTATAGGAATTTGTCTTGATCTGACTGAATCTTTTTCTGGCCTGATTAAAGCTTGTCCTAAATCCTATAAGATGGGAACAAGACAAGGATTGCCTTTGCTAGATTAGGGCTTATCCTAGAATCATAAGATGAAATTTGGACAAGCCTCTCTCAAAAATTTTGGATGGATTTTTCTTGATCTGACTGGACCTAATCTTGGCCTGATCAAGGCTTGTTCTAACTTGATGAGGACTTGCCTGAAATCTATTGAATGGGACTTAAAAATAGTTTTGTCCTAAATCCCATAAGATGGGAATAGGACAAGGGTCAAGAGTTGACTTGGTCATGCAGGAAATAAAGGATTGGTACACGCCCCCTGAAATTCTCTTGGGGCATGCACCCCTGATGAGATTAACATGGAGAGGAGGGCACACATCCCTCTTAGTGCATGCCCCTAATGGATAGGCATGAGTAGTTACCCATTTGATTGAAGTTTGAAAGGGTCAAAGTATTTGAAACATTCAAACTTCTGGGAGATAAACTTATCTCTCTTGGGTCGCATGCCCCTGATGAGATTAACATGGAGAGGAGGGTGCACATCCTCTTAGTGCACGCCCCTAATGGATAGGCATAAGTAGTTATCCATTTGATTAAAGTTTGAATAGGTCAAAGTGTTTGAAACATTCAAACTTCTGGGAGATAAACTTATCTCTGCACCAAGCCTCTTATCCAAAGTTATTTCATGCCATATTTCTGAGTCTTGTGCAATAAAAATTTAGATTAAAAGTGGTGTAGGGCATGGAGATCAGATATAGAGTCCTTCTGCATGTTATCTTTGACCTGATCAAATTCACATGCAAAGGAACTCTTGGTTTGGTCTATTTAAAGGGCCCAATGCAAGCTATTGTGCATAGAAATTATTCTATGATGAAGCCCTACCTAAATCTCCACCTCTATGCCTCATATTTTAGATCTTTTCTTCCTCTTCCATTCCTAAGGTGTGGGCAAAAATCAGAGATCAAGTGTTGGCCTTTGATCCTACAAAGCTGCGTGACTAGTTCCCGCATCGAGAGATGAAGGTGCTACCATCGAAGATCGGTTCGAAGGCATCTATGATCGATTCTAGATCTAATCTTTTAAAATCAGATCTAAAAGAGGAGACTTCTAGATCTAATCTAAATGGATATCAATAGAGGCCGAGTACGTGTGCAGCTCAATCAGAATCTTGGAGCAGTCATCAGATCATCCCAACGGATAAACGATTTATCCGATCAGATGATATTAGATATCACTATTTTTATTTTTGTTTATAAATTTTAGATTACTCTAATCAGATCTAAGAACTCTCAAATCTGATCGGATCATGAAAAAATTTTAAATTATTTTGCTGCAAATCTGATCCGATCAAATGCATCCTACGGTAGGAAAACTCGATTTTTTCTTCAACTGGTATCAGAGCCAAATTGCTGCTTCCATATCTATTTTTAGATTGATCTAAAATTATTTTTTATAATCTATTTTTTTTATTTTCATATGTTACATGAAATGTAATCAGATCTAAAATAAAAAATTATATATTTGATATATACAATGCATATTCTAGTCTAAATCTATAGTTCTATATCATGGTAGCTATTCAAATATGTTTTAGATTAAATCTGATTTAATTTTTATAATTTAATTATTTAAATTTTAGATATTATATTAGATGTAATCAGATTTGAAACATAAGTTTTAATTTAAATTTTAATGTACATGATATAGGCAACGCATGTCTAGACTAGATTAGTAGTTTTATGTCATAGTCTAGATCAAATTTTTTTAGTAAAATATTTATTCAATTTTTTAAAGATAATATGATATAATTAGTTAAATTTTAGATATTATATGTGATATAATTAGATCTGAAAGAATGAGATGCATTTAGAATTTCATGTGTATGATATATGCAATGCATGTCCAGACTAGTTCCATAGATCTATATCATGAATAGTCTAGATTAAAATTTTTTATGATGAGGTCATTTAAAATTTTATTTTTAGATATTACATCAAATATAATTAGATTTAAAATATAAATTTAAATATTAAATTTGATACATAAGATGTATGCAAAACATGTATAGATTAGATCATAAATCATGTAATAGTTATATGCTTTAAATCTAATAGTTTTGTAGTATAGTTCATATTTTTTATTAAGGCATTCTCCTTGGCCGTCCAGTCATAAGAGTAAGAAGGGTTTAAAGGTCCTCTCTTTTCATTTGATGGAATGCTCTTATGACGTGTAGGGGTGCTGCACATTTGTCGTTAATCAAAAATCAAAAAATTATTTTTCTACAAAATCCTAGATCCTAAAATTCTAGAATTTTTTATACTTATTTTATTTTTGAACCCTTGGACTTAATTAAGAATTAAGTTTATAAAATTAATTAGATCTAAAAAATATGAATTTTTAGATCTAAGATATCTTCATAAAACATCGGTTCGGGTGTGGGTAGCTCAATTAGGTCTAGCGGTTGATCAAACTGAATCAAGAGTTGGTTAGATGGGATCAAGAATGCTTAGATTTGAGTAGTCCAATCGGATTAAATCTGTGTCAAGGTCGACTCATAGTCTCATGTGATCGATTAAGTTAAGATCTAATTTGGCTCTACTGTTTGAGTCTAGATTGTAGGCTAACCCGATCAATTCTGATCAGACAAGTGTCTAAGGTAAGTTTGGTAGATACGATCAATGATCTTTAATTAGAAGCTACTCAACCTAAATATGTTCATGACGAGTTAATGACATATTCCTCCCACTGATCTCACTTACCTGACCGATTGGGTCGACCTAGTTCTGGTTTGAGGTGGCTAATGATTCTAGTTAACCCATGCCACTAGGTTAGTCATAAATGTTATGACTAGTTGTATTTAAGAGATCCAATTAAATCTTTCTAAGAAAATATTAAGTCCTAGGTTTTCTACCATTGTAGATGTGTGGGCCCTTCCTAGCGTTGATTGTTCTCGACTGGTTATAGTGGTTTGGTTGCATTGAAAAGATGCAACCATATCTATTAGACATTGGATGCTATGGGTTGGACTAAATATTCTAGATATGGTGAGGGACCCAATAAGAAATTCAATTCATGAAATGGTAGGTTTGACTTAACTAAGGAGTGGAGCAATATTCTAGGCATGATAAGCTTCATGAATTAGAGACCAGATTTACATGCATCATGTTTAGAAAAATATTAGACAAAAGTTGTTCACTCATCGGTTGACCCATCATCAATAACTGTTAGGTAAGGTGGTGAGCCAGTCGGTGGGATCGCACCATCCACTAAAAATTAATGATCATGGAGATTTTTGCATCTCTACCAAAAGAGTGTAGGGATCCAAGAAAATAGTGAAAGCCTAATTTATTTAAAAATAAAATTTCTAAATAAATTAGTCAAGTCAAATTACAAATCTAATTAGAAATTTTGACTCTCTACAAGAAAATATCTATGTCAAATCTCCTAGTCTGAATCCTAGATACCCATAAGTTGACCAGACCAATTTAAAAGGATTGGCTAAGAAACTTCAAAATTATTATAGGTTTGAAAAAGCTGACCTATGTATTGGACTAGGACCAACCCCACTTCACTAGTACATTCGACCGCAGATCAGAAAGCATCTCATGAAAAATGGTCGGATGATGATAACAAAGTTTGGTGCTACATGTTGGGCTCAATGTCAGATGAGTTGCAGCACCAAGACTTTAGAACTGCTCGCCAAATGTTGGCTTACCTATAAGAGTTGTTTGGTGATCAAAATCGTGCAGCACGTTATCAAGTCTCCAGAAGACTATTTAATTTGTAGATGCATGATGGCCAGTCGGTCCAAGATCATTGCTTGATGATGATCAAGGATCTAGAAGAGCTTGAAAAGCCCGATGTCTTGATAGATAAGGATCTACAGATTGATGTGATCCTGTAATCCTTGAGTGATTCGTATAGGCAGTTCATTATGAACTTCCATATGAATAAGCTCCAGTGCACCTTGGCCAAGTTAATAAATAGCTGGTTACTGCTAGCAGACTTTAAAGGGTTCAAAGGGCTCATTCTTGTTGTGGAGCAGACTTCTTCTAAGAAAAAGTCTTTTGGAAAGAAGAAGTCTATGAAGAAGCAGAAAATAGAAGGAAAAAGAAGGACAAGCCAAAGAAGAAGGCCATGGAGAAGAAAAAGTATTTCCACTACAACATCAATGGCCATTGAAAGCGGAACTGTCCTGCGTACCTGGCTAGCTTGAAGAACAAGCAGGAAGAAGGACCTTCTGAAGGAATGCTCATCATTGAGTCTGTCGAGCAAAACGTGAATACCATAGGATCAAAATGATCTAGATAGTGTTAACAAAAGATACTTATGGCACCTTAAGGCTAGGTCATATAGCTGAAGACAGGATTAACAAATTGAAGAAATTCAGACTAATGGGTGCATTGATTTTTGAGTCATATCCGATTTATAAATCATGCCTTCAAGGCAAAATGACCAAGCTCTCTTTTGTAGGATATGGAGAAAGGGCCACAGACCTACTTATCCTGATACATATAGATGTGTGCAGTCCATTCGATGTGCCGGCCAAAGATAATTATGTCTACTTTATTACCTTAATCGATAATTTATCTCGATACGGGTATGTGTACTTGATGCAAGATAAGTTCGAAGTCTTTAAAAAGCTAAAAAAATTCAGACACAAAGTGAAAAAGCAAATCAGAAAGCCTATTAAGATTCTTCGATCAGATTGAGGAGATGATACTTTAGTCGAGAATTCCTAGACTATCCTAAGAAAAATGGCATAGTCTCATAATGGACTTCATCTGAACACCTAAACTCAATGGAGTTTCAGAATGGAAAAATTGGATCCTATTAGATATAGTCCAATCCATGATGAGCTTCATGGATCTTTCTGAGTTTCTTAAGGGACATAGTTTAATGACAGCTATCTAATTACTAAATAGGGTTCCATCTAAAATCATTCCTGCCACTGCATATGAGATATGGCATGGTAATAAGCCAAGTCTAAGTCATCTCAAAATTTGGGTTGTCCGATGGTGGACAAGTTAGAGTCTAGATCCCTTAGAGCTCGATTTATTGGATATCCTAAAAAGTCATTAGGGCATTATTTCTATCTTTCAGAAGACTACAATGTGATTGTGAGACGACACAACATTTTTCTTAAAAAATAGTTTATTCAAGATGGTGGCATCGAAAGATAGATTAAGCTCAAGGAGAAAGTCTCCAGAGAGCAATGAGCTAAAGAACCTGAGGAACTCGGTTTGTCTGAGCCAATCCACACATACTACCTCCTCCACCTCATAGGTCAAACAAGATTTTTCGTCCTTCTAAAGGTACATAGGTACTATTTTAGAGGGTGTAGAGAAAATGTTCCTCATGAGAAATATGGTTCATAATGATGATCCTAGAACCTATGACAAGGTGATATCAGATATCGACTCTAAGAATTGGTTAGAGGCAATGAAGTCAAAGATTGACTTGATGTGCTCAAACCAAATCTGGATCTTGGTAGATCCACCTGAAGGTATAGTAGCTATTGGGTGTAAATGGATCTTCAAAAAAAAGATAGGTGCAGATGGGAATATAAAAACATTCAAGGCTAGGCTAGTGGAGAAAGGGTATCAGGATACCTTCTTATCAGTGGCCATTCATCTGCACATTGCTTGCCATTGTAGTATATTTCAATTACGAAATATGGTAGATGGATGTGATAACAGAGTTCATAAATGGATATCTTAAGGAAGATATTTATGGAACAGCCATTTGTTTTCACATCTAGTGATGGTAATTACAAAGGTCTGCAAGCTGCAAAGGTCCATTTATAGACTTGAGCAAGCATCTCAGAGTTGGAATGGTTGATGTAATCAAATCATTTGGTTTAATCAAGAATGAGGAGAATCCAAGAAGGTCAATAGGAGCACTGTTGTTTTTCTCGTATTGTACGTAGATGACATCCTCCTGATTAGGAATCATATCTCCATGCTGACATTGATCAAAGTATGGTTATTTAAGGAATTTTCTATGAAGGACCTAGGACAAGCATCTTAAGGTCTATAGGGATAGACTGAAGAGGATGTTGGATCTCTCACATAAAGGAGGTGCTGAAGATGTTTAGCATGATAAACTCCAGATCCAGGGGTATGCAGACTCAGACTTTATGTCTGACATAGATGATCGAAAGTCAACATCTGAAAGTTTGTTCTTATGTAATGATGGTACTATAAGTTGGAAGAGTTTCAAGAAGACGGTTCCACCTCATCCTTGATTATCTCGAGATGGAACTCGTCGAGGTTAAGAGAGTCGACTCCGCAGACCATACGATTGAACCACTAACGAAGCCTTTAGGCTAGCAGAAGTTCGAAGCCCACGTTGAGAAAATGGGACTTAGATTTATAGCCAATTGGCTTTAGGTCAAGTGAAAGTTTGTTAGATGTGTGTCCTAGAAGTCAGATTGGCCGACACTTATAAAATACTTCTTAGAGGCATTTTCATAATTTTTATTTAAAAATTAATAATTGGATTATTTATGTTGGATTTGGTGTACAGGGTGGAAGCATGGATTTCAAAGCAAAAATATGAAATCAAATAAACCAAACCCAAACACAAAGACCACCTTATTAGCAATTAAATCATATAATATACATTTGTAATATAAAAGAAAGTATTAGAACATACCTCTTATCACTAAATCCTAAATTGACCCTGATCGTCGGTAGTAGTTCGTTGGGATTTCTAACAGGTGCCCACGTGTTCACCCTCCAACGTTGATCCACATAGAGACTTGATCAAGACACCAGTACCCTTGATTTATATAATTAAAGTTCTAATAATAAGAACTTTAATTAAAAGGGCTGGACCTTCTTTAGCCTTTATGTCACCTTCCTTGCCTCTCCTTATCCATCTTTCTTTTTTCTTTTGTCTTCTTAATTTTTCTTCCTAATCTCTTAATCTTAAGATGACTTCTTGTTCTTATAATGACAAGATCTAGACAAGAGAAAGGAAGAAAGAAAATTGGACAAAAAAAAACTTTTGTAAGAAAGAAAAGATAATGTTCACACACTCTCGGACTCTTGATGCGCACCCTTATTTATATTGTATGTAGGGGTGCCATCTAAAAGCTCACACCCTTTCCTCATCAAAATCTCATGCCCCATCAGCCAATCTCATGCCTCATCAGTAAAAATGAGATATAGACTTAGTCCAAGAGGTGCCTTAAAGCAGAAGGACTCTTGGATTAATTCTACGTAAGTTTTTACGAAGAGTTGCAATGCTTCAACTTTGGCGCCACCCTTTTCATCCATTAGATCATGAAACAAAGCCATCCAATGGCTCTAAAAAGGGATGCCCATTTAGCAAGAAGGCGTGGAGATAAACTTTGAATAGTCAAAGTCCCAAGAGACTTTGACTTAGTCCAAGAGATGTCAAGGAGGAGTGGTGGCATGGAGTCTTGGGCGGCAAGGGAGCTTCGGGCGACAAAATATCCTGGGTGAAAAATTTAAAAGGAAAAAGAAGTATTTCAACTACAGAAGGATTCTTCTGCACCCCATATCAGATGTCCACACTAATAAAAAATATTTACATGACATAACATATGAGAAAAGTCAAAGAAGGTAGGCGCCATCTTATTCCATGCGCCAAAGAGTCCTTTGCGCATGAAAGACTTTCCATACGCAAGAGAGAGACTCTCTGGCATGTGGGATATAGGTATGTGATGCCCAGTCTGAAGCCCAATCAATCTAGGTTAATCCAACTCAAGATCAAATCTTATTTGGCTCAAATCGGATCTTAATTAGCCCAAATCGGAAGCCGATTCGAATCCAATTCGAAATCCAGGTGCTAGGGTTTGCTACATGTGCTAGCATGTTCATCTTGCAAACATGGTCTAATCCAATTAGACCCTTAATCAATTCTCTTTGTGTGTGACCCATTGGGATTTCCACATCTAACCAGCAGTGAGTCTGGGTGTGATTTGACCTAATCTGGTTAGAACTCAACCAAACCTGATTTAGGTCAAAACTAGCCAACCCAATTTGACTTAATTTAGAACACTTTCTAATTTAATGATCAAATTAAAATTTTAATTTGATCAAACCCACAAGACATGATTGATGTCTAGCAACGTATCATGACTACCTGAAAGATGTGAAATTTTGATGAAAATACCAAAAATATCCTTCAGTGAAAATTACCATGCAACTAGATCCTTCGATCTCCCTGCATCCTGAATATGACTCTGGGTATGAAAATATGTCAACCCCAATATCATATTCATTTCTCTTTCAATCTTATGATAATGATTCATTTAATGAAATATTAGAAACCATTTCTAATTTTTTATCATGCTTTGATCAAAGTCTTCCTGAATCATCATTTGTTTGAAGCAAGGTAGGATGCTATTTCCTCTTACCAGGAGAGATCGATTCCATGTTAACCTACTCACAATCTTCATATATATAATCTACCATATCCAGATCATCCCGTACATAACTAAGTCATGAATGAGTATGAACCAAAATATGGATTTATATATATAAGATTCTATGGTAGTTTCAGGTCAAAGGATTACATGCACAAATTCCACTATGAGAACCATCTATTGACATGTAGATAAGACTCCATTAGATATTCTCAATTTGGATCAATTCAGTGAACTCATTCTCTAATGAGCACCCATATTCTTGTATTAGTGTCATACACAAGTTATTGTGAGATCAATCACCCTCTTAATCGAGCATACAAAGAATGTGCTAGTCTTATTGAAAAACATTGATCCCTAACTCAATGTCCCATCGACTAGGAATATTTAAATTAGGATTTTAAGATTTTAGGTCTCACTAGTATGATCTCATCATAATCCTAAAATCATAGTCCTAATTTATAGAGTTCATCATAATCTTAAAATAATAAGACACTGCATATGATGAAATAAAATGCCTTTATTTATTAAAAATGTCATTACATGAGTCTGGAAGATAAAGAACATCCCAAAAATAAAATTGGCTTGAGGGCATATTCCTTTCAATCTCCCACTTGCACTAAAGCCAATCGCCCTTATATTTTAATCCCATACAATCAAGGTGGCGATCAAACAGTTGCAGTGGTAAAGCCTTAGTGAATGGGTCTGCTATGTTGTTCTTTGTATCCACTCATTCTATGACCACATCATGTCTTTCAATAATTTCTCGAACGAGATGGAAGCATCTCAGAATGTGTTTGGATTTATGATGAGACCTTGGTTCCTTTGCTTGAGCTACAGCTCCAGTATTATCACAGTAAAGTGGTACTGGATTCTCAATTTCAAGGAATTACACCTAATTCAGTGATGAACTTCTTCATCCAGATAGCTTCCTTGGTGGCTTCACTTACAGCTATGTATTCTGCTTCAATGGTTGAGTCAGCAATAGTTGACTGCTTAGTACTCTTCCAACTCACTGCTCCACCATTCGGAGTAAAGATATACCCTGAAATGGATTTGCTATCATTTGGGTCTGATTGAAAACTAGAATCAAAATATGCTTCTAATTTAAGATCAGAACCTCCATATACTAGAAAAATATCTTTAGTCCTTCTCAAGTACTTAAGAATATTTTTTACAGCTTTCCAATGATTCTCTCCTGGATCAGCTTGAAATCTACTTGCAATGCCTAAAGTATAAGCAACATCAGGCCTTGTACACAACATGGCATACATTATTGATCTAACAGCTGAAGCATAAGGAATAGAACTCATTCTATTTCTCTCTTCAGGTGTCTTAGGAGACATCTTTTTAGAGAGATGTATGCCTTGACTCATGGGTAAATAACCTCTTTTACTCCCATCCATACTGAATCTTTTCAGTATTAAGTCAATGTACCTTGATTGGGACAAGCCTAGCATCCTCTTAGATCTATCTCTATAGATCTTTATTCCTAGTATATAGGATGCTTCTCCCAAATCTTTCATGAAAAACTTATTTGATAGCCATAATTTGACTGATTGTAACATTGGGATATCATTCCCAATGAGGAGTATGTCATCTACATACAGAACCAAGAAGACTATGGTTCTCCCACTAGTTTTCTTGTACACACATGGTTCATCAACATTCTTGATAAAACCAAACTCTTTTACTGTTTCATCAAAATGGATGTTCCAACTCCTTGATGCTTGCTTTAATCCATAAATGGATCTCTTAAGTTTGCATACCTAATTTGGTCTCTCATTTGACTCAAATCCTTCTGGCTGTGACATATAGACCTTCCTCCTCAAGGAAACCATTAAGGAAGGCAGTCTTTACATCCATTTGCCATATTTCATAGTCGTGGTATGCTGCTATAGCAAGCATAATCCGAATAGATTTGAGCATGGCAACAGGTGAAAATGTTTCATCATAATCAATCCCCTATTTTTGCCTAAAACCCTTAGCCACCAATCTGGCCTTATAGGTTTCAATTTGACCATCAGCTCCAATCTTTTTCTTAAAAATCCATTTGCATCCAATAGGATTTATATCCTCTGGTGCATCCACCAAAGTCCATACTTTGTTGGTGTGCATGGATTCCATTTCGGATTGCATGGCAGCCAGCCATTTGTAAGAGTCCTTACTTTTGACTGCTTCCGCATAGGTCAGAGGTTCGTCATTTTCAATGACTTGGGCTTCATTATTCTCAATAATGAAACCATACCTCACAAGTGTATTTCGTACTCTTTTAGACCTATGGATAGGAGTTATGTGTTCTGGTTCTTTTATGTGATTATATGGTTGAGAAATTTCTATTTGTTTTTTCTTGAACTTCACTAAGTTCAATATTTCTGCCACTGCCCTTTTCTTAGGATAAATTCTTTTTCCATGAAAATGGCATGCCTACTTACAAATACCTTTTGTTCAGTAGGATGGTAGAATAAATATCCTATACTATTTCTAGGATATCCTATAAATAGACATCTATCTGATCTAGCATCAAGTTTATGTCCAAAATTTTTTTTGACATAAGCTGGACAACCCCATATCTTAAGATACTTAAGATTAGGATTTCTTACTTCTCCATATGTCATATGGAGTACTAGATACAGATTTAGAAGGTACTCTATTCAAGATGTAAATTGCAGTCTCCAGAGCATGACCCCAGAAGAAAATAGGTAAATCAGTGAAGCACATCATGGACCGTACCATATCTAATAAGGTATGATTTTTTCTTTCGGCTACACCATTTAATTGTGGTGTATAAGGAGGTGTCCATTCAGAGAGAATCCCTTTAAATTTAAGATAGTCAAGAAACTCACTAGATAAGTATTCTTCCTCTCCGATCAGATCGAAGGATTTTTATACATTGTCCAGTTTGTTTTTCGACCATACTTTGATACTCTTTAAATTTATCAAAGGCTTCTAATTTGTGTTTCATAAGATACACATATCCAAACCTAGATAAATCATCAGTGAATGTAATAAAATAAGAGTATCCTCCTCTAGCTTGAGTTGTCATAGGACCACATACATCCATATGTACAAGTCCTAATAACTCATTTGTCCTTTCTCTATGTCCACTAAATGGAATCTTGGTCATTTTACCCATGAGGCATGATTCACAAGTTCCCAATGATTCATAATCAAAAGGATCAAAGAACTTTTCTTTGTATAACTTGTTAATCCTAGCCTCACTAATATGACCTAATCGACAATGCCAGAGTAAAGTATTATTTATGTCATCTCTCTTACGTTTTTCATTTTCATCAATATGAAATATATTATTATCCAAACATAGAGTCAACAAACCATTGCTAAATATGCCAAAATAAATAATTTCATTAGAATATTTGATCGAGCAACCTTCGCTCATTACATTAAGACTATAACCTTGTTTTAATAACAAGGGTATAGATATAATATTTCTAATGATCTTAGGCATATAATAATAATTTGTAAGCTCTAAGATCTTTTCATAAGGTAACTTCAATATATTTGTCCCTACAGCTTCTGCCTGGATAGATTCTCCTCCAGCGCCATAAAGCTTGAAGTCACCTTTCTTCAAACTCTTAATTTTCTGCAGCCCCTGCAAAGATTTGCAGATATGAAAACCACAGTCGGTATCTAATACCCAAGAATTTGAAATGAAAGAATTTAATGATAATATAGTATGTATCTCATACATACCTTTTGGTGCATTATTTGCACCAGACTTCATGGTTGCAAGGTAAGCCTTGCAATTCCTCTTCCAATGACCTGCTTTGCCATAGTGAAAATAGGTTGTTTGTCCGAAGACCTTCTTCCTCTTTTTCTTCTTATTTATACTACTTTTAGGATTCAATCTTTTCTTTGAACCCTTTTTGCCTGCCTTCTTCTTGGAGATCCCTTCCACAAGAAGAAGAGGAGCCTTATCTTTCTTGATATGGCTTTCTGCTGTCTTGAGCATATTTAACAGCTCAGGCAATGAAGAATTTAGTTTGTTCATGTGATAGTTCATGACAAACTGAGAAAATGATTCTGGGAGTGATTGTAGGATCAAATCCTGACTTAACTCTCCATCCATTACAAAACCTAATTGACTTAATCGAGTGATTAGGTCAATTACCATCAAAACATGATTTTGTATGGATGTTCCTTCTATCATTCTTGCATGAAATAATTGCTTAGATATCTCATATCTAGCAGTCCTACTATGCTCTCCATAAAGCTCTTTTAGATTGAGCAATATGGATTGAGTGTCCATGCTATCATGCTGCCTCTATAATTCATTATTCATAGAGGCAAGTATGATGCATTTGACAGTAAGAGAATCATTTTGCCACATCTTGTATGTGGACTTATCTTCATCTGTGGCATCATTTTCTAATGGCTTAGGATCAGGGGTGTCAAGAATATAGGAGAGTTTTTCTTGACTGAGTGTAATTTTAAGATTTCTCAATCAGTCAACATAATTTTGACCAATCAATTTATTTGAATCCAAAATTGAACGTAATGAAAGTGAAGAAGCCATTTAATCTACATAATAAAGAATAATATATAAGCAAATAATTCATGATGATAAACATAATTAAATTAGGACTTTAATTTAATTATGTCTCCCACTAAAAATCATAACCCTCTTATTGATTTTCTTAGTGAGAATAAGATCCTAATTCCTTATAAAAATTTTTGTGGTTGCACAATAAACTTGTTATAAGTTCAAAGGTAGAAAACTCTTTCTAATTGCATTTTATGCAACTCTCAAAAAAAAAAAAATGCCTCTAAAATATTAATAGCCTTGTATTAACACAACAAACTTTAATGTTTTAGCTTAAGTAGAATCCTTCATTTCTATATAGTCAAAAATGAAATATAACTACTTTTGTGATTACACAACAAAGTAGTATATTCAAAAATGCTTTAAGCATCTCAATGCACTAGATTAATATTATATCTTTCCCCATGATAGATCTTGTGGTTACATAATAGAACTAATATGGTTTTGGACATAATAAGAAACTAGTATGAAAGAAGGCCTTAATGTAGTGAATATAATATTAAGCATTTCAATCTAAAATTAAATTAATCAAATCGGCCAGGTAAATGGGTGAGAAATGGGAGTCCTCTCATTGCTTTCCTTAGACACCAATAAATTGGCTAGGTCAGACAACGGAATCAGTTAAAAAACCATGTTCTCTTTATCAATCAAGAATCATTTTTTCTAGACACTGATTGACCAATTAGACATCCTGACTAATTCAGCTATAGATTAATTACACTACAACTTAATATAATTTTTGATTTAAAAGATCTCAATGCACATATTAATTCAAAACAAACTAAATGCATAATAGCATTAATTATGATAAAAATTATATATATCAATTAACATGTATAATTACTCTAGGACAACCATCATTATATAATAAAATACTTTCCACTATGTCAAAGCAACCTTTATAGAATAATATATACAACATAATCTCATTATGATAAGAAAAAGAATATGATCTCATCATATAAAATAAAGCATGCTAAAAATATTATATCATATTTTTTATTTATGCCATTATACTATAAGCAAAGCATTATATGATTTAACCTAATAAGGCTTGCTCTGATGCCAATATTGGATTTGGTGTACAGGGCGGAAGCATAGATTTCAAAGCAAAAATATGAAATCAAATAAACCAAACCCAAACCCAAGGACCACCTTATTAGCAATTAAATCATATAACATGCATTTATAATATAAAAGAAAGTATTAGAACATACCTCTTATCGCTAAACCCTAAATTGATCCTGATCGTCGGTAGCAGTCCGTCAGGGTTTTCAATAGGTGCCCACGTGTTCACCCTCCAACGTTGATCCACACAGAGACTTGATCAAGACACTAGCACCCTTGATTTATATAATTAAAATTCTAATAATAAGAACTTTAATTAAAAGGGCTAGACCTTCTTTAGCCTTTATGTCACCTTCCTTGCCTCTCCTTATCTATCTTTCTTTTTTCTTTTGTCTTCTTAATTTTTCTTCCTAATCTCTTAGTCTTAAGATGACTTCTTATCCTTATAATGATAAGGTCTAGACAAGAGAAAGGAAGAAAGAAAATTAGACAAAAAAAAAATTCTTGTAAGAAAGAAAAGATAATGTTCACACACTCTCGGACTCTTGATGCGCACCCTTATTTATAATGTACATAGGGGTGCCATCTAAAAACTCACACCCTTTCCTCATCAAAATCTCACACCCCATCAGCCAATCTCATGCCTCATCAGTAAAAATAAGATATAGACTTAGTCCAAGAGGTGCCTTAAAGTAGAAGGACTCTTGGATTAATTCTACGTAAGTTTTTACGAAGAGTTGCAATGCTTCATCTTTGGCGCCACCCTTTTCATCCATTAGATCATGAAACAAAGCCATCCAATGGCTCTAAAAAGGGACGCCCATTCAGCAAGAAGGCATGGAGATAAACTTTGAATAGTCAAAGTCCCAAGAGACTTTGACTTAGTCCAAGAGACGTCAAGGAGGAGTAGGCGGCCTGGAGTCTTGGGCGGTAAGGGAGCTTTGGGCGACAAAACATCCTGGGCGAAAAATTTAAAAGGAAAAGGAAGTATTTCATCTATACAAGGACTCTTCTATGCCTCATATCAGATGTCCATGCTAATAAAAAATATTTACGTGACATAACATATGGAAAAAGTTAAAGAAGGTAGGCGCCATCTTATTCCATTCTCCAAAGAGTCCTTTGCACATCAAAGACTTTCCATGCGAAAGAGAGAGACTCTCTGGCATATGGGATATAGGTATGTGATGCCTAATCTGAAGCCCAATCAATATAGGTTAATCGAACTCAAGATCGAATCTTATTTGGCTCAAATCGGATCTTAATTAGTCCAAATCGGAAGCCGATTCGAATCTAATTCGAATCCAGATGCTAGGGTTTGCTATATATGCTAGCATATTCATCTTGCAAACATGGTCTAATCTAATTAGACCCTTAATCAATTTTTTTTGTGTGTGACCCATTGGATTCGACATCTCACCAGCAGTGAGTCAGGGTGTGATTTGACCTAATCTGGTTAGAACTTAACCAAACCGATTTAGGTCAAAACTAGCCAACCCAATTTGACTTAATTTAGAATGCTTTCTAATTTAATGATCAAATTAAAATTTTAATTTGATCAAACCCACAAGACATGATTGACGTCTAGCAACGTATCATGACTACCTGAAAGACATGAAATTTTGATGAAAATACCAAAAATACCCTTCAGTGAAAAATTACCATGCAACTAGATCCTTCAATCTTCCTGCATCCTGAATATGACTTTGGGTATGAAAATATGTCAATCCCAATATCATATTCATTTCTCTTTTAATCTTATGATAATGATTCATTTAATGAAATATTAGAAATCATTTTTAATTTTCATCATGCTTTAATCAAAGTCTTTCTGAATCATTATTTGTTTGAAGCAGGTAGGATGCTATTTTCTCTTACCAGGAGAGATCGATTTCTTGTTAACCTACTCACAATCTTCATATATATAATCTACCATATCCAGATCATCCCGTACATAACTAAGTCATGAATGAGTATGAACCAAAATATGGATTTATATATATATAAGATTCTATGGTCGTTTCAGATCAAAGGATTACATGCACAAATTCCACTATGAGAACCATCTATTGACATGTAGATAAGACTCCATTAGATATTCTCAATTTAGATCAATTCAATGAACTCATTCTCTAATGAGCAACACATTCTTGTATTAGTGTCATACACAAGTTATTGTGAGATCAATCATCCTCTTAATCGAGCATACAAAAAATGTGCTAGTCTTACCGAAAAATATTGATCCTTAACTCAATGTTCCATCGACTAGGAATATTTAAATTAGAATTTTAAGATTTTAGATCTGACTAGTATGATCTCATCATAATCCTAAAATCATAGTCCTAATTTATAGAGTTCATTATAATCTTAAAATAATAAGACACTACATATGATGAAATAAAATATCTTTATTTATTAAAAATGTCATTACATGAGTCTGGAAGATAAAGAACATTCCAAAAATAAAATTGGCTTGAGGGCATATTCCTTTCAATTTATTCATCACATTGTGTATTAAAGTATCTATGATTCATCCATTGAGTTAATAGGCATGATAACACATATTCTCAAGAGTTGAGAATTTAAGGCATGAGTTATTATAATTAACTCACAAACTGCTTTCGAACGTAGGATTATCACGAGGATGGTGATCGATCTGAAAGATCGATATATGATCGCTTTCTTAGGATAAATGAATCTTGAGTCTACTATATGAGATACTAGAATGAGAGTACAGGTATTTGTTGAGAATAAGAGCACTGAGAATGACCACCTCGAGCAGTCATAAGGGAGTCTATCTTCTTGTCGATGACTAGCTCGATGCTGCAGCATGTGTCTGATTTTTTGATCTGAGGTACATCGATAGTTCACCTTGAGGGTGTTATAGTTTGACTACATCATAACTCGATCTCCTAGTCATTCAAAATCCTGAGGTATATGTTGGCTATAGCATGTTCATTGTAGAAATTGGATTGCATCAAGATAGGATCTATCAACCTCGATAGAGGATGAGTGATCCTATGATGATTATGCAATCGAGTCCTAAAATCCATGGCCATGGTAGTGTGAAATAATAGAAAGGAGTTTCTATTAGTATTTCACATCAAACTCGAATCGAATGATTCATTTATATGATGGATATTGGGTTTGATGAGTTCACCTTAACCCTAATCCTGTCGAAGCTCAAGATAAAAGAACCCAATCACATAGGTAGCTACACCGAGAGGATCATGATTTAGTTCTAATGGATTGCCATCATATACTGCTAGGTGTCACTGGTGGATTTTGGGATCAATTAGAATTGTCTTGATGATCAATAATTCTAATGGATGAATCAAAAGAGTTTTGGTCCATCGAAAGATGTTTCGATGATATCGATGATGGAGAACACGATCATGTTCTATTACCATGCAGAACTAAACCTAACTAGATCATACAAACAAAGATTTGGATCTAGATGTCATTAATTGGACTAACCCCATTTGATTAACCCCATTTGATTGATTTGGATTAGATCCAATTGGGTTCAAAATAATCATGCTAGCATATAATTAAGCCTAATATTTTCCTTCTATCGTCTTTCTAGTTCATCTTGACTAAGCTAAATTAGATTTGGGTCATCTAAAAATGCTATCCTAGTCTGACTGGAACTTATCTAGATCAGAAAAGTATTGTCCTAACCTAATCTAGGCTTGTTCTAATCCATTGGATGGAAATAAGACAAGACCTACTAATTTCTAAAATTATTTAGACAAGGCTCATCCAGGAACTCTGTAAGTATTTGTCTTGGTCTGACTGAACCTTGTCCTGGCCTGATCAAGGCTTGTCCTAAATCCTATAAGATGGAAATAAGATAAGGGTTGTCTTTGCTAGATTAGGGCTTGTCCTAAAATCATGAGTTGAAATTTGGATAAGCCTCTTCCAAAAATTCTGGATGGATTTTTTTTAATCTGACTGGACCTAGTCCTGGCCTGATCAAGGCTTGTTCTAACTTGATGAGGACTTGCCTAAAATCTATTGAATAGGACTTAAAAAAGATTTTGTCCTAAATCCCATAAAATGAAAATAGGACAAGGATCAAGAGTTGACCCGATCATGCAGGAATTAAAGGATTGGTGTGTGCCCCCTGAAATTCTCTTGGGGCGCACGCCTCTAATGGGATTAACGTGGAGAGGAGGGTGCACATTCCTCTTAGTGCATGCCCCTAATGGATAGGCATGAGTAGTTACCCATTTGATTGAAGTTTGAATGGGTCAAAGTATTTGAAATATTCAAACTTCTGGGAGATAAACTTATCTCTGCGCCAAGCCTCTTATCCAAAGTTATTTCATGCCACATTTCTGAGTTTGTGTGACAAAAATTTAGATTAAAAGTGGTGTAGGGCATGGAGATCAGATATAGAGTCCTTCTATAAGTTATCTTTGACCTAATCAAAGTCACATATGAAGGAACTCATAGTTTGATCTATTTAAAGGGCCCTGTGCAAGCTATTGTGCTTGTGCATAGAAATTATTATATGGCAAAGCCTACCAAAATCTCCACCTTCATGCCTCATATTCCAGATCTCTTCTTCCTCTTCTGTGCCCAAGAAGTGGAAAAAAATCAGAGATCAAGTGTTGGCCTTTGATCCTGCAAAGCTACGTGACTAGTTCCCGCATCGAGAGACGAAGGTGCTGCCATCGAAAATCGATTCGAAGGCATCCATGATTGATTCCAGATCTGATCTTTTGATATCAGATCTAGAAGGAGGAGACTTCCAGATCTGACCTGAATAGATATCGGTAGAGGTCGGACGTATGTGCGGCTCAATCAGAACCTCAGATCAGTCGTCAGATCATCTCAATGGGTAAACGATTTATCCGATCAGGTGATATTAGATATCACTATTTTTATTTTTATTTTTATTTGTAAATTTTAGATCAATCTAATTAGATCTGAGAACTCTCAAATCTGATCAAATTAAGAAAAAATTTTAAATTATTTCACTATAAAGCTGATCCGATCAAATGCATCCTGTAGTAGAAAAACTTGATTTTTTCTTCATCAAAGATATTTTCATAATACATGGATTTAGGGTATGGGTAGCTTGATTAGGTCTAGCATGAACGGTTGATCAAACTAAATCAAGTATTGGTTAGGATGGGACCAAGAGTACTCTATAACCATTCCAAGTAGTTGTAAGTTCGATCAAGATTGATTAACAATCATATATAATTGATCATTTTAAGATCTAATTTGGCTCAACGGTTCAAGTCTGGATTATAGACGAACCCGATTAATTCTAAATTGACAAAAACTATCTAAAATAAGTCTGGTAGATATGATCGATAGTCATTAATTGAAAGCTACTCGCCTAGATAGCATCTACGATGAGTTAATGGCATATCCCTCCCACTGATCTCACTTACTTGGCCAATTGGGTCGATTTAATTTTGTATTGGATTGCCAATAATTCAAGCTAGCCCATGCCACTAGATTAGTCATAATAGTTATGACTAATTAAGGATGTGACCTAAATTAGATTTTTCTCTAAAATATTAAGTCATGCGGTCTTCTACTATTGTAGTTGTACGGGTCCTTCTCGAGATTGATTATTCTTGGCTAGATACAGTAGTTTAGTTGCACCAAAAAGATGCAACCACACTATTAGGCATGAGATACTACACGATGGAAGAAGGGTTGGGCTTAACATTTTAGATACGATGAGAATCCCAATCATGAATCTATTTCATGCAAACGATGAATCTAACTTAACTAAGGAGTAGAGAAATATTTCAGACATGATGAGTTTCATGAATTAGAGACTGGAGTTGGCTGCAACATGTTTAGAGAAACATGGATGAGAGCTATCCACTCATCGGCTGACTCATCATCAATAACTGTCAGGTAAGATGGTGAGCCAATCGATGGGACCGCAGCATCCATTAAAAATTTTTGATCGTGGAGTTTTTCATATCTCTTCTAGGAGAGTTTAGGGATTTGAGAAAATAGTGAAAGCTCAAATTTATTTTTAAAAAATAAAATTTTTAAAATAAATTAGTTAAGTCATAATAAAAGTCTAACTAAAAATTTTGACTCTCTACAAGAATTATGCCTGCTTTCAACCTCCTAGCCAGAATCTTAGAGACCAATAGGTTGACCGGATCTAATTTCAAGGATTGACTTGAAAACTTGAAAATAGTTTTGAGTTTTGAGAAATTGACCTATGTACTTGTCTAGGACCTTTCTCCTCTTCCAGCCCGTTCGATCACTAATTAGAGAGTGTTTCATGAGAAGTGGTTAGATGATGATAATAAGGTTAGGTGCTACATGTTGGTCTCAATATCTAATAAATTGCGGTGCCAACATAAGAACATGAGGACTGCTAGGCAGATGTTGGCTCACCCGTAAGAGTTGTATGGTGAGTAGAGCCATGCAGCTTGCTACAAAGTGTCCAAGTGACTTTTCAAAATGCAAATACATGATGGGCAATTGGTCCATGATCACTGCTTGTCGATGATCAAGGACCTAGAGGAGCTTGAGAAGCTCGGCATGTTCATGGATGAGAACTTGTAGATTGATCTGATTCAGTAGTCCTTAACTGATTTATATGGATAGTTTATTGTAAACTTTCATATGAATGAGATCCAATGCACCTTGGCCGAGCTTATGAATATGCTGGTCACTATTGAGGGCATCTTAAAGGGTTCAAGAGGCTCTGTACTTACTATGGAGTGAACTTCTTCCAAAAGAAAGTCTTTTAGAAAGAAAAAGAAGTTTGCAAAGAAACAAAAAGTTGAGAGGAAGAAGAAGGAGAAGAAGGTAGAACCAAAGAAGAAAGTTACTGAGAAGAAAAAGTATTTTTACTATAACTCAGATGGCTATTGAAAGCAGAACTGCCCAATTTACCTGGCAACTTTGAAGAACAAGAGGGAAGAAGGACCTTCTGAAGGTATGCTCATCATTAAAATGAATCTTACGATTTCTTCTGCATTCAGTTGGATACTTGACTTTGGATCTAACGCTCATTTTTGCACTTCTTTATAGGGTCTTATGGATAGCAGAAGGCTAAGGAATAGTGAAATGATCATAGATGTCGAAAATGGAGGAAAGATTGCTATTGTAGCCATAGAAATGTATCCTCTATAACTACCGTCTGAAAGTGTTTTAGTTCTTAGGGACTATTATTTTGTACCTACTGCGAGCAAGAACCTAATTTCTATCTCCTACTTGATGCAGGAAGATTACATAATTAGTTTTTATAAGGACCACTGTAACCATCTTTTTAGAAATAATAAAGTTGGTAGTGATTTTCTTATGTAGATGTTTTTGTAAATTGTATCAAGCAAAGTGTGAATGCTATATATAAGATCTAAATGATCTAAAGATAGTATAAATGAAAAGTATATGTGGCACCTAAGGCTAGGTCATATTAGAGAAGATAGGATTAACTGATTGGAGAAAATCAGACTATTAAGTCTGTTGACTTTCGAGTCATATCCGATCTGTAAATCATGCCTTCAAGAAAAAATGACCAAGCTTTCCTTTATGGAACATAGGGAAAGGACCATAGAGTTACTTGCTCTGGTGCATTCAGATGTTTGCGGCCCATTTGATGTACCAGCAAAAGAAGGTTTTCTCTACTTCATTATCTTTATCGATGATTTTTCTAGGTATGGATATGTGTACCTTATGCATCACAAGTTTGAGGCCTTTAAAAAGTTCAAAGAATTCAGACATAAAGTGAAAAAATAGATCAAAAAATTTCTTAAGATTCTTCGATCAAATCGAGGAGGCAAATATCTTAGTAGAAAATTTTTGGACTATCTCA
Organism: Cocos nucifera; assembly: GCA_006176705.1. Taxonomy (NCBI): domain Eukaryota; kingdom Viridiplantae; phylum Streptophyta; class Magnoliopsida; order Arecales; family Arecaceae; genus Cocos; species Cocos nucifera. The sequence continues at coordinate 132,614 of QRFJ01000229.1, read as the reverse complement.
AGAAACATAGTATAGTCTCACGGTGGACTCCACCTCGAATGTCTCAACAAACTAGAGTTTTAGAGTAGAAAAATTAGACTTTATTAGATATGGTCCGTTCCATGATGAGCTTCATAGATCTTTCCATTTTTCTTTGGGGATATAGTCTTTTAATAGCAATATATGTACTGAATAGGATTCCTTCTAAAACCATTCTTACCACACCATATGAGATGTGACATGGTAAGAAATCGAGTATGAGTCATCTCAAGATTTGGGATTGTCCAGTCCATGTCAAAAGACAACAAGCGGACAAGTTAGAATCTAAGTTTCTTAAAGCTTGTTTTCTCGAATATCCTAAAGAGTCATTAGGATATTATTTCTATCTTTCAGAAGACCATAATGTGATTGTGAATCGACATGCTGTCTTTCTTGAAAAATAGTTTACTCAAAATAGAGGCATGGAAAGATAAATTAGGCTTGAGGAGAAAGTCTCTGAAAAGCAATGAGCCATGAAACCTAAGGAAATAGTTTAGTCTGAGCCAATCCGTCCACTTCCTCCTCCATCTCATAAGTTAAGTAAGATTTCCCATCCTCCTAAGAGATACTTGATATTATATCAGAGGATGTAGAGAGAATGTTCCTTATAGAAAATAAGGTACATGGAGATGACCCTAAAATCTATAACGAGGTGATATTAGATATCGACTCTGAGAAATATTAGAGATAGTGAAGTCAGAAATTGACTCAATGCACTCAAACCAAGTCTGAACCTTAGTAGATCTACCTAAAGGTATTGTACCTATTGGGTGTAAATAGATATTCAAGAAAAAGATTGGTGCAGATGAAAATATAGAGACATTCAAAGCTAGACTTATGGTGAAAGAATATAGTTAATGCAAAAGCATTGACTATCAGAATACCCTCTCATTAGTAGCTATGCTTAAATCTATCCACACACTGCTTATCGTTGCAGTATATTTCGACTATGAGATATGGCAAATGGATATAAAAATGGCATTCTTGAATGGATATCTTGAGGAGGATATCTATATGAAATAGTTGCTTAATTTCACCTCCAGTGATAGTGATCATAAAGTTTACAAACTGCAAAGATCCACTTATGGACTTAAGTAAGCATCTCGGAGCTATAATGCTCATTTCAATAATGTAATCAAATCATTTGATTTTATCAAGAATGAGGAGCCATATGTCTTCAAAAAGATTAGTGAAAGCATTGTTGTCTTCTTTGTATTATACGTGGATGACATCCTCCTAATTGGGAATAATATTCTCATGTTGACCTCGATCAAAGTTTGATTATCTAAGGAGTTTTCTATGAAAGACCTAGCTGAGGCATCCTTTATTTTGGAGATCAAGATCTATAGAGATAGATCGAGGAGGATGCTAGGTTTGTCATAGAAAATGTATATTGAGGAGATGCTGAAAAGGTTTAGCATGGAGAACTCTAAGATGGGTCGGGTCTTGCATCCTTCAGACATGGTATTCATCTCTCCAAAAAGATGTGCCCCAACATACTAGAAGAGATTGAATGCATGAGCAAGATTCCTTATGCTTTGGTAATAGAAAGTCTCATGTATGCCATGCTTTATACATGACCTGATATCGCCCATATTGTGAATGTCACAAGCAGATATCAATTGAATCTAGATGAAAAGCACTAGACTTCTGTAAAATATATCCTTAAGTACTTGAGAAGGACTAAGGATATATTTTTGATCTTTAGGAATGAAAAACTCCAAGTGTAAGGATATACAAATTCAAACTTTATGTTTGACATTGATGATTAAAAGTCAACATCAGGAAGCCTATTCTTATGTAATGGTAGTGCTGTGAGCTGGAAGAATTCCAAGCAAACAATGATTGCAGACTCCACCATAGAAGTAGAGTACATCACTGCCTTGGAAGCTGTAAAGGAGGCATTATGGTTCAAAAAGTTTGTTACAGAGCTAGGAGTGATGCCATCTGATATCATTTCTCTCTACTACGACAATAACAATGCCATAGCTCTTGCTAAGGAGCCGAGATCTCATCAAAAATTCAAGCACATCGAGCAACGGTTCTACCTCATCCATGATTATCTTAAGAAGGAATATATCGAGGTGAAGAGAGTCGACACCATAGATAATGCGGCTAACCTACTGATGAAGCCTTTAAGCTAATAAATGACTGAAATCCACCTTGAGAAAATGGGACTTAGATTTGTAGCCAATTGGCTTTAGATTAAGTGGAAGTTTGTTAGATGTATGCCCTAGAAGCCAGATTGACTATCATATGTATAACTTTCTATTGACATAATTTATATATTTTGACTTATAAATAAAATTTAAATTATTTTATCATTTACATGTGTTAATTGTGACTATGAATCATCTATTAGGTTAATGGGTATGATAACATATATTCTCAAGAGTTAAGAATTTGAGACATGTATTATCATAATTAACTCATAAACTGATTTCGATTATAGGATCATTATGAGGATGGTGATCAATCCAAAAGATTGATGTGTGATTATTTTCTTAGGATAGATGTGTCTTGAATCTATGGTGTAGAGGCACTGGAGCAAAAGTATCGGTGCTTATTAAGAAAAAGGGTACTAAACATGACTAACTTTGAGCAGTTATAAGGAAGTCTACCTTCTCGTCAATGACTTGCTCATTGCTATAGTTGTGTGTTTGGTTCTTTGACCTGAGCTGTATCGATAGTTCATCTTGAGGGTGTTATAGTTTGACTATACTATAACTCGATCTCCTAATCACATGAAATCTTGAGGTGTATGTTAGCTATAGTATGTTGATTGTAGGAATTAGATCGCATCAAGATGGGATCTATCAATCTCGACAGAGAAGGAGTCCTATGATAATCATGAGATTGAGTCCTAAAGCCCATGGCCATGGCATTGTGAAATAATAGAAAGAAGTTTTTATTAGGATTTCATATTAGACTCGAATTGATTGATTCTATCATATGACAGGTATGAGGTTTAACGAGTTAACTTTAATCTCGATCCTGTGGGAACTCATGATAGAAGAATCGAATCACATAGTAACTATACTAAGAGGTTTTTTTGCAGTTCTAATGGATTGCCACCATATACTGCTAGATGTCACTCGTAGATTGTGTGATCAATTAGAATTATCTCAATGATCAATAATTCTAATTGGATGAATCGAAAAGAGTTCTGATCCATCGAAAGAGATTTCGATGATGTTGATGATAGAGATTACAACATATCCTATTACCATATAGCATTAAATCAATGGGGTAACACAATCAAGAATTTTAGCTCTGGATGTTTTTAATTAGACTTATACAGTCTGATTGATTTGGATTAGATCCAATTAGGTTCAAAAAAGTCATGCTAGTACATGATTGAACCTAATTTCTCCTGCATTGGATTTCTTATTAGATTAGACTTAGCCAAATTAGATTTGGCTCATCTAGACACTGTAAATAGGTTTGTCCTGATCTCCGAAGAGGATTAGGATGAGGGGGCGCCAAGTGTAGGGTGCCCCCCATCTTTGACCAAGTCTCTACACAAGGGGAGAAGGGTGCATGCCCCCTAGAATTTCTTTAGACATGTGCGCTCTTCTTAGAGAGAGAGAATATCATAGGGTGCATGCCCTCTTAGTTCTTCCTCTCATGCGCCCCTTGAAGATATGCATAAGAGATGTTGTTTTATTTAAACTAGGTTTGAACAAGTCAAAAGAGTCCGATTTAGTTTAAATTGAAGGGAGAGATTATCTGGGCGCCAACCACCCTTACCTAGATAAGGGCGGCAAATGCCCAAAATGCATTTTGTTTGACAAAATGCTATAGAGAATTAAGAGGGGCGCTAGATCTCTTTGAGGAGTCCTTCTGCTTTAAGTTTTTTACCCGGTCAAAAGCTAAAAACTCTTGGACTCTTAGTTTTCTATTTCTATAAATAGGAAACCTACTAAAGGGTTTAGCATCGTAATTTAGAAACTATGAAGCTCTGCCTCTCCTCCTCTATGCCTCCTCTCTCTCCTCTCTAGTTTCTCTCTCTCTCCCATGCCCAAAGAGTTTGGCTGATCCAGTGCTCGAAGGTCGAATGCTGCCTACGCAAGAGAAGAAGATCCGATCGAGTGCAGATCGAAGTGCTGCCAACGATCAGATCAAAGATAGATCTAGGAGATCTAGATTCAACTTGCTAAAGTTGGATCAAAGCTGGAGAAACATCCAGATCTAAGCTCAAGTGGATACCTATAGAAGTCGGGCGCGTGCGCAGCTTGAAGGTGCATCTTGATTGAAATATTTGATCATCAGATCGTGGAGATCTTCTACCCACGCAAGGTGATATGATCACCATCACTTAAATGCAGGCTTTAGTTTCTAATTTTTGAAATTAGATCTATGAACCTTTAGCTAGATTGGATCTGAAAGTTTTATTTTTTCATTGCATCTAATTCTGATTCGACTAGCACAAAAGTTCCTTTACATATACTATACACCTATTTAATATATGTATAATGTTCAAGTCCTAGTCCTATTCCATATAAAGAAGTACTAGCTTAGGCCTTTGTGCTATGAACTAACATGGGTGCCTGACCTTAAGCATTTTCTCATAGAACAATTGAGTTTCATATTTTGATTCTATTGGCTATCTGTCACATCCTAAACTAAGCACATAATAGATGCCATATGCCTGCAAGATGGATCCCACAGACATGGAAGGGTATTTGAAACATAATCAAACTATTTCATAATACTTTTAGATTAATCATAAGACAACCTTAATCTTTGCAAATTAAGATCTCCTAAAGGCTACAGACAAACTAGGTCACTCCCCCAAATCCAGAATCTAAAAATAGAGAAAGAACAATAATGAGCTATACTAGTTAAGTAAATGATAAAATACTTCAAGGTGGGTCAAACATATTAATTTGCAATAAAACTAAACAAATATAATTGACTAGACAAAATTCAATAATAACAAATATTAGAGAATAATACTTCTTTTACTTTCAAAGCATACTTTTCACAAAATAATACTAGCTTCAACATTTGACTATGGCCATGTAATCTAGTGGCATGGATCAGATAACAGATAATGGCACCCAAATACCACTATTCTAATCACTAGTGATGAGATGTCAAAACTAATTTCTCAGATTGTAAGTCAACAGGTCCAATATATGGTTCTTATTAGTGGGGCCATAATAGATCATAGCCATGCATAATATATATAAAAATGATTTCATAAGTTACTTGGTTGCACTTTGTAAAACCATTATTCAGAATAGATTATATGTTCAAATTAATTTATTTGTAGAACTATCAAAGTATATATTTAATTCTTGTATGAGAAATAAAACTAACATGCTTGACCACTTAATTAGACAAATGCAAAAATTATTAAATTATTTTAAAAGTACATTGAGAAGCATTACGTCACTTATCTTGCAGTTATCAAGAATCAAGATAAGTTTAATCCAGTCATACAGCTACTTTAAAGCCTAAAATCCAAAATCACACATACACAAGGGTCTATTTAGTGGCATGTTAATATTCAAAATAATTTCTAAAACTATCAAAGTCTGATCAATTTCTAATTTTTCTATTGAGGGGTAGATTGCTAACCTTACCTTATTTCTTGTCACAAGATAGGAGCATGAGGTGGCACAATGAAGCCCCTCAGGGCAAGCTTAGAGAGGAAGAAGGGAGATGTGAGAGAGAGTGGTCATAAGAGAGAGATAGTGAGAGAGTGAGAGAGATGCAGGATAGAAAGAGGGTGAGAGAGCAAGAGAATATCGCTGGAGAGCATGAGGGGGAGAGAGAGAGAGAGAGAGAGGGAGAGAGAGAGAGAGAGCGATGGAGAAATGGGAGTGCGAAGGTGTCTCGGGTGTGCGGGAAGATGCACCTCTCTCTTTCTGTGTCACGCGTAGCAAAAAGGCATGACTCTACCTCCCCCTTCTCCACGTCACATGATAAAAAAAAAAAAAACATGCATTCCCCTTTTCCACTCCCTCTTTAATATTTATTTATTTTTTCTTCATTCATACACTGCCTAAGGTGCGATCCTCTATGCTTGGCTTGGTTAGTATGGGCCATGCACCCAGGTGTTACATCCTCTCTCCCTTAAATAAATTTCATTCTTAAAATTAATATAACTTGATTTATTAAATAATTAAATCATATACATTCTAACTTAACTATGGATTATCTATCCAAATATCACATCTATCGATGCTATTGTTTCGGGCAAACTTTAAAATGACTTAACCCATCATATTTGCACTGCACACTCTAGTCCAAACTCACAAAATTTCTTCAAGTTCTCTAAATAGTTTCTAACCAAAATATTATTCTATAGTGAAACTAAGAAGATTCAAAATTTCAAATTTACAGTAAAACCCGAACAAAACTTTGAGTCTTTCTTCCTAACTTACCTTGAACATACCCTATTATAATTAAGCCTTAAGTTAATTATCATATTCAAAACTTTTTTTCTAAGTTATTCCAAATCTTTAACATTGGATGCTTGTTCATCTTACGAAATTAGTGGATAAACACTATCCTAAGTGTATGGTCTGCCCCCTTTCTGTTGCTCTCGAGAAGATGACTGGGTTGCCTGAGTCTAAGCAGTAGGAGTTTGAGCAACTGAAGCTTGAACTTATTAAGTCCTAATAACTTGTGGTCTTTGAATTGATTGAGATCCAAAAACACTCTACGGGCACTTAGCTATCTTATGGCCATATTGGGCACGCTCGAAAAAAGCTTCATTTGTTCTCCTGCATTTCTCAGTCTTGTGGAAACCATCACACACAATACACTTAAGACTATCTTATTGATTAACCTTACCATAAAATTCATGTTTCTCCTGATGGAAATTAGTTGAATATTTAGAACCTTCAGTTGCTCGAAATTTTATAGATGCCCTAGAACTCAATTTATTCTATCCAAAACAAGCCTCAAAATCTCTAGCTCTTTTCTTCGGCTTTTCTTCTTCTATATTTTGGGTTTCTTTCTAGATAATTTCAATGTTCTTAGCCCTTTCTACTTGATCATCATAATTTGCTAAGTGCACTACACCAAGACCCCTTTGAATATGTGGTTTCAATCCCTCCTCAAACATTCTCATCCTAGACTCATCATCCACAACAATGATGGGAGTGAATAGGGATAGTTTGTCAAATTCTACTTCGTATTCATCTACAGTCATTCCTCCTTGTGATAAATTAAGAAATTCTCTTTCCAATTCTTTTAGTTGACTAGTAGGAAAATATTTTGAATAGAAGGCAGTGCAAAATCTCTGCCATATAACTGATCCAGAGCTAAAAATTAGAGTGCACTCCGTAGACTTTCACCAATGATGAGCTCTATCTTGAAGCATGTAAGTAGCAAATCTAACCTTTTCCTCATTAGTACATTCCATAGCTCCAAAGGCTTTTCCCATCTCATCTATCCAAGCCTCGGCCTCCTAGGGATTAGTAGTACCCCTAAATGCTAGAGGGGCAATTTTTCTGAACTCTATTATACTCTTTCTATGACTAGATAGGTCAGGATTCTATAACAGTGAATGCAATGACTACTGAGGTAACTCTCTTTATTGACGCACCAACTCCACAACCTCCTGAATTAATTCCAACATTCAATCCGAATTCTCAACTATGTTTTTTGGTGGAATTGCTAGAAAGTCCATGATTGGTTGATTTTTAACTGGTTGATCAATTGCCGCTTCATGTTGAACATTAAGATTCATATTTTGATTTAAATGCTCTTGATCTTGTAGGTTCTCTGCATCGATTCAAGAGGAACTTTATCTTGAGAACCTCTTATCAAATCACTTAATCTTTGGCTACGATCACGGTGGAGCGACATTCTTGATTTCAATAAAAATAAAGTAAATATTATAATAATATTTGAAACAAAATAACATAGATTTATTGACAAGAAAGCATGTACAAACAAAAATATCTCATGACCTAATTTCTACCCAACTCTCAACCTTTTCAATGAGTCCTAAGCATCCTTGAATCTAGGCTCTTATGTCACTATTTCTAACATAATTGATTATAATCCCCAGTGATCTTAAACCTAGGCTCTGATACCATTAAATCTAGCATGCCCCAAATCAAGTGGGTAATAGAAGTCGCATACCTGCAAGATAAATCCCACAAACATGAAAGGCTACTTGAAAAACAATCCAACTATTTCTTAATAATTTTAGATCAATCACAAGACAATCTTAATCTTTGCAAATTAAGATCTCCTAAAGGCTATAGACAAACTAACATGCTCCCCCAAATCCATAATCTAAAAAACAGAGAAACAATAATGAGCTATACTAGCTTAGTAAGTGACAAAATACTTCAAGTTGGATCAAAGCATATTAATTTGCAATAAAATTGAACATATATAATTGACTGGGCAAAATTCAATGATAACAAATATCAGGGAATAATACTTCTTTTATTTTTCAAAGATTACTTTTCATAAAATAATATTAGCTCCAACATTTGGCTATGGCCATGTAACCCAATGGCATAGGTCAGATAACAGATAATAGCGCCCAAATGCCATTATTCTAATTTTTAATGGTGCAGTGTAGAAACTAGTTTCTCGGATTATAAGTCAACAGGTCCAACGTATAATCTTCATTAGTGGTGTTAGAATAGATCATAGCCATACGAAATATGTATGAAAGTGATTTCACAGGTTACCTAGTCATATTTTGTAAAATCATTATTCGAAACAAATTATATGTTCAAATTAGTTTATTTGTAGAAGTATCAAAATATATATTTAATTCTTGTATAAGAAATAAAATTAACATGCTTGACCACTTAATTAGATAGATTCAAAAATTATTTAAATTATTTTAAAAGTACACCAAGAAGCATTATGTCACTTACCTTGTAGCTATTAAGAATCAAGATAAGTTTAATCTAGTCACACAACTATATTAAAACCTAAAATCCAAAATCACACATACACATGGGTCTATTCAGCAGCATGCTAATATTCAAAATAATTTCTAAAATTTTTAAAACTATCAAAGATCTGATCAATGTCTAATTTTTTTTTATAGAAAAGTAGATTAGCAACCTTACCTTATTTCTTATCATAAAATAGGAGCATGAGGTGGTACAGTGAAGCCTCTCAAGGCAAGCTTAGAAAGGAAGAAGAGAGATGCGAGAGAGAGTCATAGGAGAGAGAAAGAGTGAGAGAGTGAGAGAGATGTGGGAGAGAAAGAGGGTGAGAGAACAAGAGAGAATCATTGGAGAGCATGAGAGGGAGAGAGAGAGAGAGAGAGTGATGGAGAAATGGGAGTGCAAAGGTATCTCGGGTGTGTAGTAAGATGCATCTCTTTTCTTTCTATGTCACATGTAGCAAAAAGGCACGGACTCCACCTCCCCTTTCTCCACATCATGCAATTAAAAAAAAAAAAAAGATGTGTTCCCCTATTATGCTTCATCTCCAATATTTATTTATTTTTTCTTCATTCATACATCGCCTAAGGTGCAATTCCCTTTGCTTGGCTTGGTTAATACAGGCAATGCGTTTGGGTGTTACACTATCCTTATCCATCCTTTTCTTTTCATTTCCTATCTTTTTCTTAACTTTGTCAACTCCAAACTCACGCTGTTACCATGGCTCTTTCTTCGAGGCAATTACAAACTCATTTTGCAAAGATTGTAGATTGTTTTGATTAGTGTATTATTAAATTGTTTGATTGGTTGTTAGTGCTCAAAATTGATATATCTTCCCAAGCAGGGGTGTGCACCATTTGGGTCAAACTGATTTATAGTTATTTATGAAATTAAAGCGATTTAAATTAGTTTTATAAAATTGAAACCAAAATCAGCCTGACCATCTTTAAAAAAATGGTTCAAATTGACTAAAAAAATTTGTTTAGTTCAATTTATCATGTTGGGATGGAGTGAATGGGTTTAAGTTAAATAGGATCGGCTAATTGGGAGCCTTATTTTGTAGTCTTTCCTTGAACATGGGCTATATGAGAGCTCCTGAATATGGAAGAAGGAAGGCCTTATCAAGCTTCCATCTTACAAGGCCCATTAAAAAAACAAAATCTTGAAAAAAAAGAATTAGAATGCAAAGAAGAGGAAGAGGAACAAGAGGTTTAAATTAACCAATATTTGCAACTAAATTAAAACAACTGCAAATGATTGCCTTCATAAAAATAAGGAAAAACCAAATATCAAGAACCACTATTGAAGAATCACAACCTCCCCATATAAGACCAAATACCAACAAGAAGAACAAAATCTAGGGTGAAGAATGAAAAGAAGAAAGATATAGAAGAACAACTTCATGGCCATTACCTACTAACAAGAAGAAGAAGAATATCACTAGCAAACTATGAGAATTAGCTAGAGACCTAGGGTTCAAATGTTGAGAGGAAATTCTTGATTCGATGAGATGGAAAGATCATCCCTTTTGTTCTTTTGCTCTTTCTATGATGACCCACCTAGCTAATGGTTGTAGATCAATTATCTATGGAGCAACAAACTTTCCAGAGCTACCAATCTATTATTGTAAAAAAAATACATTCATTATAATGAAGAGGAGACAAACCTTTAACAAGTCACCCATCATCATTGCTTGATCACCTCAATTTATGCATGCCAGACAAAGAAGAGGATGAAAAGGAGAAGAGTAAGATGAAGAATGATAAAAACAAAGAAAGAGCAATGTTAGAAGACTAGAAGAGAAATCTCCATAGGTACTCTTTATAACAAGGAGAAAGCAAGGAGATGATGAGAGGGGAAAGGCCTTTATATAAATATAAATATATATGTGTGTGTGTATATATATATGTATATATATGTATGCATGTATGTATGTGTGTGTGTGTATATATATATATATGTATGTTTGTATGTATGTATGTATGTATGTATGTATGTATGTATATATATGTATGTATGTATGTATATATGTTTATGTATATGTATATGTATATATACATGTATATGTGTATACGAAAACAGAAATTGAAAGAAATTAGATTTTCAATTTAACTACTTGTCCACATAAGCATAAAATTATTAACTACTAATGTCATCTGGATCAAAATAAACCTCCATTATGCCACGAGAAAATAGAGAGAGTGTGTATGAAAAGCATTGTATTTTTGAAAGCATCTTAAAGGTACTAGCTGAAAATAGAGAGAGAGAGAGAGAGAGTCATTATGTTATTAAAGTATTGAAAGCATTTTAAAAGAAGTGGCTTATAGATAAAAGTATTGTAGCCCATAAGACATATAATTGCACTCTTGCAATTAAAGCCCACTCATGTGAATTAAATTGGAGCTCAACAAATCATTGATAGTTGTTCATCATTCATTCCATTATCATTATATGTAGCTGAAAATTTGGGTTAACACTAGGAATTTGGATTGACAGATATATAAGCTACTATTGTGCCATGGATTTGTTCCTTCAAATTTCATGGATTTGTTGTTTGCAGTAGCTAAGTATTGTTTGGAAGAAGTTTTCCCATTATTGATGGTATCATTGGAAGTAAAAGTATAGTTTCATGTTCTGTAATCTTTTTTCTATCCATTATTGTTTTTCTACTACTTTTTTTTTGCTTTGTCATTTTACTCTATATCTACAGTCATTTGGGTATTCAAGTCGTGCTTTTGTTTGGGATTAACTATGTATCAACTGGTATTTTGTGTTTAACCTATATTAAGTGCGATAAAGTATTCATTTGAAATTAGAGATAATGGTCAATTATTGATTTATGAGATTATGAAGGCATTTGATTTTATATTAGGAACATTTGTTAAAAAAATATCCAGATGTCGATGTTGCATTATGATAAATTCAATCTATCTAAACGTTGGGTACCATTGCTAGATGGTTATATCGATTGGTATAGAAAATCAGTTTTTATGCTACCAGCTTAGGATTCGAACCTATGGGGTCACACATAATAGGAGTTACTACCTGATCTGATGGCTGATCTAAAGTCTTGATGGACTGAAACTCTGAGTCCCACTCATCTGAGACTCTCTGATCAAGAGTTTCACTCATCTAAAACTCTATGATCATGAGGTTCATTCATTTGGGACACTGGGGTCAAGAGTGCCACTGGATTGGGACTCTTCAAGAGTTTCATAGTGATGGAAATCTATTGCCCAGACTTCCACCTGATTGAGAATCTATGTTTATTGAAGGATTAATTAGTAATTTGATTATTGATTAGCTCAATTTGATTGAGCGATGAGGATTTAATCAAGTTTGATCGAATTTAATTTGATTGGGTTTGACCCGATTAGGTCATGAGTTGATCTAATCATTGTGGAAGATTTGATCCTGATTTGATCAAGGGCTGGACCAAATTAATTTTTAATTTGATTAGAAATTAAATAAGTTGGGTTAAGCCTAATTTGGTTGAATTTAATCTAGTCTAATTGATTTTAAATTAATTTGGTTTGGTTGAAACCAACTTGGACTAATTTAAACCCTGTTTGAATTCAAACCTCCTCATGCGCCACCTCATATTTGACTTTTCAACCTTGCCCACACCCACCTTTGTTTTTATGCAAGTTTCTCTCACAAAGAAAAGAAATTTGCACCCCCTTTCTTTCTCTCTTTGATCTGGTTCAGGTGTTGAACCAGTTCAAACTCTTTTGAATTTTGAATTCAAAGAGGTTGGTTTGGTTGAAACCTCCCTCTCCCTCTTATCCTTATCTCCACGCCCTTTTCACTTTATGGTCGCCAATTTTTCTGAAAAATGGTGCATGCATGCAGAAAGAAAAGTCCTTCTACATGTGAAATAAGTGGTATGGGCATTGGAATTGGATAGGCTTGCATTTGAATTCAAATACTAAAAGTTGGTTGGAACTAGTTCAACTAATCTTAACCTATCCACTCCCCATGGCATTTCCACTTATTTTTTGTGCAATAAATTATGAGAATTTTTGTGCATAGAAAAGAAGAGGATACCATTCTATGGTAAAAATTTGAAAGTGATTGGGCAATTGTTTTTGGCAAAAAAAATCCTAGAGTAAAAGTGAGTAGGATCCTATAGCACTTTATTTTTCCCTCATGCCTCTATTCTCTTCTAATTTTGATCTCTGAGGACATCTAATTTTAAGATATAATCTTAATAGAGTTTATAGATTTGAAAGTTATCTTTTCATGAAAATTTATTTCATAGAAAAACTTAACACAGAGAGGGCATGAGAGGATTTTCAGTGCATCAAGGTTTTTGGGCTGAGTGAAACCCTAGATTTGGGTATCTAGGTTTGGGTGGAGAGATCGAGTGCTGTGAGCATTGGATCACCACCAAACTTTGTACACCATCTCAACATCCTCCAAAGAATAAGTTTTAATTTTCTAAAGTATTTAAAAAATTAAAAAATGGATGATCGATCATGATCAGCCATCAAAGGTCCTATCGAGGAGCTAGCACTTCAATGGAGCTGATCAGGACTAGGAGCTCCGTGTGGACCAACCGTAGAGGTCGGACATGTGTGCAGCAATGGTGCAACACCAGAGCATTATTTGATGGATTCAGATTACAGTGATCAACTACCCACAAAAAGGTATTATATTCTGAACAGATAGATGTAGTAAAGAGTTTGCTGCATAGTTTTATTTTTCAGATCTATATGAATGCATGCATATTATGTTTAGATTCTTAGTATAGAGCTTAATATTTTGATATGATTAGTAATTAATTAATTAGATTAATTAATTTTCTACTATATTTTAGCTATTTTCAAAAAAAAATTTGAAAGTAATACTACAAACCCTGCACTGCTTCCTTCAAATGATATCAGAGCCAGGTTCACTAAACATGATATGCTTGCATGTTTAGATTGATAATTTAGATTTGATCTAAATATTAATCTAATATTATGATTAATTAGATCTAAAAATTAAAATCAAGATCGCATGGACTGTAGGATTTACCCTCTACAGTGCAAAGGCTGTCCTTGTACGTGCTTGATCTTGTAGTTGATCATAAAAATTTTAGATTAGATCTATTTTTTTTATGATATATCAAATTAGACTTTAATCTAATTTTTGATCATGAATACATGTTTAGATAGGATCTAAAGATTGATTCATGATTTAGTATTATGTAGTGTACATAGTTTCATATTAAACCCTACAACTAGTGTTATTTGTGAATTGAGCCATTCAATTTTGAAGTGAATCAACTCAATTGGTGAACATTTCTAAGTTATAAAGAATCTTTCAAAAATTAAAAAATATTTTTGAAATGCCAAACCCTAACCCTTAGCCCATAAACTTAACTAAAAATTAAATATAATGATTTAGTATCTAGAATTATGAATTATGACTCTAAGTCATTAATCATAAACTTGTGGGTTATTGGGTTAGATGAATTAGGTCCAGCAATTGGGTTAGACCTAAGGTTAGTTAAAGATTGGACTTAATAAGAGTAATTGATCAAATCTAACCAAGTATTGGCTTAGAATAGATCAAGGACACTCTAGATTCAACTTCAATAGTTGTAGTTGGATGAGTCCATGTCTTTAACAAGATCAAAATGGACTTAATTCATGGCTATGCGGTTAAGCCTTAAATTACTAGGTTGATCGGATTGAACCTAATTAATCAGTTGATATCTAAGATAAGTTTAGCAGCAAAGATCAGTGATTTTTAATTAGGAGCTACTCGCACTGATTCGGTCTTTGATAAGTTAACGACATATCCCTTCTACTGATCTCACTTATTTGGCCGACATGGTCGATTAGAGTTTAATTAGATCATTTGGTGATTCGAGCTAACCCATGTTACTAGAAATTAGTTTGACTGATTTCAATCAATAAGACTGTATTAGGTGTCAATGGACTTAAATTGATCCTAGCCCTAACCTATTGACTTGTTGAAGTCAGTGGGATGGTTTGACTTAGTAAAGTCAGTGGGAGAAATTGGTCTGTATCTTTTCTATAATTAAATCATAAGTAACCTAAATCCTCTAAATTTTCAGGTTCTTAAAATGACTAAGTTATGAAGATAACCGAGTCATAGCCTCTCATTAAGATGAATAGTAATTAGTCCAATCTTCTGGGTGGATATTGGAGGTGCCTTACACTTGATGTTCATTTGGATATTGAAATTGTTATCCATCATATGATGATTAGGTTGCACTCTCTTAATGATGATCAGGTTAGCCAGAGCTTTTCTTGGGCTTGATCATCATTGGTTTGATGCACCGAACTCAATCATGTTAATGGATGGACCTAACTAGACCTTTTTAGTGGAGGTCCTCGCCTACTGATTTGGTTTCTGGGGTAAAAATCAAATTATTGAAAATTGCTTGGGGAACCAATTGGATGTGAACCTAACTGTAGATGTACATGGGTTAGCCAAAGCCTTTCTCGAGCCCGTGTATAGTCTATGTGAATTCTAGTACCCACTAAGAAGTTAGTGTAATTCTTCGAATTAGAGGTAGAGGCTACCAATTCGTTAAAAATAGTGAAAGAATCTTTAGACTAAAGTCCAAGTCTTTAGGATTAATTAATTCAAGTACTAATAAGGTTTCATATTTTTCTTTCAGATAATTAGAATGGCTAGTGTAAGTCTGCTCCATTTACTATTGGACAATGGCAAGTGTTTAGGTCCTAAGAACAAGGAGTCTAGTATTGACCCTAATAAGGCAAACCCAAAGAAAAATTATCCTCTTGATCTGAATAGGCTGAACAAAAAAAATCAGCAAATAGTTGCTGGTCAAGGTTATTATATGATAACACCTTGTAATTTCTCCATATGCGATATATTTACCTAGGTATTAGATATCGAAAGTCCAATTTACATATGCAATTCATTGCATGAACTTCAAATAGGTAGAAAATTTAAAAATGATGATAGATTTCTTAATGTTGAGGATAGAAGTCAAGTTCCAGTCCTAGCATTGGAAACTCTTAAATTATTTTTCAAAAATAATAGTATCATTTTAAATGACTGTCACTATTATCCATCTTTTATGATGAACATAATATCTATTAGGCTTTTAGCATCAGATGATTATTGTTTATCAATAAAAAAAATTATTATAATATTATTATGAATGATGTTACAGTAATATAAGGATAATTGAGAAATGATATATATGTATTGTCATAGCATATTAGTATAATGTACACGTCTAATAAACTTTCTAAACTAGATCATGTCACCGATGCTTATCCTTGGCACTGTAGGCTCGATCATATAAATAAGAATAGGATTAATAGGTTAGTCAAAAAAAATATCCTTGGCATTAATAATTGTGAATCATTGACACCTGTGAGTCCTGCCTTCTTAAAAAGATGACCAAATCATCTTTTACTGGAAAAGATGAACAGACCACTGAGCTTCTGGGTCTAGGACATACTGATGTATGTGGGCCTATGAATACATGTGCTAGAGATGGATATTACTATTTCATTACATTTACTGATGATCTATCTAGGTATGGGTATATCTATCTTATGAAGAATAAATTTGATTTATTTGAAAAGTTCAAACGATATCGAAATGAGGTAGAAAAATAACTTAGAAAGAGTATTAAAATTCTTCGATCTAACTGAGGAGGTGAATATCTTTCCAATGAATTTCTAACATATCTAGGAGAGAATAGGATTCTTTCATAATGGATCCTTCCTGAAACACCACAGTATAATAGTATATCTGAAAGAAAGAATTGAACCCTGTTGGACATGATTGGTCCATGATAGGGTTTACAAGTCTGCCAATTTTATTTTGGGGTTATGCACTAGGGACTACCTATTTTATTTTGAATAATATTTCAAGCAAGTCTGTTGCAAAGACTCCATATGAGATATAGACTGGGCATAAATCGACACTCTCTCACTTTGAAGTTTGGGGATATCCAGCTTATGTTAAAAATTTACAACTGAAAAAGCTTGGATCTATGTCCGATACATGCTTGTTCATAGGGTACCCCCAAAAAACTAGAGGTTATTACTTCTACCTTACTAAAGAATAAAAGGTGTTCATCAGCAATAGAGTAGTCTTTTGGAAAAGAAGTTCCTTAGTGAAGGAACAGCTGCCTCTAATGTTGAACTTAATGAAGTTCGATAGGTGGAAGAACTGACACATTCTAGTAAATCTATAGAACTGGATTTGATAAGATCAAATCTAGAGCCCATTGAAGTGGCACCAAGAAGATCTGATAGAGTACCGCATCAATCGGATAGATACTACGATTTCTTGATCTTAGATGGTGATCCTATCAAACTCGATGAGAACGATAAGGATCCAATCACCTACATGGATGCCATGTAGAGGTCTGACTCCAATAGGTGGCTAGAAGCCAAGAAGTCCGAGATAGAAACCATGAAGATCAATAGTGTATGGACACTGGTTAATCCACCTGACGGGATAAAATCCATTGGGTGTACGTAAATTTTCAAACAAAAAAAGGACGTAGATAGAAAGATGAAAACCTATAAAGCCCATCTGGTTGCCAAGAAATATCGTTAGCTCTATGGTATTAATTATGATGAGATTTTTCTCTGGTGGCAATGCTCAAATCTATTTGGATCATGCTTGCGATAGTGATATACTTAGACTAAGATCAGGTAAATGGATGTGAAAATAATTTTCCTAAATGGAGAACTAGATGAAGAGGTGTATATGATACAACCTGAGGATTTCACATCTACAGACGAGTCTAAGGTGTGCAAGCTTTAAAAATCTATCTATAGATTGAAGCAGGCATCATGGAGTTGGAACATGCATTTTGATAAAGTAATCAAAACGTATGGCTTTGTTAAAAATGGAGAAGAATCTTGCATGTATAAATGGGCTAACAATTCTGTTGTTATTTTTCTTGTACTATATGTAGATGACATTCTCTTAATCGAGAATGACATCCCTACATTACAGGAAATAAAGATTTGGCTATCATCTCAATTCTCCATGAAGAACTTGGAAGAAGCTTCCTACATCCTAGGGATGAAGATCTATAGGGATAGATTTAAAAAGTTGCTTGGATTATTTCAGTCCACATACATCGATACCATACTGAAGAGGTTCAATATAGAGAATTCTAAGAAGGGCTATCTTTCGATAGATCATGGAATCACTCTTTTGAAGAAGGATTGTTCGACAACCCCTCAAGAGAGAGAGAGCATATGAGTAGAATTTCATATGCTTCGATAGTGGGTTCTATTATATACGCCATGACATGTACGCGATCGGATGTGGCATACTCACTAGGGGTAGTGAGCAGATACCAATCTGATCTAAGTGAGAATCACTAGAAGGTTGTAAAAACTATCTTTAAGTATTTAAGAAATACTAAGGATTAGTGGCTCATCTATGGAGATTCTGACTGAAAACTTATGGGATATACTGATTTTAGTTTTCAGTCAGACCATGATGATAGCAAAAGTATGTCAGATTTTGTATTTATCCTAAATGGTAGAGCAATCTATTAGAAGAGTTTCAAGTAGCACACTGTAGTGATTCTATATGCAAAGCGGAGAATATCGCAGCATCTGATGCTGTGAAGAAAGCTGTGTGGTTGTGAAAGTTCATCGACAAGCTGGAAGTAGCACCCTCCTTGGATGGTCCGATTCTACTATACTGTGATAGCATTGGAGTCATAATTCAAGCGAAGAAGTCGAAGGCACATCAGCGCACCAAACATATTCTGCATCGCTACCACCTTGAATGAGAGATCATGAAACAAGGTGACATCGAGCATTAGAAGATCGATGGAAAGGAGAATGTGGCCGACACCTTTACCAAGGCTCTCAGAATCAAAGAGTTCGATAATCATAAATGAAAGATGGGTATTCGATACTATTCTGAGTGGCTTTAGTATAAGTGAGAGTTATTAAGAATTATAACCTAAAGTCAATTATCTAGGTTGTAGACGGTTGAGCTCAATATAAAATATACTTGAATTATAAATAAAATTATTTTTTGGTATTTCATCATTTTTGCATCTTTTTGTAATGAACTCTTCTATGATGAAGTCCTTAGGACTATTTAGATTCGACAAAAAAGGATTTATCATTTAGTTCTTAAATTAGTTTACAACCAAATGATATGTTGTTATCCAGGATGACAACGTATCGAGTGTAGGTCATTGCATGCGATAAGTGTTGATTGTCCTCTTAACCAAGAAGTATTGAGATAAAGTGTAGGGATACATTTCATTGAACATGATCCAACTACGTAGCTCTATACTGTCAAGAATTACTCACAAATGATATGGATATAAGTATCCCTTAGACCTGAGATCATCATAGTGGTTTATAAGCAACTCACTGTACTTAGGTACCGAATTATCTAAATTTCTAATTTAGTGATGAAAGGCTACTGGGTGCAGTCAAGTACTTGTGAAGTTGGTGCATATGTCAAGATGGGATTGACCCCTCCAAGTGTTGGAGCAAGTGCATCAATGTATTTCAATTTAGCAAAACCACGATCAGGGTAGTCCATTTGATGGACACTATAATTTGAAATATACTGTAGATGATTTTTCAGGGTTGACAGTTAAATCCTAAGCCATCTTTTGAGCATTGAGATCAAGGGGATGAATTATACAGTAACCATATTCCACAGGTTCGTCAATGTTGCATTATGATAAATTTGACCTATCTGAACATCGGATATCATTGCTAGATGGTCACATCGATTGGTATGAAAAATTAGTTTCTGTGCTACCGACTTAGGATTCGAACCTATGGGGTCACATATAATAGGAGTTACTACTTGATCTGATGGCTGATCTAGAGTCCTGATGGACTGAGACTCTGAGTTTCACTCATCTGAGACTCTTTGATCAAGGGTTTCACTGGTCTGGGACTCTATGATCACGAGTTTCGTTCATTTGGGACACTGGGTTCAAGAGTACCACTGGCTTGGGACCCTTCGATAGTTTCATAGTAATGGAAATCTATTACCCAGACTCCCACCTGATTGGAATTCTATATTTATTAGAGGATTAATTAGTAATTTGATTGTTAATTAGCTAAATTTGATTAAGCAATGAGGATTTGATCAAGTTTGATTGAATTGGATTCGATTAGGTTTGACCCGATTAGGTCATGAGTTAACCTAATCGTTGTGGAAGATTTGACCCTGATTTGATCAGGAGCTAGATCAAATTAATTTTTAATTTAATTAGAAATTAAATAAGTTAGGTTAAGCCTAATATGGTTGGATTTAATTTGGTCTAGCTAGTTTTGAATTAATTTGGTTTGGTTGAAACCAACTTAGACTAATTCAAACCCTATTTGAATTCAAACATCCCCATGCGCCACCTTATGTTTGAATTTTCTATCTTGCCCATGCCCATCTTTGTTTTTACATAAGTTTCTCTCATGAAGAAAAGAAATTTGTGCTCCCTTTCTTTCTCTCTTTGATCCGGTCCAAGTGTTGGACCAGTTCAAACTCTTTTGAATTTTGAATTCAAAGAGATTGGTTTGGTTGAAACCTCCCTCTCCCTCTTATCCTTATATCCATGCCCTTTTCTCTTTATGGTCACCAATTTTTCTAAAAAATGGTGCATGCATGTAGAAAGGAAAGTCCTGCATATGAAATAAGTGGTATGGGCATTGAAATTGGATAGGCTTGCATTTGAATTCAAATACTAGAAGTTGGTTGAAACTAGTTCAACCAATCTTAACCTATCCACTCTATATGGTATTTTTACTTATTTTTCATGCAATAAATTATGAGAATTTTTTTGAATAGAGAAAATGGGGATACCATTCTGTGGTAAAAGTTTGAAAGTGATTGGGCATTGATTTTGGGCAAAAAAAATCCTAGAGTAAAGATGAGCAGGGTCCTATAGCACTTTATTTTTCCCTCATGCCTCTATTCTCTTCTGATTTTCATCTCTGAGAACACCCAATTTTTAGATATGATATAAATAGGGTTTATAGATTTGAAAGTCATCTTTCCATGAAAACTTTTTTTATAGAAAAACTCCATACAGAGAGGGCATGAGAGGATTTTTAGTGCATCAGAGTTTTTGGGCTGAGTGAAACCCTAGATTTGGGAATCTGGGTTCGGATGGAGAGATCGAGTGCTGTGAGCATCATATCGCTACCAAACTTTGTACACCATCTCATCATCCTTCAAAGAACGAGTTTTGATTTTTTAGAGCATTCAAAAAATCAAAAAGTGGATGATCGATTAGATTGATCGTGATGAGCCATCGAAGATCCCATCGAGGAACTAGCACTCCAGTGGGGCTTATCGGGATCAAGAACTCCGTGTGGACCAACCATAGAGGCCGAACATATGTACAACTATAGTATGACATCAGAGCATTATTCAGTAAATTCAAATTATGGTGATCAGCTATCCATGAAAAGATATTATATTCTGAACAGATAGATATAGTAAAGAGTTTGCTGCATAGTTTTTTTTTTCAGATCTATATGAATGCATGGATATTATATTTAGATCCTTAGTGTAGGACTTAATATTCTGATATGATCAGTAGTTAATTAATTTTTACTATATTTTAGTTATTTTTAAAAAAAAATTCGAAAGTAGTACTGCAAATCCTACACTGCTTTCTTCAAAAATATGGGACACAACTTGCAAAACTACTTTGCAAGACAACATTAATAATTTGGGATGAAGCACTTATAATAAATAAATACTATTTTGAAGCTATTGATCATTCACTATGAGATATATTGAGATTTACATTTGACAATAGTTTTCAAAACCATTTGGAGGAGTCACAATAGTGTTGGACAGTGATTTTCGACAAATTTTACCAGTTGTACCAAGAGGCAAACATGAGAAAATTGTTGAAGTATGTATAAAACAATCTTATCTTGAAAATTATGTGACTGTGTTGAAATTGATAGAACATATGCGGTTAAAATATAGTATGAGCAGTGATTATAAAAGACAACTAATAACAGAGTTTGCTAAATAGATTTTACAAATTGGAGATGAAAATAGGAATTCAGAAAATATTGATTCGTGCATTACAGTACTAGATGATTTGTTTCTTGAAAAAGGAGACAATTTTTTGGCAAAGATTGTTGACACTATTTATCCATATCTATATGAAAAACATAGTGATGGGAAATACTTGGAAGAAAGGGCAATTTGTACTCCTACAAATGATATTGTCCGTGATATCAACAATCATATACTTGAGAAAATACATATTGAATATTACACTTATTACAGTTGTGATTCGGGTTGCAATTTGACATGCAATATGACAAAACATGATGCACTATACCCTATGAAATTTCTTAATACATTGAAATTTTCAGACATTGCATATCATATATTGAGATTAAAAGTTGGGTTGCCTGTTATGCATCTATGCAATCTTAATCAAAGTAAGGATTATGCCATGGAACAAGGCTAATTTTCACCCGATTAGGAAAATAGTTTGTCCAAGCATAGATAGTAATAGGATCTAATTTGGCTATGAGGTTTTTATACCAAGGATAGTTATGTTAGCTACAAAATTCAAATGGCCATTTATTCTCAAAAGAAGACAATATCCTTTGATAGTATGGTTTGCAGTGACAATCAACAAAAGCCAAGGACAATTATTGAGGAATGTTGGACTCTATTTACCAAGATAAGTCTTCACACGTGGCAAACCATATATAGCCATCTCAAAAAGTGACAAGTAGAGCTGGATTAAAAACAGTGGTTATTGATGAAGACAATCAAGATCTTAGAACTGTAAAAAATATTGTTTACCAAGAACATTTCAATGGACTATGATTGAAATATATGTTTAACAATGTTATGTATATTGTTTGATCTAGGCATTGAATATTTATCTATATATAGGAACTAATACTCATGTGTTGTATATTTTATTATAACATTTGTCCCTACCATTTTATAGCTTGAATCCTAAATTACATTTTCTATTTAATACATGTAATTAATAGAGACTAGGAAAAGAACTAGCAAAGTAAATTTGTATACCGAAGTATTTGTGCTACTTATCTGCAAAAAACAAAAGGTATATATGAGTTGATTATATACTAAATTTAGTGCAATAGTAGTGGCTAACATATTTGACTAATTAATCATATTTTGTAGGTTATCATAATAAGGTACAATAATAGCACACCATATGTTAGCAGATATGACCACTGATATGGATAGCCAGACCATAAAAGTAAAAATTTTGTGAATATAGGAAGTAGTAAACATAAGAAGCAATAATGAAGTGAAAAGTTTGGATCTCATTAGGGTAATGCTTTGTACACTGCTTGTAGTGAAAAAATTTCGATGTGGAGCGCACCGTGACTTCCGATTGATCCAGGTGGAGCCCTCGTGGCTTGATGCGATCGTTGTCTTTTCGCATCCAATTAAGCTTCTGATGATGCGAAGAAAATAGGGGCGGGGGTGGGGTTCCATCGCCGAACGCATTAATGCATGTAATAATATGTTTTTCAAATTTTGTATGATAAAATTATCCTTTTCCTCCAAAACGAAATGATTATGGTATTTTGCATTCTGGTTGGACATTTCGGGAGCTGTATTTCTCTCTCTTCTCATATTTTCTGAGCGTCGAATGCTGTATGTCTCTTTTTTCTTCCATTTTCTGAGCCTCTAGGTGTCGAAGGTTTAGTCTGCAGGAACTATTGCGTGTCCGAGATTGTTGATTCTTTATTATCCCATCAACCAACATGTCCCATCCATTAGGAAGTAAAATACTTTTTATTGATTCTTTATTACAACTTTTTTGTAGTTCTTTTAATACAGCAGCTTCTTTGATAGTTAAACAAAGTTAATGCATTAGGCATGTTCAAACAGGATTTTTTTTTTCAGTTTTAAAAGTGCATGTCATATAAAATCCTACCAAAAGTCATATACTAAGTCCTGATCTCATGATTTCTATCCAGAATAGTTTTTGACATGTCATAATGACGTACAAGGTCCAAAATATGGCATGTCATTATGAGTTTATAGGTCAAAATTAAGATATCCAGTTGGTAAAATGCTTTCCAAAATTATGACATCAAGGATGATTCTGCGTTCCTTGATATTTTTATTTCAGGATGTCATAATTTTGATCCTTAATGTCATAATTTTATCATTATTATGATATATAAGTCAAAATTATAACATCCTGGAATGAAAATAAAATTATGAGATTAACAATCAAAATTATGACATCCTGGAACAGAAATAAAGCCAAACACAAAATTATGACATTAATGATTAAAATTATGACATCCAAGAAGAAAAACATCCTAGAATGTAGAATTATGACATCATGTGTCAAAATTATGACATTAAGAGTCTATATTATTATATTAAGGGTCAAAATTATAACATCCGACACAGCAAATATTTTTGAATGTAGAATTATGACATTAAGGATCAAAATTATGATATTCTAGAATAAAAATACATCCAAAGTCAGAATTATGATATTAAGGATCAAAATATGACATCTTGAAACAGAAAGATCGTCGAATGCCAAATTATGATATTAAAGATCAAAATTATGGCATTAAGGATCAAAATTATGATATCCTAAAATAAAAAGATCTTCGAACATAGAATTATGATATTAAGAGTCAAAATTATAAAATTAAAGATCAAAATTATGATATCCTGAAATAGAAACATCCTCGAATGCAGAATTATGACATTAAGGATCAAAATTATGATATTTTGAAATAGAAACATTCCTGAATGTAGAATTATGACATTAAGAATCAAAATTATGATATTAAGGATTAAAATTATGACATCTAGGAACAGAAACATCCTCGAACGTAGAGTTTTGAGGTTGAGGATCAAAATTATGACTTTAAGCATCAAAATTATAACATTAAGGATCATAATTATGATATCCAGTAATAGAAACATCTTCGAACGTAGAATTATGATATTAAGAATCAAAATTATAATATTAAGAGTTAAAATTATGACATCCTAGAATAGAAATATCTACGAACGCAAAATTATGATATTAAGGATCAAAATTATGACATCCAGGAATAGAAACATCCTCAAACACAGAATTATGACATTTTGTACCAAAATTATGATATTAAAGATCAAAATTATGACATTATACTTTAATATTATAACAAAAATACCATTTAGATGTCGATTTTGACGTTCTTATAACATAGAAAATAAAAATTATGATATCGTAGATCAAAATTATGACATTCTATTGGTTAAACCATCTTTCGAAGATAGTTTTGATAATATTAGGACATCCTCTATCAAAATTATGACATGATAATTTAATATTATGACAAAATCAGCTTTCAGGAGATGATTTTGATATTTTTATGACATCCTAGGTCAAACTTATGACATTGTAGGTCAAAATTATGACATTCTATTATCATAATTTTCTTCCGAAGGTTGTTTTGATAATATTAGGATATTCTATTTCAAAATTATGACATGATATATTAATATTAAGAATAAAAATACCATTCAGTCTTAGGTTTTGACATTTTTATTACATCCTATGTCAAAATGATGACATCATATGTCAAAATTATGACATTATGTTGGTAAAAGGCATTCCGAAGATAGTTTTAACAATATTAGGATATCCTAGGCTATAACTTATGATATTAAGAGTCTATATTATGACATTAAAGATCAAAATTATGACATCCGATATAATAAATATTTTTGGATACAGAATTATGATATTAAGGATCAAAATCATGACAGTAATGATCAAAATTAAGATATCCTAGAATAGAAGTAAATCTGAACGTAGAATTATGACATCCTGTATCATAATTACGATATTAATTATCATAATTATGATATTGTAGGTTAACATTATGACTTTTTGTATGTAAAACTTTATCGGATGAAAGTTGTAGATATTATTATGATAGCAGTTCAAAACTATAATATTTTAGATAAAAATTATGACATCATGTAGTCAAAATACTTTTTAAATATAGTTTTTTATATTATTATAATATTTTACGTCAAAGTTATGACATCAAGTTTGACTAGGATGTCATAATTTTTGTACAGAATTAGGTTCTGACATTTTTATGATATCTTAAATCAAAATTATAATATTATAAATTAAAATTATGACATCGATGGTTAAAATTATGACATCTTGTTGGTAAAAGATCATGCGAAGATAGTTTTGATAATATTATAATATTCTCTATCAAAGTAATGACATGATATGTTAATATAATAAAAATACTTTCTTAGCAGGAGATGATTTTATCGTATCTTATAACATTATAGATCAAAATTATGACATCGTAGGTCATAATTATGATATTTTTTGGTAAAAGGCCTGCCGAAGGTTATTTTGATAAAACTGATATTATACTTCAAAATTATGACATTATACTTCAATATCATAACAAAAATACCATCCAAGTGTCGATTTTGATGTTTCTATGATATTGTAGATCAAAATTATGACATCATAGGTCAAATTTATGACATCTTATTGTTTAAAGGCCTTCTGAAGATAGTTTTGATAATATTATGACATTTTGTATCAAGATAATGATATGATATGTTAATATTACAAATAAACATCTCCCAAATATCGGTTATGACTTTCATATGACATTCGAGGTCAAAATTATAATATCAGAGATCAAAATTATGACATCATATTTGGTAAAAGGCCTTCCGAAGGTTGTTTGGACAATATTAGAATGTCATGTGTTAAGATTATGACATCGTGGATCAAAATTATGAAATGGTATGCTAATATTGTCAAAGAACTATGTATTTATGACTTCCATATATATTTTACTACTTGAATTAACCTTTTGTACATCTTATATAGATATTCCTGCAAATGATCAGATAGATGAGCCTTTATCTGATAGTTTTCTTAAGAATCCATCTCCTCCTTGTGCAACATTTGTAGATAAGGATAATGTAGATCCTCATGCTGGAATGAAATTCGATTCAATAATAGATGTGTATAATTTCTATAATGGTTATGCGAGAAGAGTCGATTTTGGAATCACAACCGTGTGCAGTAGATCCAATAAGAATAATATATGTTGCTTCAAACAACTAGCATGCTAGAGGTCAGGAAAATCTAAGAAATCAAATAATTCCATGAATCCCAGGGACATCGAAAAAATTGATTATAAGGCATCCATAAAAGCCAGAATTGATTTCAAGATCGGGAAGTGGAGATTGGATAACATTATTCTAGAACACAACCATAAGCTGTCCATTATTTCCATCCATTTTCTACGATCCTATAGGAAGATCAGCATACCAAAAAAAGTAGAGATTAGCAACATGAATGCCATGAATATACCTACAATTCAAATATACTCTGCCATCGCAAGAAGAAAAGGGGGAAGAAGGCAATTGGAATTCATGAAGAAGGATGCTCATAATTACATTTGTTGGGAACGTCAAACTCAGCTAAAAGAAGGAGATGCACAATCAATGATTCTCCACTTCATGCAAATACAAGCTAAGAATGCAAATTTCTACTATACTTTGGACTTGAATGATAATGCACAGTTAAGGATTGTGTTCTGAATCCATCCAAGGTCAAGAATGGCGTGCACTTATTTTTCAAATGTATTGATCTTTTACTCCACTTATCTCACAAACACATTTAAAATATCATTCTATCCATTTGTTGGAGTTAACCACCATGGATAGTTCATCTTGCTGGCTGTGCATTACTGTTAGATGAGACAACAAAGACTTTTAAATGGGTGTTTCAATCATGGCTGGATGGAAATGATGGCCAAGCACCTAATGCCATAATCACCAATCAGGATAAGATGATCGAGGCTACTGTCAAGGTGATTTTTTAAATGCATGACACTGGTTCTATCTTTGGCATATTTTGAAGAAGATCCATGAAGAGATAGGCCGTATATGCATAACGCATCCCAAATTTATGGTTGAATTCGATGAGGCTGTATATGACACTGTAACTACACAAACTTTTAAGGAAAAATGGAGACAACTCATGGACAAGTATGAAGAATGCAAGGCTATAGATTGGTTGTATGATCTCTATGAATATCGAGACAAATGGGCTCCTATCAATCTTAAGGATACCTTCTTTGCAGGTATGTTGGAATCAAAGGTTGTTTTTTTTGAATTTTTTTTGTTAAGTTTTGTATGATATCCAGTGACACTAACACCATATCACTAATATTCTTTGGTCCTAACTTCCATTCTAGGTATGTCCTCCTCTGCGAGGAGTGAGAGAATAAACCACTTCTTTGATGGGTTTATGAATTTGAAGACAACACTAAAGAAATTCATCGAGAAGTATGAGGACGCTTTGGAGAAAAGATTCAAAGTAGAAAATAAGCAAGACAATATCTCCTTGCAAATAAATGCCTTCCTCAAAACATCCTCGCCATTTGAGAGGCAAGCAGCAGCCATGTACTCTAGGTATATATTCAAAAAATTTCAAAATGAGGTACTTGAGACGGCTGCATCAAATGCTAAATTAACTGAAGAATCTGACAGCTTTGCTACATATTTTATGAGATCATTTGAGAGATTTGAAGTTAACAAAATTAAGAAGGAGATTGTAAAAAACTATACAATTACTTGGTCCAGCCAATTGGAAGAAGTGAAATGCCAGTGCCGATCATTTGAGTTTAGAGGATACTTGTGCAAGCACATCTTATTGGTTCTCCATCAAAATAAAGTATTTCACATTTCTTAAAAGTATTTTCTCAACAAATGGTGCAAGGACATGAAATATAGATTCGATATTTCATATTGCGATTTTCAATTCTGTGATAAAAGCACCAAAAAATCTAGATAACTATAATTATGATATCCTGTAATAACTAAAATTATGATATCCTATGATGGCTATAATTATGATATAGGTATACTTTGATGAGTCATCGGATGATGAAGCTTACGTTGGTTGCCTCCATGTTTGAAGATGCTTTTAACCTAGTGATGACTGATCGGACTCCATTATTTAGAAGAGCAGTAGATGCTAATTGTTCAGCACAGCATCGTTTAGAACTTTCTATCCGAGATCCGATTAATATTGCCATAAAAGAGCGGCCAAGAGAGAGGAGAATAAAAAGTAGAGTCGAAAAGAACTCGAAGAATTCAAAGAAGTCAAAGAAAGCTGAGAACAAAAGAGCAGAATATCCATCTACCGAAGATAATGGTAAAAGGTCTACTAAAATACAAAGGATGACTCCACAAGAAGCTGTGGAGCTAATACAACAAACAACCTCTACCAATCATCTGTCATTCGATCCATTTTTGGAAGAGTTTGATACTTTTATATCCAGCCAACTAACACAAGAGACTGAGACAAATTTATGAAGTTATAGATGAAAATTATAACATTATACGTTAGGAGATGTTTCTATCAGACATTGTCATAAATTATATCCTTGATAGAGTTAAATTTGATACAAGATGTTAAAATTCTGAGCTAGAAAAATTTTGCTTTATCAATGATCATAATTTCTATGCATGGGTGTCATAATTTTGATCCTTAATATTATAATTTTGATACAGGATGTCATTATTCTTCTTTCATGGATATTTTCTATGTCAAAATATTATATTTTTGATTCTTAATATCATAATTTTGATATTGAATGTCATAATTTTGCGTTCAGATTTATTTTTATTCCATGATGTCATAATTTTGACCATTAATGTCATATTTTTGATCCTTAATGTTAGTATTCTGCATGTTGGGATGTTTGCCGATTGCATTATCATAATTTGGATCTTTAATATCATAACTTTGACTCTTAATATCAAAATTCTGCATTCGGAGATGTTTGCTTTGTTGGATGACATAATTTTGATCCTTAATATCAAAATTTTGATATAGGATGTCATATTTCTATATTTCGAGATGTTTCTCTTTTTCGATGTCATAATTTAGACTCTTAATATCATAATCTTGACACAACATGTCATAATTCTGCATTCGAATTTATTTCCATTCTAGGATGTCATAATTTTAATCATTACTATCATAATTTTGACTCTTAATGTCAGTATTCTGCATGCTAGGATGTTTGCTCATTGCATTATCATAATTTGGATCTTTAATGTCATAATTTTGATCCTTAATGTCATAATTCTATGTTCGGAGATCTTTCTGTGCTAGGATATCATAATTTTGATCTATAATATCATAATAACATTAAAATTATGGCATCCTAGAATAGAAACATCTTTAAAAGTAGAATTATGATATTAAGACTCAAAATTATGATATTAAGGATCAAAATTATGACATCCTGAAATAGAAACATCTCCGAATGCAGAATTATGATACTAAGGATCAAAATTATGACATTAAGAATCAAAATTATGACATCTTGTAATAGAAATATTCTCAAATGCAGAATTATGATATTAAGATTCAAAATTATAATATTAAGGATCAAAATGATGACATCCTAGAATGAAAATATCTCTGAATATAGAATTATGATACTAAGACTCAAAATTATGATATTAAGGGTCAAAATTATGACATTCTGAAATAGAAACATCTCCGAACGTAGAATTATGACACTAAGGATGTTGTTTCTAATAATGGATGTTATAATTTTGATCGTTAATGTCAAAATTTTGCTCTTTAATGTCATAATTTTACATTAAGGGATATTTCTATTCTGCGATGTTATAATTTTGATCCTTAATATCATAATTTTAACACAGGATGTCATAGCTCCTCGTTCGAAAATATTTTCTTTGATGGAAACCAATATTTTATACTTTATGCTTTTCATCTTTCAAGTCATAATTCAATATTCGCCGAAGTTACTTGTGACAGAATGTCATACCGTAAAACTACAATATCATAATTCTGCAAGTATTAGAATCAAAGATCTTTTTTTGCATCTTGGTATCATAATTTTGATATAGAATATCATAATTCTACGTTCATATAAGTTTACCATACGTAGATGTCATAATTTTAAAAAAAGATGAGAGAAAATAATTGAGATGGTATAATATTAGCGCGGATCCTCATGTGCACCGCACCGTGCTCAATTCCTATATAAATACAAATTAGGGCAACCAGCTGTGGGCAAAAGGGGATCTCATCGAGCCTTCACTTCAGGTGAAGATGCCGTCATCACGATACTCTTGTTTGATGGAGGGTTTGTCCCTCCACCATCCAGATCATTGTCGGCAATTCAAGAGGGGTGTGTTGTCTGACACTCACCTTGGATTGGGAGGTATTGAAAATCATCATGCCTCCATGCAATCTCGACCAACGCATGGAGTGTAGAATTAAGGAGAGAAGGAGTGCCGACATGATCAATGGTGATTGCAACTTATCTAACCCTAGCAATCGTCGAGCCTCCATGCAGTCTTGGACCAAGCGTGGAGTGTAGGAGCAACGAGGGAAGGAGAGTGCCGACACGAATGGAAGTGATTGCAAGCTCCATCACCCTAGAAAAGAGCAACGATCTCAATTTTCTTATTTACTTTATTTATCCTAATTTGTGAAATGAGTGATTATATTTCACCAAACTGTGAAATATATTGTAGATATATTATAAATAATGAAATATCTTCTTAATTTTTGGATGAGATTGCTTGTCCATATCATACTTGAGGGATGATTTCTGTTTCAAAAAATTTATTTACGAACGAAGATAATTTTTATACAGGATCTTATATTTCTATAACTTCTATGTTTAAGGATGTTTTCTATAATATCACACCATAATTTTAATCTAAAAGATAGATACTTTTGATACAGGATATCATAATTCTATATCGAATGTCATAATTTTGATCTTTAATATCGTAATTTTGATTCTTAATATCATAATTCTGCTTTTGAGAATGTTTCATGTATCGAATATCATAATTTTGATCCTTAATATCATAATTTTGATCATTAATATTATAATTCTGCTTTCAAAAATCTTTTCAATGATGGATGTCATAATTTTGATCATTTATATCATAATTCTACTTTCGAAGATCTTTCCTATGATGGATGTCATAATTATGATTCTTTATATCATAATTTTGATATTTAATAACATAATTTTGATCTTTAATATCATAATTCTGCTTTTGGAGATATTTTCTATGTAGGATGTCATAATTTTGACTCTTAATATCATAATTTTGATCCTTAATGTTATAATTCTACGTTTGAAAATATTTCTATTCTTGAATGTCATAATTTTGATCCTTAATGTTATAATTGTAATTCTTAAAGTTATAATTTTGACTTTTAACCTCAAACCTCTATGTTCGAAGATGTTTCTATTTTAGGATGTCATAATTTTGATATTTTGACCCTTAATATCATAATTCTGCATTCAAAAATATTTCTATTTTAGGATGTCATAATTTTAATTTTTAATATCATAATCTACATTCAGAGATCTTTTAGTTCCAAGATGTCATAATTTTGATCCTTGATATCATAATTCTGCGTTCGAAAATATTTTTATTTCAGGATGTCATAATTTTGATCCTTAATATCATAATTTTGATCTTTAATATCATAATTCTATGTTCGAAGATTTTTCTATTTTAGGATGTCATAATTTTGTCCCTTAATGTTATAATTCTGATCCTTAATGTCATAATTCTACGTTCGAAAATATTTCTATTCCAGGATGTCATAATTTTGATCCTTAATGTCATAATTTTGATCCTTAATATCATAATTCTGTGTTTGAGAATTATTCTATTATGGGATATCATAATTTTGATCCTTAATATCATAATTCTACGTTTGAGGATCTATGTCAAGATGTCAGAATTTTGACCTACAATATTATAATAACATCAAAATTATGACATCCTAGAATAGAAATATTTTTGAAAGCAGAATTATGATATTAAGACTCAAAATTATGACATTAAGGATCAAAATTATGACATCCTAGAATAAAAATATTCACGAACATAGAATTATAATACTAAGGATCAAAATTATGATATTAAGGATCAAAATTATGACATCCCAAAATAGAAACATCTTTGAACATAGAATTATGACATTAAGACTCAAAATTATAATATTAAGGATCAAAATGATGACATCCTGGAATAGAAACATCTCCGAATGCAGAATTATGATATTAAAACTCAAAATTATGATATTAAGGATCAAAATTATGACATCCTAAAATAAAAACATCTTCGAACACAGAATTATGATACTAAAAATCTGAAATAAAAATATATTCAAATATAGAATTATAATATCAAGGCTCAAAATTATGACATTAAGGATCAAAATGATAACATTCTAGAATAGAAACCTTTTTTGAAACATAAAATTATGATATTAAAGGACTCAAAATTATGATATTAAGAGGATAAAATTTTGATATTAAGTGTTCAAATTTTAATGATTAATGTCATAATTTTGACAACCTATTTATAAAATATTGACATTCTTTAGTCAAGACAATAAATAACACTCTGATTATCTATATTTCAGTTTTAACAAAAAATGATCAAACATAGAATGTTAAAAAAAATATATATATTTTGAAGTGGATTTTGCTCTTTTCATAACTATACAGTTTGACATCCTGTATTTCAGTATCATACAAAGAATTCACTTCTCTTATAAAGAATTGACTCTCGTAAAGTGATAAATTCAATGTCATACAAAGAATTCTTTTCTATTAAAGGAATCCAACTTTGTCGACGACAGTAGTGACTCTCTGTTCGAGCCCTTTCTTTATTATTTTCATAGCAAGTTCCCTCCGGTATTGAATGATGTTAGCTTGTGTGAAGTCCCATTTATCTGATCTGTCCTTGCAAGCAAGAAAATTCATATACTTCAAGCAGTACATACCACAATCTAGAGATCTCGGAGGTTGGGAAGGGCAGTCTTCATCTTCTTCCATATTCCATTCACTCACTTCTGCATTGTCACAATATATATGGAACATGGCTCCTACGATCTTATGCCACTTCTTGGCATTAGCCTTATATTTGGCACTATGCTTGATGGAGTTTAGGTGAATAGTTTTTTTTCTGGACCATATCCATAACCACCAAGTGCCAGTGGATGTTTTTTTGTGTTGATGATGCTGAAAATGAACCTAAATTCATTCTTTTTGTCATCACTAACTCCACTAAAAATGAAATCTTCCACCATGCCAGCTAGCTCATGATGTGTTGCTGTCAATTGAATGCACATACCGGCTGTCATTACGGGGGCAATGATGCACTTATGGTATAAATCTGGTCGTTCACTCCATTTTTTGTGAAGAAAGTCCTGCTAGCATCAATTATCTATTCATGTAAAGGATTATGTTATGATGCGAAAAAAATAGAAGCCATATTAATACACATGATGTCTAGGAAAAATAATGAGAATTGAGATCTAAAAAGAGTTGAATCCTTACATCATCAATTAACATCCTCGTAAATAGGAGGTCGTAAATATTGGATCTTATGATGCTGCCTCCTTTCAGCTATTATTGAAAACAACCTCACTATAATGGAAAAATACAAGGATATCATAAATCAATAGTGGGTACTACCTATATACAGGATGTCACGGATGTTATAAATTCACTTACGAGGATAATTCTTTCAGTTCAAAGAATATTTCGATGTGCTGGCATCCTCCTCCTCAGACAATAGGCCTTTTGCCTTGGTATTCTCGTGAATGCTCAATGAATTACTATGTTAAAAGATCAGGATTAAAAAATTTAACATGCTGTATGAAGATCTCATAATATTGATGAAAATAGAAATGTATGTCTACCTGTTTCTTCATTTTCATTATTCGCTTGATATATTTGAGAGATCCAGAAGTGATACTTTCTTTGGATTTGTGGAACTGTCTTAGTTTTTTTTATTGGACAGGCAGGTCTCATAATTTGGATCCTTCTGTCAAGATGGAAGAGGCCTTGCGCATTTCGGTGTTCTTTTTTACACCCTCCTCTCGAGTGAATATATCAGTATCTTTGGCTTATCCCCAACATCAGTCTACTTGTTTTGCTCCCTTCTCTTCCGCTCATCCTCGCACTTCCTCCTCTTCTCTTCCCACTCCTTCTTATCATACTCCCTTTTCTTTTTCTTCTTTTTCCTCCGCCTCCATCTTCTTCTCCTCCTCCCATTTTTCTTTCTTCCTCCTCCCTCTTCTTCTTCTCCATTACCTTCTTCTCCTCCTTCTTCTTCTCCTCTTCGACCTTTTCCTCCTCCTCCTCTTTTTTCTTTCATCCTCCTTCTTCTTATCCTCCTTGTCCTCCTTCTTTTCTCCTCCTCATCCCTTTTTCTTTCTTCCTACTCCCTCTTCTTCTCCTCCTCCTCCTTCTTCCTTTCAATTTTCTTCTTCTTCTTATCCTCCTCCTCCTCCTCCCTTTTTCTTTCTTCCAGGATCCTCTTTGCCTCCTCCTCCTCCTCCTTTTTTCTTTTATATTCTTTCTTCTTCTTTTCATCCTCCTTCCTCTTATCCTCCTCCTCCTTCTTTTCCTCCTCTTTTCTTTTTCTTTCTTCCTCCTCCCTCTTCTTCTTCTTCTTTTCCTCCTCTTTTGTCTTCTTCTCATGTTTCTTCCTATTCTCCTCCATCATTTTTCTTTCTTCCTCTTCATTCTTCTTTTTGTCCTCCATTTTTCTCCTTTCTTCCTCCTCTTTCTTCCTCTTCTTCCCCTCCCCTTCCTCCTCCTTCCTCTTTCTGAAACTTTTCCTTTCCTCCTCATTCTATTCCTCTTCATCATCATATTCTTCATCATCTTCCTCCCCCTTCAACCCCAGTTTCTTCCTCCTCCTCCTCCCATTTTTTATCCTTGATCCTCTTTCTGATCAAGAAATTTAGTAGCTTTTCATAAATGAAGATCTTTTTTCTAAGCTCCTCAATTTCAATCCTTAGTCGTGCACATATAACACAGCCAATCGAAATAGGCTCCTCCAATTTTTCTTCATAAGTACTATGAGTGCTATTTTTTTTTCTTCAATAAAACTGAGAAGTCAAGTGCTTCCTGTGAGATAGATCGAATAACATCTTCGACCTGATAATATAAAAAAAAAAAGCAAAAATCAAAAGATGTCATAATTTTTCAGAATGTATTCTGAATGTATTTTACCTGAAATATGATAATCTCACCTAAAATATCATAAGAAAGTCTTTCAAAAATGTTTTTACAAATGCAATATAATAATTTTACTTAAAATATCATTATTTTAACATAGAATGCCATACTAATGTTAAAAAAGATATTCTGAAGGATATTTTACTATTAGATATCATAATTTTGATCCTTAATATCATAATTTTAGTACATAATATCATAATTCTATATTCAAAGATGTTTCTATTCTTGGATGGCATAATTTTGATCTTTAATATCATAATTTTGATAAAGAATATCATAATTCTGCATTCAATGATATTTTTATTTTAGGATGTCATAATTTTGATTCTTAATATCATAATTTTAACCCTTAATATCATAATTCTGTATTTGATGATGTTTCTATTTTAGAATATCATAATTTTAATATTATTATGATATTGTAGGTCAAAATTATGATATTCTAAAATAGAAATATCATAGAACGTAGAATTATAATATTAACGATCAAAATTATAATATTAAGAGTTTGAATTATGATATCTTGAAATGAAAATATCTTTGAATGCAGAATTATGATATTCTTTATCAAAATTATGATATTAAAGATCAAAATTATGACATCCTAAAATAGAAAGATTTTTGAATGCAGAATTATGATATTAATGATCAAAATTATAACATTCAAAAATAGAAATATTCTTGAACGTAGAATTATGACATCCTATATCAAAATTATGATATTAAGAATGTCCTAATTTAAATCTTAAGTGTTAAAATTATGACATTCTACGATAGCTTGTTATCAATTTATCTCGTGGAGATGGATATTACCAAATTTTTTATCGTGACTTCTTTTTCTGGTGTTGCGCCATCTCAACAACCTTGGAAATATTGAAGGGTTAGATGGAGATTTGATATTTGTTTGCTCCATGAACCACACCTGCACATGAGCATTTTGTCAAATTAGACTATAGAAGAGTTAAAGAAAAAAGACTGTACTCTCAAAATAATATGATTTAACTTTACTACGAGGGCTACCAAATAGCCAAGAAGAGTGGGTTCCCTTCTTTTCTTATCAACTCTCTTTACTTTGTGTGGCTCTCCTAACCTCAGGTAGTCAGCAATCTCTGAGAGAATCTCAATCGTCAAGTTTTTGATGAAAATGGCCCATGCAAAAGATCCCAATTGAGATACGTCATCTAAAAATAGGATCACATCTCTTGGATAAGGCTGGTTTGACTTTGAAGCCAAGAAAAGTGCAAATATGTAGGCTATTCAAAGCCTGATGGTTTCTTCAATATCCTCCTCTTTTTTCAATGATTTTAGCTAACCAATTAAAGACTCCAACCCTGTATATTAGAGCTTCAAACTCTTCCCAAATCTATGGAACAGCCTCCTGGTGAGGACACCAGAGCCATCAGAAGTCGGCAACATAATTTAGATTCAATTTGGATTGAAGAAGCCATATCAGAATAACTCTACTTCAGTTATTTTGTTCTAGTCCTTTTTATTTAATTAATTAATTCTTTTGATGCATTTAGTCTTAGGTCCATAGGACCATACTTGGGTTTATTTTGGATTGAGCCTTATTTGAAAAGAGACCATCATAAAGAAGCAAGCTTGGTTCACGTCATCTTTAGAGCCACCACCCTCTACATGCTCAGAAAGGAAATACACACGCCAGCATGTGCCATGCCCAAGGATCCTCATGCCAAGTTGTGCCAAGCATCAAGCGCCCACATGGAGTTCCTTTTCTTCCCTAGGATTCCTTAAGAGTTCTTGATTTCTTACTTATTTTGTTAAAAGATTGATTTCTTCCCTATGGTTCCATAAAAGATAAATATGATATATTATTGTATTTGGAAATCATACATAATATTTTACTTTTTTATTGGAAGGGTTGATTTTTTTCTTATAAAGAAAATAGGATTCCTAAAGAAATAAGACCCCTAGGATCCTATATAAACCCATGTATCTTTCATGAATGAAATAATGAATGAATGAATCAATTTACAATTCCCACAAATACTTATGTTGGTCGCTCTGAGATGGAGAGGGTGTGCGATCCAAAATCGCCCCATGAGGGGAGGGTGTGAGGCCCATCTTTTTCTATCTCCTTAATATTCATTTTCTTGAGATTCAGTATTCCTACGACTCCGATTCGTCTTCACCATCTACCTACATAAGCCTATTCCACCAAAAGAAGATCTATCTTCTTCAAGATTTTCATCTATCATGCAGAGAGAGAAAGAGTGATCTATTATTCTACAGATCAAACATTGACAAGGACCTTCATTCCTTCTCAACTGATCTTTGATTTTTACTCTCTCTTTTTTTAGATCCGATATTGGTAAAGACCCAGTTCTTTATCGATAGATCTGCTTGGTTAAAAGATTAAGAGCCCTAATCAGGATAGTTTCTTAACTACCATGATCCGAATTCTTCTTATCTTTTTTTTGGATTTTCTTACGAGCTTAATTTCTTGCTATCCTTCATTCCATTTATATTTTTCTTTTTATAATTATTCATGAGCATGTTTAATTTCTGCTATCTATCTATTTATTTTATTATTGCTAGTTATTTACTGATCTCTAAAATGGCATTCATCAGCATCATTTAGATTGATCGTGCTTTGGTTCTATGTCAATCAGTCACGCCTCCTGAGCAGAGTATAGGCAACTATACTATCTATCCTGAGAATAATGTGCCACGATTGGACATGATTTATTGTTGACGAACGGAAGAAAGCTTTGTATTTTTTTTTTTAGGCTGTCCAGCATCAATTTGGTATCTGAGCTAGATTGATTAGGGCTTTAGTTTAAATTCTATAATTTAAAATTTCTATAAATTAAATTTTCATAATTTAAATTTCATAATTTACTTTTCAATAATTTTTTTTTCTTTTTTTACTACATCTTATTTCTGCATCCTGGACTTTCATGACCACTAGATCAGGTATCTAGTACCAACATCCTACTTTCTCACCTAGTACCAATATGGATCCCAATATAGTAGTTATCATTAATGCCCTGACTGAGAAGTTTGATGATATGAAAGATTTTATAAAAACCATGAGTGAAAGAATAACAATACTAGAAGAAGTTAGGCAAAGACAATCTGAACCTGAGTCTCCCTAACTATCTATAGGACAGAGAAGAAGAAACCTCGATCTAGATCAACCTATAGCAGCACGCCCCCATCATAACCAGTTCGATCAGGATGAGCATGTCCTTAGGAATGTAAAGATCGAAGCCCCAAGTTTTGATGGTTGTCTAGATCCGAGAGAGTACCTAGATTGAGAATCGAGCATGGACCACTATTTTTGATGGTACGAAATATCTGAAGCAAGAAGATTTAGGTTTGCTAGGATGAAGTTGGTTAGGCAAGCTCGATTTTATTGGAAAAGTGTTGAACGTCTTCTCAACAAGAGAAGACAAGATTCGATAGAAACCTAGGATGAAATGAAGGAGAAACTTAGAGAAAAATACCTCCCCACATCCTACCAACAAAGACTTTTAGATCAGTGGTAGAGACTTACTTAAGAAAATAGATCAGTCATAGAGTACATCACGAGATTTGATGAGAACCTCATGAGATGTGGAGTAACTAAAGATAAGATTGTTACCTTGTCTAGATTTAGAGCCGGATTACGAGAAGATGTCCAGCGTGAGCACTTTTTGTGAGAGATAACCACGTTAGAACAAGCTTATCAACTTGTCCTAGACTTTAAGAGATTTTTTAGGTATTCGACCATCCATCATCTTGAACCTTGCCGAGTAACCTCTTTTGGATCGAGACCCAATACTACCCAAACTCCTAGTAATGGACCTCCACCTACAAATCCTATTATAAGAAAAGAAGATAAAGGAAAAAGAGCTATAGGAGAGTTATCTAAGGGAAGTAGTTCTCGATCCCACTGCTTCAAGTGCCATGGTTACGGTTATTTTGCTGCACAATGTCCCAACCGATCATTATTTATGGAAGAATTAGAAGAGAAAACTCTAGAAAATATTAAGGAGGAAGTTTATGAAGCTGATTCAGACTTAGCCGAGCAGTTTGAGAGTACTGAGAAAATTCTAAGTTTTGTTGCATCAGAGTCAGACCTTAGGCTTGGAGTCGTTAGGTATGTTCTAGCACAAACTAAGGAGATTGAAAACTGACGTAGGACTTCTATTTTCCATACCTTCATAAAATTTAGTGATAAAATTTGTAAGATGATCATTGATAGCGATAGCTGTATCAACGCCATCTCCACCGACATGGTTAAGCAATTAGGATTAGCTCCTGTAGATCATCCCAGCTAATATCGTGTGTCTTGGATTGATTCCTTCTTTATTCAGATGCCGTATTCCCATCAAACTTAGATGCCATGTTTCCATCCAGCTCCATTCTTATCAGGATCATGTTTGGTGCGATGTCTTACCCATGGAAGTCAAAAGTATCATATTAGGTCAGCCTTGGCTGTTTGACAATGATGTTACGATTTATGATCGAACCAACTCCTATAGTTTCACTCATAAGGGTAAGAAGATCATGATCAATCCTTTTCCACCTAAGGCCACTAATAGAAAGATAGGCAATGGACCAAAAGAAAACATCAAAAAAAAAAGCCTCTATCTGATAGGTGCTAAGAAATTAGAGATGACCGTGAGTAAAGGATCACCAGTTTGGATGATTGCTATGAAAGAAGTTCGTGAGGATCCTAAGATAGATCATTCCAAGGAACTAGTTCATGGATATCAACCTAGAAAATCAATAGACCATATCCTACTACCCATGTATGCTAGAATTTTTAAATCTGCAGAGTTATTTGCACAGCATATCAAGAGTTTACATAAAGAGATCAGTAAAAAAATTAGTATTAGTAATAAAGTTTATAAATAGAATGCAGATTTTCATCGACGTGCCCAAGTGTTTGCAAAAAGAGACTATGTGATGGTTCGAATGAGGCCTGGATGATTCCCACCAGGAATCGTCAAGAAGTTACATGCTCAAGGAGCAGGTCCATTTAAGATTTTAAAGAAGATCGGACCAAATGCATATGTTGTGGACTTACCTTCTGATTTTAGGATTAGCTCTACTTTTAACGTTGCAGATCTCATCGCTTATAAAGAGCCAACTTGGATACCTAGTGATCCATTTGAGTCTGAACCAACCTTTGAGAGAGAAACGATTCCTGAATGTCCACTGGCCAAAATGTCAAAGCATGATCAGATTGAGAGAATTTTGGATGAGCGGATCATCTCCATCCGGAGTCGAGGCTATCAGCGATACTTAGTTAGATGGT
Organism: Cocos nucifera; assembly: GCA_006176705.1. Classification (NCBI taxonomy): domain Eukaryota; kingdom Viridiplantae; phylum Streptophyta; class Magnoliopsida; order Arecales; family Arecaceae; genus Cocos; species Cocos nucifera. The sequence goes on along the minus strand of QRFJ01000229.1, from coordinate 91,344 downwards.
GAGGTCGACTAAAGTTCGAGGATACCTGGATCACTCGAGAAGAGCTGCAGCATATTGATCCTAATTTGCTTGAGCGTCACCAAAGCAAAATCGACCCCCACTCGATAGGATCGAGTTCTCCCCACCCCGAGAGAATTGGTGCAGACACCAGAGCCATTGGAAGTCGGCAATATAATTTAGATTCAATTTGGATTGAAGAAGCCATATCAGAATAACTCTATTTCAGTTATTTTGTTCTAGTCCTTTTGATTTAATCAATTAGTTCTTTTGATGCATTTAGTTTTGGGTCCATAGGACCATACTTGAGTTTATTTTGGATTGAGCCTTATTTGGAAAGAGACCATCATAAAGAAGCAAGCTTGGTCCATATCATCTTTGAAGCCACTGCTCTCCATACATCCAGAGAGGAAATACATACGCCAGCATGTGCCATGCCCAAGGATTCTCATGCCAAGTTGTGCCAGGCATCAAGCACCCATATGGAGTTTCTTTTCTTCCCTAGGATTCCTTAAAAATTCTTGATTTCTTACTTATTTTGTTAAAAAGCTGCTTTCTTCCCTATGGTTTCATAAAAGATAGATATGATATATTATTGTATTTGCAAATCATACATAATGTTTTACTTTTTTGTTGGAAGGGTTGATTTTTTTCTTGTAAAGGGAATAGGATTCCTAAAAAAATAGAACCCCTAGGATCCTATATAAACCCATGTATCTTTCATGAATAAGATAATGAATGAATGAATCAATTTACAATTCTCACAAACACTTGTGCTGGTCGCTCCGAGAGGGAGAGGGTGTGAGACCCAAAATCACCCCACAAGGGGAGGGTGTGAGGCCCACCTTTTTCTATCTCCTTAACATTCATTTTCCTAAGATTCAATGTTCCTATGACCCCAATTCGTCTTCACCATCTATCTACATAAGCTTATTCCACCAAAAGAAGATTTATCTCCTCCAAGATTTTCATCTATCATGTAGAAAGAGAAAGAGTGATCTATTATTTTATAGATCAAATGTTGACAAGGACCTTCGTTCCTTCTCAACTGATCTTTAATTTTTATTTTTTTATTTTTTTTAGATCCGATGTTGGTAAAGATCCAGTTCTTTATTAATAGATCTGCTTGATTAAAAGATTAAGAGCCCTAATCAGGATAGTTTCTTAACTACCATGATTCAGATTCTTCTTATCTTTTTTTTTGGATTTTCTTGCGGGCTTAATTTCTTGCTATCCTTCATTCTATTTATATTTTTTTTTTACAATTATTCATAAGCATGTTTAATTTCTGCTATCTATCTATTTACTTTATTATTGCTAGTTATTTACTAATCTCTAAAATGGCATTCATTAGCATCATTTAGATTGATCGTGCTTTGGTCCCATGTCAATCAGTCACGCCTCCTGAGCAGAGTATAGGCAACTATACTGTCTGTCCTGAAAATAATGTGCCATGATTGGATACGATTTATTGTTGACGAACAGAAGAAAGCTTTGTATTTTTTTTTAGGCTATCCTGCATCACCTCCCCTTCTTCTTTGGTGTTCCAACGACTGAGACTTTCAGCCCGTGACATGAAAGACCGACAATTAGTGCCACTTCCTCTGCACTGAATGTTATTACCTTTTTTGCAATAATAAATTGATCTCCTCCAATGTGACATTTTATGATATCCGAGAGGAGTGTCCCATCTACCATAAAGGGCTTTATGTCAACAAAGGCGCCAAATGGAGTCTTCTTGATGTGCTTTATGTGCGCAGTAGAAAAGTCGATATTATGGACATTTTGAACATAAACTCCAGGTTTACACGAGTTCTTAAAAATTGGAGACATTCGTTGAAATACTCGGGAGGAAAGTTTACTTGACACTGCAGGATGTCATCGAATTATCAATAATTGGATCTCATAGTAATAAATAGAATGTCATAATCCTGAAATAGGATGTCATAATTTTTTCTAAAGAATGTCTTTCGAAGTTGTTTTGGTCAACATGATGTCATAATTTAAGTAAAAATATCATAAATTTCATATAAAATATCATAATAATATCAAAAAATATATTCGAAAGATAATTTTACTACTAGATGTCATAACTTTGAAATAGAATGTCATAATAATATCAAAAACTATATTTGAAAAGTATTTTGACCACATGATGTCATAATTTTAATCTGAAATATCATAATATTCAACATGCTATCATAATAATATTTAAAACTTTCATCCGAAAGAATTTTGCATACAAAAAATCATAATTTTGACCTACAATGTCAAAATTTTGAAACAAGATGTAATAATTCTACGTTCGAAGATATTTCTATTTAAGGATGTCATAATTTTGATCCTTAATATCATAATTTTGATCCTTAATGTCATAATTTTGAAACAGGATGTAATAATTCTATGTTTGAAATATTTTTATTCTAAGATATCATAATTTTGATCCTTAATATTATAATTTTGATCCTTAAAGTCATAATTTTGATCCTTAACCTTAAATCTCTGCGTTCGAGGATGTTTCTATTCAAGGATGTCATAATTTTGATCCTTAATATCATAATTCTACATTCAAAGATATTTTTATTCTAAAATATTATAATTTTGACTCTTAATGTCATAATTTTGATATTTAATATCATAATTCTACGTTCGAAGATATTTCTGCTCTAGGATGTCATAATTTTAACCCTTAATATCATAATTTTGAGCCTTAATATTATAATTCTATGTTCAAAGATTATTCTATTATAGGATGTCATAATTTTGACCCTTAATATCATAATTTTGATTCTTAATATCATAATTTTAATTTTTAATATCATAATTATGCATTCGGAGATATTTTTGTTCCAGGATGTCATAATTTTAATATTATTATGATATTATAGATCATAATTATGACATCCTGATAATGAAACATCTCTGAATGCAGAATTATGATATTAAGGATCAAAATTATGACATTAAGAATCATAATTATGACATCCTAAAATCGAACGATCCTCAAACGCAGAATTATGACAATCTATGTCAAATTTATGATATTAAGGATCAAAATTATGACATCTTGGTATTGAAATATTTTCTAGTACAGAATTATGATATTAAAAGTTAAAATTATGATATTAAGGATCAAAATTATGATATCCTGGAATAGAAATATTCTCGAATACAGAATTATGATATCTTATATCAAAATTATGATATTAACGATCAAAATTATGACATCCCAAAATAGAACGATCCCCGAGCATAGAATTATGATAACTTGTGTCAAATTGATGACATTAAGGATCAAAATTATGATACTAAGGATCAAAATTATGACATCATGGTATTGAAGCATCCCCTAATGCAGAATTATGATATTATAGGTCAAAATTATGACATCTCGGAACAGAAAAATCTCCTAACACAGAATTATGACATCTTGTGCCAAAATTATGATATTACATTAAGGATTAAAATTATGACATCTTGATACTGAAACATTTTCTAATATAGAATTATGACATTAAGGATCAAAATTATGACATTAAGTATCAAAATTATGACATCCTAGAATAGAAACATCTCCGAACGCATAATTATGACATCCTATATCAAAATTATGATATTAACGATTAAAATTATGATATCTCAAAATAGAACAATTTTCGAGCGCAGAATTATGACAACCTGTGTCAAATTGATGACATTAAGGATCAAACTTATGATATCCTGGTACTAAAACATCCCCTGACGTAGAATTATGATATTATAGATCAAAATTATGATATTAAGGATCAAAATTATGATATTCCAGAATAGAAATATCTTCGAACATAGAATTATAACATTCTGTACTAAAATTATGACATTAAGGATCAAAATTATGACATTAAGGGTCAAAATTATGACATCCCAGAATTGAATGATCCTCGAATATAGAATTATGATAACCCATGTCAAATTTATGATATTGAGAATCAAAATTATGACATTAAGGATCAAAATTATGATATCTTGATACTGAAACATCTCCTAATGTAGAATTATGATATTAAGGATCAAAATTATGATATTAAGTATAAAAATTATGACATCCCAGGATAGAAATATTTTCGAACATATAATTATGATATATTATATCAAAATTATGATATTGATAGTCAAAATTATAACATCCCAAAATAGAACAATCCCCAAGCATAGAATTATGACAACCTATATCAAATTGATGATATTAAGAATAAAAATTATGACATCCTAGTACTGAAACATCTCCTAACACAGAATTATGATATTGTAGATCAAAATTATGATATTAAGGATCAAAATTATGATATCCTAGAATAGAAATATTTTTGAACACATAATTATGACATCATGTGTTAAAATTATGATATTAAAGATCAAAATTATGACATTCTTACACTAAAATAAATATTTTCGAACACAGAATTATGACATTCTTTGTCAAAATTATGATATTATAGGTTAAAATGATGACATCCTATTGGTAAAATATCTTTCGAAGGTATTTTTAACAATATTATGATATCATAGGTAAAAATTATGACATTATATATTAATATTATGACAATTTGCAGGTAAAATACCTTCCAAGTATAATTTTTGAATTTTTTATGACATCATGATTTAAATTTATGATATTCTATGTTAACATTATGCTATCTCATTGGTAAAACACAATTCGAAGATAGTTTTGCCGATATTATAACATCCTAGGTCAAAATTATGATATTAAGGGTTAGTATTATGACATCCTGTAGGTGAAATACGTCCGAAGTAAATTTTTTGTCATTTTTTTTAGCATATGGGTCAGATTTAATGGATGCCCTAAATCTTGATAGGATAGCAAATTATACTTAAAAAGAGTTTACCTTCTTCTCTTTCCTCTATTTCATATCTTTCGGAGGTTGTAGGGGCATCCTCTCCCTTATAAACAACCATTGCTATACTCCCTAAGATTATTTCCTCTTCTTCTTTGTCTTCTTCTCGATGGCTTCTAAATACGAACTTTTTAGGGGTCATTTATGAATAAAATGCTGACCGCGGTGTCGATTTTCTCCTTAAAATTAATAGAACCCAAAATTGAAATCGCTCTGGTAGGTCAAGATGCTCCACTTCTCTGAAAATTCAAAACCTAGAAATCGCTGCTCACCGAAGTGGAGGGAAAACAAAAAGGCTTTTTGGGAGAGAGAACGAACAAAATCCATCAAGATTTTGGCCTCTTTTCTTTGTGGAGCAATGGGGGCAAAAGGATCTTTTCATATATTTGAAAAGATCGGGATTAATGCATTCTACAGAGAGTGATGACACCATCTAGGGGAAAGGAACTTCCGTAAACAGCCATGCATCTTGTCGCATCACGAGGACTCAAGATGGACCAATCAAATGAGGCGGTGCGCTCCACATCTAAATTTTTACACCGCAGGCGGTGTAGAAAGAATTACCCATGAGGCAAAGGACTATTTTGCAAAGGCTAAAGAAGCTAATGAGGTTTTGTATACTGTGCTTATCGATTGGCTGAGCAAGGAAGGAGAAATGCATAATGCCAAGAAGGTCTCTGTTGAAATGTTAGAGTTTGGTTTAGCTCCGAATAAATTCAATTACATATAATGGACATCTAGACTCTGCAGAGAAGGGCATATAGTAGAATCACCTGGGCAAAAGAATTTGATGCTTCAAAAGGGTGTATACCCGATCTCCTTATTTTTAGCTCAGTTTGCTAAGGTTTGGCTTCTTAAGGATTTATGTCCCATGAGATTTTAAGACCTTTTGAACCTACCCAAGCATCGCATCCCATGCATCGCATGGGATTATAATCTAATATATATATTAAAAATGAAGGCATTAGCTCCATTTGCCATATGTTATTTTTCTCTATGCACCGTCTATCATGCATCCCTAGAAAAAAGTTCTTATTTTGGCCGCTTCAAGCCTCCCACCCGAGTGAGACTCTAAAGAATAGAAAAGAATGGAAACACCCAACACAAAATCCCAACCATTGTCTAAGCTTCCCTATTCTGCTACTCTAAGCCCGTCACTTGATTCAAACTCTTTATTTCAGCTGCTCTAAGTCTCCACCCAATTGAGACTCCTAAGTTTGGAAAAAGAAAGGAAATATGCAACACAAAACCCAATCGTCTATGCTTCCCTATTCCACCACTCCAACCCTCCACCCAGTTTGAACTATGGAGAAATGAAAAAATAGAGGAAAAATGGAGGAAAACATAGGAAAAATCAACGAAAACAAAGAAAAGATGGAAAAAATTTAAGGGTAAGACCTTTCCCCACATAAATGATCATTTTTTTTTCCTTTTCATTTAATTATCTTTTTCAAAGATATGTGGGAAAGGAGAGCACTTAGAGGGGTTTCTTAGGTTCCAACCAGGTTTTTTCTCAAGCATATGGGATTTTGCTTCTTTTTTTATTTTATTATTTTTTTGGAGATCTATAAGAAAGAAGAGCACTTAAGAGAAATTAGAGGGATTTCTTAGGTTTTGATTGGGTTTTTCTCATGTACGAGTTGTGGTGGTGTGAGTTGGTTTCTTGTGGTTTTGAGAGCTCGATCTTGGTATAAGCATGACATTTTGTAGGGTTGGAAATTTTTTGATTGAAAGGATTCTTCTTTAGCTATGAAATTTTCAATTTATGGGGCTTTCTTCTTATAATAACAATGTGGGGGCTACCGAATGGGGTTCGCAGATAGCATTTTCGGTGGAGGCATGTTATGAAGGAAAAATCCTATTTCCCAGATCAGGTTTATTCAAATCTGATTTGATCAAAAGGAATATTTTAAATTATTTTTCTCTTAGATCCAAATTAGATCTGAAACTCTTTAAATCTCATTTCATTGATCTGATAAAATAAAAATAAATTAAATTAAATTAAATTAAATTAAATTATATCTTATTATGGATAATCTTATTATCCTATGATGATCCTGATGTTTGTCTGAGATTCTGGATGTAGCCATGCAAGCACCTGGCCTCTATCGGTATCCACTCCGATAGGATATGGAGATCTCCTTCTTAATCTGTATTCCAAAGATCAGATCTGGATCTAATTTTGAAGATCTTCAAAACATCTTTTGAAGATCGGGTGTTGTCTCTTGCAACAGTGTTGTCTTCTTCTTTCTTGTCGCCTTTCTCTTACTTGGATCACACCAAACTCGAGTCCAAAGCTTCTTGGGCATGGAGAGGAGAGAGAGGATCTGAAGATGATGTGGAGAGGAAGGGAGAGAAGTCTTGTGGCATGGGTAAAGGGTAGAGCATCTCAATCCTAGGTGCAGATAGAATTTATATAGACCTTGCTGTGCCATGCAGTGCCACATCATCCCGACCAATCACGACTCTTTATGCAATCACATCTAAATCTGATTGATGGGATGACATCATCTGATCCAATCAGATTAGAGTTTCTCATAAACCTCCTTAGGTGGCACCAAGATTGGTTAAAGAAGACTCTTTGGTGCCACCTTAGTATGAAGCAATAAGCAACTGGAGTCCCATCTATATGGGACTCCAATCCATATCCACTTTGGGCGCACGCCTCCCTAAGCATGCGCCCCTTGCCTTTCTGCTATTTAGCAAGGGTACAAGGGTCAAAGCTCTCTCCTATGGGTGCATGACACATAGACAGATGTCTAAGTGTCAAAGATCAACATTTGATCAAAGTTAAAAGATAAGATTTAGTAGGTGACGAAAAATGGCAGGTGTTGTCTCAAATTTATCTCATAAATTAAGATAACTCTTTTCTAACCTGGACAAGCTCCAGTCAGACCAAGTAAAGGTTACTGAGTGAGTCCAAATATATTTAACTCAGTCGAGATAACTTTTAATGATTGTTAAAGGAAAATATCAAGCTCAATCATATGCTAGCACGATTTTCTTGAACCTGATTGAATCTTATTCAAATCAATTGAACTGGGTTAATCCAATTGATGATATCCAAATCCAAATTCTTATTTGTGTGATCCAGTTAGGTTCAGTTCCATATGGTAATGGAATATGTTATGATCTCTATCATCGACATCATCGAAATACCTTTCGATGGATCAAAACTTTTCTGATTCAGACAATTAGTATGATCGATCATCCAAATCATTCTAATTACTCCCAAAATCCCCTAGTGACATCTAGCAACATATGGTGGCAACCCATCAGAACTAAAAATGAACCTCTCGGTGTAGTTACCTGTGTGATTAAGTTCTTCCATCTTGAGCTCCGATCGGATTAGGGTTAAGATGATCTCGTCAAACCCTAATTTCCGTCATATGAATTAATCATTTGATTCAAGTCCAATGTAAAAATCCTAATAGAAACTCTTTCTATTATTTCACTCTACCATGGCCATGGACTTATGGACTTGATCTCATGATCATCATAGGGCTGCTCCTCATCTACCGAGGTAGATAGATTTCTATTGGTGCAATCTAATTTCTACAATGAACATGCTATAGCCAACATACATCTTAGGATTTCGAATGGCTAGGAAACCAAGTTATGGTGTAGTCAAACTATAATACCCTCAAGGTGAACTACCGATGCACATCAAATCAAAGAACCAGACACACTACTATAGCTTCGAGCCAGTCATTGACAAGAAGGTAGACTTCCTAATGACTGCTCGAGGTGATCATGCTCAGTGTCCTCATTTTCTAACAAGTACTTGTACTCTCGCTCTGGTGTCTCTATACCATAGACTCAAGACTCATCTATCCTAAAGAAGCGATCGTACACCAACCTTCTGGATCAATTACCATCCTCATGATGATCCTACGGTCGGAAGCATTTTTTGAGTTAATAATAAAAATTCATGTCTTAAATTTTTAACTCTTAAAAATATGAACTATCATTACCATTAACTCAAAAGATATATCACAGACATTTTTAAATACACACTGTGATAGAAAATAATCCATTTTATTATTGATAGTCAGAATTATAATTTTGTCCTTAGATGTGTATTACAAGTGTTAGCTAATTCTGGCTTCTAGGGAACACATATCTAACAAACTCCCACTTGACCTAAAGCCAATTGGCTATAATTCTAAGTTCCATCTTCTCAAGATAGGTTTCAATCTTCTGCTTGCCCAACGACTTTGTGAGAGGGTCTGCCGCATTGTCTAGGAGTTGACTCTCTTGACCTCGACATAACTCTTCTCGAGGTAATCACGAATGAGGTGGTATCGCCACTCGATGTGCTTGAATTTCTGATGAGACCTCGGCTTCTTAGCAAGGGATATGGCGCCATTGTTATCGTAGTATAGAGGAATGGCATTTGATGGCATCACTTCAATTTCTATGGTAAATATTTTGTACCAGAATGCCTCCTTCTTAGCTTCTGACGTAGCGATGTATTCTGCTTCCATGGTGGAATATGCTATCACTATCTGCTTGAAATTTTTCCAACTGACAACACCACTATTACACACAAATAGACTCCCAGATGTCAACTTTCGATCATCTATATCGAATATAAAATTTAAGTCTGTATACCCATGGACTTGGAGTTCTTCATTACCAAAAATCAACAACATATCCTTAGTTCTTCTCAAGTACTTAAGAATACATTTCACAGAAGTCCAGTGTTCTTCATCTAGATTTAACTGATATCTGCTCGTGACACACAGCATGGGCTATATCAGGTCATGTACATAACATGGCATACATGAGGCTCCCTATTACTGAAGCATAAGGGATCTTACTCATGCGTTCTATCTCCTTAGGTGTGCTAGGATACATCTTCTTAGAGAGATGAATACCATGTCTGAAGGATACCAAACCCCTTTTGGAGTTTTCCATGCTAAACCTCTTTAGCACTTTTCCTATGTACATCTTCTATGAAAGACCTAGCATCCTATTCGGTCTATCTCTATAGACCTTAATTCCTAGAATGAAGGATGCTTCTTCTAGATCTTTCATGGAGAATTCTTTAGATAACCATATTTTGACTGTGGTCAACATGAGAATATCATTTTCACTAAGAAGGATATCATCCACGTACAGTACGAGAAAGACAATAGCGCTCCCACTGATCTTTTTAAAGACATATGATTCCTCCTCATTTTTTATGAAATCAAATAATTTGATCACATCATTAAAACGAGTATTCCAGCTCCGAGATGCTTACTTAAGTCCATATATGGACCTTTGCAGCTTACATACTTTATGATCAGCATCACTGAATGTGAAACCTAGCGGCTGTTCCATATAAATATCTTCCTCAAGGTATCCATTTAAGAATATCGTTTTCACGTCCATTTGCCATATTTCATAATCGAAATAGGCTGCAATAGCAAGCAATGTGCGGATGGACTTTAACATAGCTACTGACGAAAAGATATCCTAATAGTCAATGTCTTCGCACTGATTATACCCTTTTGCCACTAATCTAGCTTTGAATGTCTCCATATTTCTATCTGCACCAATCTTTCTCTTATAGATCCATTTACACCCAATAGGTACTATACCTTCTGATGGATCTACCAAGGTCTAGACTTGGTTTGAGTGCATTGAGTCAATTTCTGACTTCATTGCCTTTAATCATTTCTCGGAGTCGATATTTGATATCACCTCATCATAGATTTTGAGATCATCATCATGAACTCCATTACCTACGAGGAACATTTCCTCTACTTCCTCTAAGATAGCACCTAAGTACCTCTCAAAGGGATGAAAAATTCTTTTCGATCTATGAGGTGGAGGAGGTAGTGATTATATTGGCTCAACTTGATTTAGTTCCATAGGATTCTTAGCTCATTGCTCTTGTAAGACTTTCTCCTCGAGCTTGATCTGCTTTCCAATGCCGCTATCTTGAATAAACTATTTTTCAAAAAAGATAACATGCTGACTCACAATCATATTATGGTCTTCTAGAATGTAGAAATAATATTCTAATGACTCTTTAGGATATCCTATAAATCGAGCTCTAAAGGACCTAAAATCTAACTTATCTGCTTGTTGTCTTTTGACATGAGCCGAACAATCCTAAATTTTGAGATGACTTAGACTTGGTTTCTTACCATGTCATATCTCATACAGTGTGGTAGGAATAGTTTTAGAGAAAACTCTATTCAGTAAATATATAGCAGTTAACAAACTATGTCCCCAAAAAAAATCAAGAAGGTCTATGAAGCTCAACATGGATCGGACCATATCTAATAGGGTCCAGTTCCTCCGTTCTAAAATTTCGTTAAGTTGAGGTATTTCAGATGGAGTTCATTGAGAGATTATGCCTTTTTGCTTGAGATGGTCAAGAAATTTTTGACTAAGATCTGATCAAAGAATCTTAATAGATTTTTCAGTCTGCTTTTCTACTTTATATCTGAATTTTTTAAACTTTTCAAAAGCTTTAGACTTGTGTCTCATAAGATATCGTACCCATACCGAGATAAATCATCGATAAAGATTATGAAGTATACAAAATTGTCTCTAACCGACATATCAAATGGGCCGCACACATCAGTATGTACTAGAGCAAGTAGATCTATGGCCCTTTTCCCATGTCCCACAAAAGAGAGCTTAGTTATTTTGCCATGAAGACATGATTCACAAATTGAATATGACTCGGAAGTCAATGGACTCAATAGCCCGATTTTCTCCAATTTGTTAATCCTATCTTCTGCTATATGACCTAGCCTTAGGTGCCATAGATACCTATCGTTTGGACTATCCCTGGGTCATTTTGATTTTATGGCATTCATATTTTGCTTGATATTAAAGATAGATACATCAATATATAACTGATAGAGACCGTTAATGAGGAAACCACTTGTAATTTTATTTCTTTCATAAAGAATATTACAATGGTCCTTAAGAAAACTAATTACATAGCCTTCTTGTGCTAAACATGAAACAAAAATCAAATTCCTGCTTGCAGTAGGCACATGATAACAATCCCTAAGTACTAAATCTAAACCAGATGGTAGTCGAAGAGGATAGATTCCCACGGCTACAGCAGCAACTCTTGCTCCATTTTCGATGCATAAGATCATCTCACCATCCCTCAGCCTTCTGTTATCCTCAAGATCTTGCATAGAAGTGCACAAATGAGCACTAGAACCAGAGTCAAGCATCCAACTGGATGTAGAAGAAATCGTAAGGTTACATTCAACAACGAACATACCTCCAGAAGGACCTGTCTCCTTCTTATTCTTTAAGGTGGCCAGGTATATAGGGCAGTTTCGCTTTCAGTGGCTGTCAATATTATAATGAAAATACTTTTCTTTGTCAATGGTCTTCTTCTTTAGCTCTGTCTTTTTTTTCTTTCCACCTTCCATCTTCTGCCTTTTCACAGACTTCTTCTTTCCAAAAAATTTTTTTTTGGAAGAAGTCCATTCCATAGCAAGTACTGAGCCTTTAGAATCTTTTATAAAAAACTCAGTAGTAACCAGCATGTTCATAAGCCGGTCAGAATACTCTAAAGTTTATGCATATGGTAGTTCACGATGAACTATCCATACGCATCAGTCAAGGATTGCAGAATTATATCATTCTATAGATCCTAGTCTAACTTCACTCTAAGCTTCTCAAGCTCTTCCAAGTCCTTAATCATCAGACAATGATCTTAGACTAACTGCCCATCATGTATTTTAGCCTTAAATAGTCATTTAGTGATCTGATATTTGGCTGCGCGACTCTATTCATCAAACAACTCTTGCAGGTGAGCCAACATTTGATGGATAGTCTTGATATCTTCATGTTGGTGCTGAAGCTCATCAGACATCGAGCCCAATATATAGTATCTGACTTTATTATTTTCATCCATCCATTTATCAAGAGACGCTCTCTATTCAGTGGACAGACGGACTGGTAAGGTGGAGGGATCCTGATCCAACACATGAGTTAACTTCTCAAAATCTAAAATAATTTTAAAGTTCTAAAGCCAATCCTTGTAATTGGGTACGGTCAATCTATGGGTGTCTAGGATACGGGCTAGTGGGTTGGATGCAGATTTTTTTTTTCTGTAGAGAGTCAAAGTTTTTAGTTAGATTTTGTAATAAAGACTTGAACAATTTATTTAGAAGTTTGATTTTTAAATAAATTAGCTCCCACTATTTTCTCGAATTCCTACACTTCCACTGTAGAGAGGCAAAAATCTCTACGATTAATGATTTCTAGTGGGTGGTGCAGCTGAAGAAAAATTCTGATTTTTCAGATTAGGTTCGTTCAAATCTGATCGAATCAAGAGATATATTTCAAAAACTTTTTTCTTTGATTTGAATTAGATCTAGGATGTTTTAGATCTAATTTTTATTATTCTAATAATTAAAATAAAATATAGATAAATTAAATCAAATTTAATTTACCTTGATGTAGGATAATCCTATTACCCATTAATGATCCTGTAAGCAGTGGAAGGTTCTGGATCTAGCCATGCAAGTGCCTGACCTCTACCAATATCCACTCAGGCTGAATCTAGAGATCTTCTTCTTCTCTATCACATCTCCAAAAATTAGATCTGAATCTGATTTGGAGGATCTTCAAAATAGCTTTCGAAGATCAGCAGTTGTCCTTTGCAGCAGTTCAGCATTCTAGCTTTCTATCGCCTTTCTCTCCCCTAGATTGCACCAACTGAGATCCCAAACTTCTTTGGGCATGGAGAGGAGAGGGAGAAGATGAACTTAACGTAGAGGAGGAAGAGAGAGGCAACCTTGGGGTATAGAGAATTATTCTCTTCTTTGAGTTGGGCATAAGGTCGTATTTATAGACATTGCGTGATCCAACTCCTCTTCATCCCAACCAATCACAACCCTTTGTAAAATCAGATCTAAATCTGATTGATGGGAATAGAGGCCCTTGGATTCATCCTTAGATGGTGCCTAAGATCAGTCAAAGTTGATTCTTAGGAGGAGTCTAATCAGAATCCAATAAGGAGATGGAGTCCCTGTCCAACAGGGACTCCTAAGCGCCTCAAGCTTAGGCGCACGCCAAGGGTGGCGTGCGCCCTCCTTGCCAGTTTCTGACAGAGAGACAAGCCCCACCAGCTCTCCAATAGGTGCGTGACACGTGGACAGAAGTCAAAGTGTCAATGATCAATATTTGACCAGTCAAAGATCAACTTTTGACCAAAGTCAAAGGTCGAGAAATGGCAGATGACCAAAAATAGTAGGTATTGTCTTATAAAATAAGACAACCCTTTTCTAACCTGGACAGGCTTCAGTCAGACCAAGTGAAGGCCTCTGATCGAGCACAAATTCCTTTGACTCAGTCAGGACAACTATTTATGATAGTAAAAGAAGAACGTTAGGTTCAATCGAGTGCTAGCACGATTTTCTTGACCCTAATTAAATCTCATTCATATCAATTGAACTGGATCGGTTCAATTGATGATCACCAGATTCAAACCCTTGTTTATGTGACCCAGTTAGATTTAGTTCTATATGATAATGAGATATGTCATAATCTCTATCATCGACATCATCGAAACTTCTTTCGATGGATCAGAACTCTTCTAATTCGAACAGCTAGAATGATCGATCATCTAAATCATTCTAATTGCTTCCAAAATCCACCAATGATACCTAGCAGTATATGGTGGTAATCCATCAGAGCTGAATGCGAACCTCTTGGTGCAGCTACCTATGTGATTAAGTTCTTCTATCTTGAGCTCCGATCAGATTAGGGTTAAGGTAAACTCGTCAAACCCTAGTTTCTGTCATATGATGTAATCATTCGATTCAAGTCCGATGTGAAAATCTAAATAGAAACTCTTTCTATTATTTCATTTTGCCATGGCCATGGGCTTCTGGACTTGATTCTCATAATCATCATAGGGCTGCTCCTCTACCACCGAGGTAGATAGATTCCATCTTGATGCAATCCAGTTCCTACAATGAACATGCTATAGCCAACATACACCTCAGGATTTCGAATGGCTAGGAGATCGAGTTATGGTATAGTCAAACTATAACACCCTTAAGTGAACTGTCGATGCACCTCAGGTCAAAGAATCAGACACACCACTGTAGCATCGAGTCAGTCATTGACGAGGAGGTAGACTTTCTAATGACTACTCGAGATGGTCACGCTCAGTGCCCTCGTTCTCTAACGAGTACCTATACTCTTGCTCTGGTGTCTCCACATCATAGACTCAAGACTCATCTACTAAAGAGAAGTGATTGTACACCAACCTTTCGGATCAATCACCATCCTTGTGATGATCCTATGGTCGAGAGCATTTTATGAGTTAATAATGATTATTCATGTCTTAAATTTTCAACTCTTGAAAATATGAATTATCATTACCATTAACTCAAAGGATGTATCACAGACACTAAATACACATATGTGATAGAAAATAATCCATTTTATTGATTATAGTCAAAATTACAATTTTGCCCCTAGAAGTGTATTACAAGTGTCAGCCAATTCTGGCTTTTAGGGCATATATATCTAATAGCAGTCCCACCAACTGACTCATCACCTCACCTAATAGTTATTGATGATGGATTAGCCAATGAATGAATAACTCTTGTCTAATGATTCTCTAGTCATGGTGCACGCAGGCTTGGTCTCTAATTCATGAATCTCACCATGTCCAAAATATTGATCCACTCCTTAATTAAGTCAGACCCACCATTTGCATAGATTGGATTCCTAATTGGATCTCTCACTGTATCTAAAATATTGAGCCCAATTCATCCTTCAGCCCGTAGCATCCAATGCCTAATAGATATGGTTGCATCTTTCTGGTGCAACTGAACCACTATGACCAATCGAGAACAATCAACTTTGAAAAGGACCCACACATCTACAATGGTGGAAGATCTTAGACTTAATCTTTTTTTAGGAAGATTTAATTTAGATTTCTTTAAACTTGACTTGACATAGTCATAGCCATTATGACTAACCTAGTGGCATGGGTTAGCTCGGATTATTAGCCATCTTAGATCAGGACTGAGTCGATAAATATGGCTAGGTAAGTGAGATCGATGGAAGGGATATGTCATTAACTCAATAAGAACGCATTCGAGTCGAGTAGCTTTCAATTAAAAATCAGTCGGTCATATCTGCCAAATTTATCTTAGACACCAAATTATTGAGCTAGAACCAATCAAGTTAGCCTACAATCCAGACTCTAACCACTGAGCCTAATTAGATCTTAACTTGATCGATCACTTATGTGACTCAACTTTGACCCAGACTTAATCCTATTAGGTTGGTCAATTTAAGCACTCTTGATCCCATCTAACCGACTCTTGATTCGGTTTAATCAATCGCTAAACCTAATTGAGCTACCCAAGCCCGAATTCAATTTTGTGAGCATGTCTTAGATCTAAAAATTTTAAATTTTAGACCTAATATATTTCATAATCTTAATTCTTAATTAAGTTTAGAGTTCATAAATAAAACATGTAAATAAAATTCTAGGATTTCAGGATCTAGGATTTTGGAGAAAATAAGTTTTTAATTTTTGATTAAAGATGAACGAACGTGCAGTATCCCTGTACATCATAAGAACACCTCATTGAATAGAAGGAGAGAGCATTTAAACTCTACTTCGTTCTTATAATCCAACGATCTTAATCAGAAATATGATGAATCTATAAAACTAGTTAGATCTACATATATATCACATATATAAAATTGATCTAACTTAAAAATATGTCTTACATACATCTCATGTATCATATCATACATATTTTCAGATCTAAATTATCTCATAAATATCTAAAGAATAAAATTTAAATTTGATCATATTAAATTAAATTTATTCAAGACAACTTTGTAGAACTATTCTACAACTAGTCTAAACATGCATCTACCATATCTCATATGAACAAAATTAAATAAATTTATTTTCTATTTTTTAGATCTAATTATAATATTTATAATATCAAAAATAATAAATAAATAGATCTAAAATTATAATTAATCAAATTAAAACTATAATCATCCTAGACTACACATAGAACAATTCTATTTCTAGTCTAGTCATGCATCTCATATATCTTAGATCTAGATTATTTAATTTTTTTAATTTTTAATTTTAGATCTAATTACATATAATGTGACATCTGAAATCATCTAATTATCATATTAAAATTATATTAACATCAGATCTAAATAATTATGAAATCTGGCTTTGATACTAGTTGAAGAAAAAATCCTATTTTTCGGATCAGGTTCGTTCAGATCTGATTTGATCAAGAAGGATATTTCAAATAATTTTTCTCTTAGATCCAAATTAGATCTGAGACTCTTCAGATTTAATTTCATCAATCTGATAAAATAAAAATAAATTAAATTAAATTAAATCTAATTTAATTGTACGTTATTATGGGTAATCTTATTATCCTGTGATGATCCCGATATTTGCCTGATATTCTGGATGTAGTCACGCAAGCGCTTGGCCTCTATTGGTATTCACTTAGGAAGGATCTAGAGATCTTCTCCTTCTTAATCTATACTCCAAAGTTCAGATCTAGATCTGATCTTGAAGGTCTTCAAAACACCTTTTGAAGATCGAGTATTGTCTCTTGCAGTAGTGCTGCCTTCTTCTTTCTTATCGCCTTTCTCTTGCTTGGATCACACCAAACTTGAGCCCAAAGCTTCTTAGGCATGGAGAGGAGAGAGAGGATCTAAAGGTGGCATGGAGAGGATGGGAGAGAAGTATTGTGACATGGGTAAAGGGTAGAGCATCTCAATCCTAGGTGCAGACAAGGTTTATATAGACCCTACTGCGTCATGCAATGCCATATCATCCCGACCAATCATGACTCTTTGTGCAATCAGATCTAAATTTGATTGGTGAAATGACATCATCTGATCTAATCAGATTAGAGTCCCTCACAAACCTCCTTAGGTGGCACCAAGTCTGGTCAAAGAAGACTCTTTGGTTCTACCTTAGTATGAAGCAATAAGCAACTGGAGTCCCATCTATATGGAACTCCAATCCTTATCCACTTTGGGTGCACGCCTCCCTAGGCGTGCACCCCTTGCCTTTCTGCTATTTAGCAGAGGAACAACGGTCAAAGCTCTCTCCTATGAGTACATGACACATGGATAGATGTCTAAATATCAAAGATCAACGTTTGACCAAAGTCAAAAGACAAAATTTAGTGGATGACGGAAAATGGTAGGTATTATCTCAAATTTATCTCATAAATTAAGATAATTCTTTTCTGACTTAGACAAACTCCAGTTAGACTAAGTAAAGGTTTCTGAGTGATCCCAAACACATTTGACTCAGTCGAGATAACTTTTAATGATTGTTGAAGGAGAATATCAGGCTCAATCGTGTGCTAGCACGATTTTCTTGAAGCTGATTGAATCTTATTCAAATTAATTGAACTGAATTAGTCCAATTAATGATGTCCAAATCCAAACCCTTGTTTGTGTGATCTAATTAGATTCAGTTCCATATGGTAATGGGATATGTCATAATCTCTATCATCGACATCATCGAAACACCTTTCGATGGATCAGAACTTTTTTGATTCAGATAATTAGTATGATCGATCATCCAAATCATTCTAATTGCTCTCAAAATCCACCAGTGACACCTAGCAGCATATGGTGGCAATCCATCAGAACTGAAAATGAACCTCTTGGTGTAGTTACCTATGTGATTAAGTTCCTCCATCTTGAGCTCCGATCGGATTAGGTTTAAGGTGATCTCGTCAAACCCTAATTTCCATCATATGAATTAATCATTCGATTCAAGTCCAATATGAAAATCATAATAGAAACTCTTTCTATTATTTTACTCTGCCATGGCCATGGGCTTATGGACTTGATTCTCACGATCATCATAGGGCTACTCCTCATCTATCAAGGTAGATAGATTTTCTGTTGGTGCAATCTAATTCCTATAATGAACTTGCTATAGCCAACATACACCTCAGGATTTCGAATGGCTAGTAGACCGAGTTATGGTGTAGTCAAATTATAACACCCTCAAGGTAAATTACCGATAAACCTCAGGTCAAAGAATCAGAAACACCACTGCAGCTTCGAGCCAGTCATTGACGAGAAGGTAGACTTTCTGATGACTGCTTGAGGTGGTCACGCTCAGTGCCCTCATTCTCTAATGAGTACCTATACTCTCGCTCTGGTGTCTCTACATCGTAGACTCAAGACTCATCTATCCTAAAGAAGCGATCGTACACCAACCTTTTGGATCAATTATCATCCTCATGATGATCCTACGGTCCGGAGCATTTTATGAGTTAATAATAAAAATTTATATCTTAAATTTGCAACTCTTAAAAATATGAACTATCATTACTATTAACTCAAGAGATGTATCACAGACACTTTCAAATACATACTGTGATAGAAAATAATCTATTTTATTATTTATAGTCAAAATTATAATATTGTCCTTAAATATGTATTACAAGTGTTAGCCAATTCTAGCTGTTGGGGATAAATCCCGCTTCCATCGAAGTCTAATCTGAAGCTTAGCCTAATGCAGCTGGTAATCACGGAAGAGCTTCAATCGAAAATTCTCTTCCTAGCAGTCGGATTCATTTAGTAGCCAAACTATTCAATGGACAAATCTAGCCGAACTTCTCAGTGGTCAAGCCCCAACCGAACCTTTTCAGTCAGTTGAACTTCTCAGCAGTCGAACTCTTTCCGGACTCCTTCAGCAGTCGAGCTTCTACGGAAGTCGAATTCCTTCCGAACTTCTCTAGCAGCCGGGCTTCTACGTAAGTCGAACTCCTTCCGGACTCCTCCAGCAATTGAGCTTCTATGAAAGTCGAACTTCTTTCGGACTCCTCTAGTAGTTGGATTCCTATAGGAGCTGAACTCCTTTCGGACCGTTCCTTCAGACGAATTTCTACAGACAATCTCACTACTAAACGGTTATAATTATCATGATAATTATGATTATCATTTATCAAGATAATCATGATCGACATTTATCAAGACAATCATAATTGACATTTATCAGGATGGTTATGATAGTCATTAATCAAGATAGGTACAATGGGCTCCATCTATAAGAAGAGACCCCAGATACATTTTCTGGAGGCTTTCTTCTTCTTCCCGAAACTCTGCTGAACTTCTCTCTGAGCACTCTATTTCTGTTGGCTAGAAGAACTAACTTGACCATCGGAGGATCCTACCAGAGCTACCACCACCGACTTTGGATGGGACTTTGTTTTGTAGGTCACCGACGGCGATCTCATCTTCCTTAACTCTAGCTCGATCCAGCATCAACCAAATTCTACACCAACAGAATTGGCGCTAAAGGAAGGGCCCTCTATTCTTGAGGTTCTCTTGATCTTAAAGGAGTGCTCAGCAGCGATCTAAAGTTCTTTCCAAAAAAAAATGCCTCTCAGGAAAGCTTCGATCCGACGATCAACGACCTCTGCAGCCAGATCCCGTCCAGGTACATTAGTTCCCACTCCAGCTTCGGTAACTCAAGCTCCACCTGCAGTCATAGTGGATCCAGAGCAGTTTAACCTACTGATGTAGTGGGTTCAAGGCCTCATCGAGATGGTGCAGGCCATGCAGTAGCCTCCGATGGTGACTCCGCCAAGAAATTCGCCATCAAGATGTCGGAAATCGATCTCAAGGAAGAGCATTTGGGCTAGCATGCCCGCGTCACTGGAAAGAAGAAATAGAAAGTAGAGGATCCAAGTTTGGATCATGGTTCTCCTCTAGAGGAGACCTTTCCTATCTGTAGTCGAAAGCCCTCCAAGGTCTGCGACCAAGATGACATCCTCAATCACAAACTATGGAAGATGGACCGATGGATTGAGGAGCTCGACCACGTCGCCCCAGCTCACCATGACGATGTCCACACCGATCCTTCTTTCTATCTCCGAATTATGCAAGAATCCATTCCACCGAACTTCAAGCTTCCTCAACTTGAAAGCTATGATGGAACCTCTGATTCGGTTGATCATCTGGAGGCCTTCCGAATCATGATGCTGTTTCATAGCGCACCAGATGCCATATTATACCGAGCTTTTCCATCTACCTTAAAGAAAGCAGCAAGAAATTGGTACTCAGCATTGAAGCCGAGTACGATCTTCTCTTTTGACCAGATGAGCCATCAATTCGTGGCTCACTTCATCAGCATTCGATGTCCACATCGAAGTTTGGATTTTCTAATGAATGTCAAGCAGAAGGAGGGAGAATCTATCTGGACTTATGTCATCCGATTTAACGCTGTGACATTGGAGGTCCGAAATCTGGACCAGTCTATTGCAATGGCTGCGCTCAAGGGCTACCTTTAGAAGAATGATTTGCTATTTTCTCTGAAAAAAAAGTACCCCAGGAACTTTGTCGATCTACTAGCCTGGGCTGAGAGATATGTCCGTGCAGAAGAAGCCTTCAAATTGAAGGATGAAGAAGTCGCAGGAGAGCGATGGATGGACGAGTCTAATAGACCCATCATCGATGGAGGGCCGAGTGAAGTTCAGCCGCGCTCACGGACTCCCTTCGGACGCAAGCAAGTCCGAACTCTTCGAGCTCATCATTAAGGAAGCCCCGACAGAAGGACGTGAAGAAGTTCTCTCCTCGGAAGATTCCATAACTATACCCTCCTTAACGCTCCTCGAACTCAAGTTCTAATGAAAATCAAGAGTTAGCTACCAAGATCAGAGAAATTACGGTTTTCCCGAACAAGCACAATCGAAGCAAATACTGTCTCTACCACCATGACCATGGCCACGATACTAAGAAATACATTCAGCTCCGAGACGAAATCGAGGAGCTCATCAGAAAGGGCCGGTTGGGTCAATTCCTCCAATGCCAACCTAAAGCAGGAGAAGATCGGCCAAGGGTGCTGCCGTAGCCAGAAACAACAAAGAGGTCGACCACCTCCCGGTGTTATCAATGTTACCTCTAGGGGGCTTGATACCTCGGTGAGCCATCATCTCTCAGCCTCAAAACCAAGAGAAGTTTGCTCCAAATTAAGAAGGCCAGTATGAAATAGAGGAGGTCGTCCGGCCCAGATCTTATCGTCTGAAGGAACTCGAAGGAACAATGCTCCTACGACCCTGAAATGCAAAAAATTTGGGAACGTGCTGTCAGTAATTTTTCTTTAATTCAATAAAATTCCTTCTTTTCGATATTATTATTTTTTGATGCAAAAGCTATGTGATGACAGAGAAGAAGCAATCAATAGTGGCCGTGTTAGGAACAAGAGGAGAACCTCGTCCTAACATGAGCAGGATGAAGTTCTTTAACCTCGGCTAGAGATAGGATCTCTTCCGAGCGTTCGAGTCAACCTCGGCTAGAGATAGGATCTCTTCCGAGCGTTCGAGCTTCAACCTCGGCTAAAGATAAGATCTCTTCCGAGCGATCGAGTCAACCTCGATCAGAGATAAGATCTCTTCCGAGCGATCGAGCTTCAACCTCGGCTAGAGATAAGATCTCTCCCGAGCGACCGAGCTAACCTCGGCCAGAGATAAGATCTCTTCCGAGCGATCGAGCTTCAACTCGACTAGAGATAAGATCTCTCTCGAGTAACCGAGCCAACCTCAGCTGCAGGAGATAAGATCTCCCCTGAGCTTCAATCTCAGCTAGAGATAAGATCTCTTTTGAGCGATCGAATCAACTTCGGCTAGAGATAAGATCTCTCTCGAGCGATCGTGCCAACCTCGGCTAGAGATAATATCTCTTCCGACCATGTTAGGAATAGAAGAAGAACCTCATCCTAACATAAGTAAGTCGAAGGCCTCGTTCATTTTAGACGAGATGGGGGAGGAGGCCCTGACAATGGCCCTTATGTGCCCCCATAGCCCATTAGGAACAGGAGGAGAACCTCATCCTAATGCGAGCACAGTCAAAGACCTCGTTCATTTTAGACGAGATAGGGGGAGAGGCCCTGTCAAAGGCCCTTATGTGCCCCCACATCTCATTAGGAATATGAGGAGAATCTCATCCTAATGTGAGCAAAGTCGAAGGCCTCATTCATTTTAGACGAGATGAAGGGAGAGGCCCTGACAACGGCCCTTATGTGCCCCCACAGCCTGTTAAGAATAAGAGGAGAACCTCGTCCTAACGTGAGCAAAGTCGAAGATCTCGTCCATTTCGATCATTTTAGATGGGATGAGAGGAAAGGCCTCGAAGACAGTCCCATTCTGCTCGACAACAATAGGAGACAAGATCTCCTCCGAGCTTCAACTACACTTTCAACCTCAGCTGGAGATAAGGTGCATAGCCTTGAAGAGGACTTTGGCAGCCGCCCTTTTTGTACTCCCTTCCTTTGAGTTTCGAACTCGAAAGTGGGAGGACTATTATTGGAGATAAATCTCGCTCCCACCGAAGTTCAGTCTGAAGCTTAGCCTAATGCAGCTGGTAATCACGAAAGAGCTTCAATCGAAAATTTTCTCTAGCAGTCGAATTCATTCAGTGGTCGAACTACCCAGCGGACAAACCTAGCCGAACTTCTTAGTGGCCGAGCCCCAACCGAACCTCTTCAGCCGGTCGAACTTCTCAACAGCCGAACTCCTTCCAGACTCTTCTAGCAGCCGAGCTTCTACGAAAGTCGAACTTCTTCCGGACTTCTCCAGCAGCCGGGCTTCTATGAAAGCGGAACTTCTTCCGAACTCCTCTAGCAACCGAGCTTCTATGGAAGCCAAACTCCTTCCGGACTCCTCTAGCGGTTGCATTCCTATAGGAGCCGAACTTTTTCCGGACCATTCCCTTAGACGGATTTCTACAGGCGATCCCACTACTGAATAGTTACAATTATCACGACAATTATGATTGTCATTTATCAAGACAATCACGATCGACATTTATCAAGATAATCACGATCGGTATTTATTAGGATGGTGACAACAGTCGTTAATCAAGGCAGTTACAACAGGCTCCGTCTATAAGAAGGAACTCTCATATACGTTTTTTGGAGGCTTTCTTCTCCTTCTCGAAATTCTGCCGAATTTCTCTCTGAGTATTCTATTTCTATTGGCAAGAAAAACTAACTTAACCGTCGGAGGGTCCTATTGGAGCCACCACCACCGACTTCAGATGGGACTTTATTTTGTAGGTCATCGACGGCAACCTCATCTTCTTCGACTCCAGCTCGATCCGACGTCAACTAAATTCTGCACCAACACTAGCTTTTAGGGCACACATATCTAACATGTTAGAGGTTATAAAATAAAGATTTTTTGCTTTGGTTGAGACTCCATTTGACATGTATATCTTGCTTGTCTTTGAGAAGAAGTTGGAGGATAAGGCCAACCTTGCAAGCGAACTACTGGCAACCATGCCCTCGGAGACAATGCAAGCCTCCAGATTGGAGTTGAGGCCCAAGCTATGGATGTATGAGTGGGTGCCAACACGTTTGATTCAAATAAGATCTTGGTTCTCCAAAATTATTTTAAGCTCAACGAAAAAAAATATAGAATAGAATAGATATTATATATATTTTATTTTAATTAATTTTAAAATAAATATAGAATAGATATTAATAAATTAATAAAATAAAATATTTTATATAAAAAAATCAGATCGATTATAAGCTAGTTGATATCATAAAATGATAAATTATGTATCTAGAACGAGGATGCCACGCGCGGGCACAAAAGTAGTACTTTTACGTACGCAGCCCAGCGAAGGTCCAGGAAATGTCTCCGGCGTCCTTCTGTTTCTCGCGTCGTGGGAATTTGGGATTAGGGTTAGTTTCCTTCCGTTGATTCGATTGGATTCCTTATTGCGCAATTGGACCGCACCAAATCCCACGGTGGATGACACGCCACGTTACCCCTTATATTTCACCAATTCCCGATTGCGCGCTATCCACCGTGCATATGCGCCTGCATTTGCCCTGGTTCACTTGGATCTGGTGCGTGCAACAATTTCTCCCTCTCTTATTCAGTTATTCGCGAGCTGCCGTGCTTACAGGGGAAGGGCGGCAGAAGGCGGCCGGGTGCACCGGCACCGTCTCACGAGGTATGTCCTCCTTTCTTCCTTCCTCCCTTCTTCCTTCCTGCCAGCGGCAGCATAACCCCCTCTCTCTCTCTCTGTCTCTCACTACCCTCCCGATTCCGCGCTCATTCTCAATCCCCCTCACCGTCCTACATTTTCTTCCCCCTTTCCACCCCCTTCCACCTCTTCTCAAAGCTAACAAATTTTGATTGTTTTTACAATTTTTTAGGTTCATTTTCCGGTTCAATAAATTAAAACATTGCTTCGGGCGATTTTATTTAGCATCCTTCCACCTTCGGTGTTTCATCGAAGCAGCATGGAGCCAGTGGGCATGGCGTGGTGTGATGGATTGGAGGAACCGCGTCTCCTTATCAGTCCTCGTAAGTTTCTTGAATATTTGAGTCTCGATGCTAATCTCTTCCTCCCTCTCTCTCTTTCTCTCTCGCCACCATTTGCTCTCCTCTCAAGCTATTTTCGTTGTTGAGCATTTTTCTAGCGGTTCTTAATTTTTATTCGTTTTTGGTGTGGATTAATTTTGATATAGTTTGCATTTTTTTTTTCCATAGAACAAAATAGAGATTAATTAGTCGGTTGAACTGTCTAATTTATTTGATGGAGGCTGTTTATAGAAGACTAGAATAAACAAGAGAATCGGCAGATGTAATGAGTTTCCATTGTTTGCTAAAATGAAAAAGAGTTTCCACCAGATGTTGGTGACAATGGGAGGTAGTCAGAACTTGGGAGACTTTAAAATGCTATCGGAGTTTTTTTAACAAGATGAATAAGCTCTTGTATGCTAGTGCATTGGAGCCATTTGGAAGGAACATCCTTGATAGGATGGAGGACTGCATATTCAATAATTGATGCTGAATTGGCACAAACATCTATATTTATTGAGATTCATACATGAAGGTGATCATGTTGTTTGAGACACATGGGAGATATCGTTGGATCCATTTTATGTCTTTGAAGTCTGTGCATAACTAAATTTTCTAGGATATAAATGCACACACACTTCTACTTCTCCTTAGCCTTGTGCTTCCTGAACCATCACTGAGCTCATTGGGATTGGCCTTAATATTTACTGACTTGAAGGTAATGGTGCTAATGCTTTCATACATCCATTCATATCTCATAACATTTAATAAACAAGGATAGAAGAAAAATAAGTTTTTCGAGAGAGAGAGAGAGAGAGAGAGAGAACATTGTGCCATGAAGTCTTATAGCCAAGGAATGCTTTTATATATATAAAAAAAATAAAAAAATAAAAAAATAAATAATAAAAAAAAAAACTTTCACCTGGTAGTCAAAAGATAATAGTAGAGGATACTAGAATTAGAAGGCTGTTCTGAAAAGAAGTTAAAAAAATGTAAGTCAAGGTTGGTTGCTAACATTGAACTAACTGATACAGAAATTATGCTTTCATTAGAGCATAATATTCAAAGTTTATGCTTTCATAAGATTTTTGTCATGATTATTTTCAGAATAAAAATTTTAGATTCCAACATCCTCACAGGACTGGCTAGGCAGTAGCGCCCAACATCCCGATTAGTCCAATCAAGGCATCCAATTGATCAAGAGTTAGGCTAGGATGCAATTGATGGTGAAATTTAGTGGTGCCCGAGTTAGGATGGGGATCGGCATGCCATCCGACAGCCATGGATTAGGATCCTCTTCACTAGAGTTGATCAAATTCATTGAAATCACCCTTTTCTAAGATCCAAAAATCCACAATAGAAAGAGAAACTTAAACTTAGAGAAAGTAGGGCAAGAGAGAGAAAAGAGAGAGAAACTCTCTTTTTTCTTTTTTCTACTTTTTTCTCTTTTCTTCCTTTGATTCATGGCAAAATAGGTGATTACTTCTTTTTTTCTGAAACAGAAGACTTACAATTGGCGGAGGTTGTGGCCAGCAGTGATTGAGTCCATGGCAGTGTAGCTAAGAGTTTTGCAACCAGTGGTTAGTGGTGAGTATGGCCGGAAAAGGAAGAAGAATATTGGGAAAAATCAAAGAAAAATGGGGGAATAACAGGATCTTAGGTCTTTTAAGAAAAAATTGGCGAAAGAAGAAGAAGAATACTGGCAGTGGCTGAGTCCATGGTGGCGTAGCTAAGAGTTCTGCAACCAGTGGTCGGTGGTGAGGATGGCCGAAAAAGGAAGAAGAATATTGGGAAAAATAAAAAAAAAAGGGGAATAACAGGGTCTTAGGTCTTCTAAGAAAAAACTGGCAAAAGAAGAAAGGATTTTTCTAGTGATGGTTGGCGGCTAACGTTGGTGAGGTTCGAAGAGGGCAAGGAGGTATTTAAATAAAGTGGGAAGAGGAGCTGGGTCCTCCTCAATGTCAATTTTCCTCTATCGAGATTCAGAGGAAGAGAACTCCCATTGGGAGTCTATTGGTTTTTTTTCCTAGGGAGGGGGGGGAGGTGGGGGCGCTTGAGCTTTGCTTCTGGGCCAGGCTTAGTTCTACTCGGGCTGGGCTATCATGGTGTGTGTATGATCATGGGTTTATAATGGACTTGCATATAGTGAGATCAATTTTTGGTGGCCTATATTCCTTTAAAACCTAATCAGGCCTGAATTTATGCATCAGACAAATCTCGATTTGTTTATTGCTCCAATCAAATTGATCCATCCATGTATTGTATCGCTTCTCTTTTTCCAAGAAAGGGATAACAATGCAATACATACTGTGGCATTAATTGTTTAGGCAGGCAGTTGGAAGTTTAACATCGATTTAGTCATGGAACAAAAATAAATTATGCATTCATATACATGTTTTTTTTTCTTTCATTCATTTGGCCCATTGAAGCAAAGAGAAAAGTAAAACACATATAGGTCATATTAATTCATTATAATTTTCTGATGCTGCTTATATATCTAAAAAGCAAGTTACGATTTAGTGACTTTAGGGCTCTATTTTTCAAAAATGTAATTCTAAAGCATGCATGTGAATTTTCTACTTTAACATCCTTTAGCAACCCATTTTTTCCAGATCAAGTGCTGGCATTTTAAAAGTTAATAGCTCCAATTTTTCTCTTTAGCTTGGAGTAGACTATCCCATGCTGCAGGGTGAAATACTTCTCTCCACATCAAAGTGAGTTAGGGATGGTTTAACTTTAACCTCTTTATTTTGTGCTAATATATGCTGCAAGCAAACCAGGCCATGGAGTACAGTATGTGAAGAAACCTAGTCCACATAACTAAATGCGAAGAAACCTAATCTACATAACTAAGACGAAGCAAAATCATCATAGATTAACTAAGTAAACAAAGGCTTGATGCTTAAAAGAGGCTAAATTGTGGAAGGAAACAGAAATTTAAGCATGCCAAATGATGATATATTAATTTTGGTTGGTTATATCCTACTTCTGCAGTCTAATCATATGCTGACCATTATTGACTTGTAGTGTAGCATGTCTCTGTTATTTATTAGTATGTAATATGGGCTAAAATTTATTCATGAATAGTGCATGATGCAAAGACCTGTCCTGCCATGATTTTGTGGCACGAAAAATCAAGTCACATGGTATACAATGCCTTCACATAGGACAACAGGTTAACAGATTGACTCTGTTCAAGAAGCACACACATTTAGCATCCCCTTCAGAATGGGATAATTAAGGCTTGACTAAGATCCACTTCATTAGTCGTTAGTTATCCTATTTTTCCTACTTAAACAGTCTTAAGTTTCATAAAATGTTAGAGTCTATTATTTGGATGATCTTGGTGCTTAACCAATGATTCTGTTGGAACATGAGATGCGGAAATTGACACTTTGATGCATGGTTTACTATACCGGACTGAACCGGCCGGTACAAGATGAACCGGGATGGTTTCGGCCGGTTTTTCAGTTCTGTCGGTTCAGGTATGGTTCAGTATGGTACGGTACGATACAGCCCGGTTCAGTCTAGTTCGGCTTGGTTTTCTTTCTTTTTAGCCATTCGATAGGATTTTTTTGAATTTTTATTATCTGTACGGACTAGTACGGACCAGCACGGTGTCCGGTACCAGTATGGAAAACCTTGCATTGACGCTTGTCTAAATGATGTACTTCATTATGGTGCTCCTTCATAGAGAGCCTACTGATATTGATTCTCCAGGGTGTCAAGTATGTCTAATGTCCTCCATGTGGATAAGTTTGATGAAGTGACCCTGGTCCATGTTTTTTCAACAATTGGAAGACCAGGGTTGTTTTTGATGGTTCAGACATGCAATATCACTGAGAAAAGCTAATTGTGATTATGACGGCATTAAAAAATTTCTAAATCAGATAAAGGAATCATCTTGCATACTGTAAGTGCATATTTGATGAATTTCTGTTTACATCTACACCAATGAGTGCAAAAGCTTGATACAATAAGGTGCAATATGACACTTCTAAACTAAGTTAGAGGTACGTGAATGTGACAGTTTCACCACACTTTAAGTTTAAGATTATCTAGTCAATTTATCAAAATGTACTTTATATTGCGTTTCACCTCAACTTTGATATGTGCTTATGATGATATCACTTTTCTTGTTAAAGTTTTGTCTAGTTTGATTATTATTGTTGGTTTCATAATTCTGTAGTCCACAAAGCATCGTCTGATCGTGATAGGATTTTGTAATGTAAATGTCCATGAGTTAAATTCAGCGATTTTTCATTTCACTTACTTGTGGTGCCTTGTATTGTGAATGCAGAGAAGGATGCAACCATAAATGTAAATGCAGGAGGATGTATCCTATCTTTACGCCATCCAAAATCAGGTCTGCTAATTATTTTTGGCTTTGTTTAGCATAGTTGAAACCATGGAGGCTAAATAATGATAAATTTGATGTAATGATGTCTGATAGTGTTAATTACAATACCCTATGTAGTTGCTTCGCCTAGTAATGATCTATTGGTATTTGCGAATACTTGTGTGATGCTAATTTTCAATTTTTTCATAATTGGCCTTTATTTCACTGGAAGAACACTAAGAAGAAATGACAAGCAAAAAATTTGCTCATTGTGCATGTTGAAAGTTGTTTCAAATTGCAAGCAACTTCTCTGAGCACATTCTATATATAGATTTTGTGACCACCAATGTATAAGCATATAATTAAACTATATAGAAGTAGTATATTTGGATAGTGCATTGAATGATTTGCCTAACTGTGCTGAACCAGCCAGTTTGGGCAGACCAAATCAGACCAGGTAGGGACCAGCATGGGCCTCTCGAATCGAGATGGGGCCAGTCTGATCGCTGTTCACCTAGTAAAATAGAACCAACCCTTGGCCCACCCCCTTGCATTTGTGGTTGCCTTTCAAAACAGGCATCCACCCTGGTTTGCCCATTTGGGAGACCGTTTGAGAGAGTGAGAGCACTCCCCTGCCTTCCCTTGCCCATGCTCATGAACACAAGCCACCTTCAATGATTTTCGAGAGTGCCCC
This sequence comes from Cocos nucifera, assembly GCA_006176705.1. Classification (NCBI taxonomy): domain Eukaryota; kingdom Viridiplantae; phylum Streptophyta; class Magnoliopsida; order Arecales; family Arecaceae; genus Cocos; species Cocos nucifera. The sequence goes on along the minus strand of QRFJ01000229.1, from coordinate 61,083 downwards.
TCAACTCCCGCCATTCTTGTTCGACTATTTTTGTTGAGTCTCTACCTCCCTCTCCCTCCCTCTCTTTCTCTTTCACTTGGGTTAGAGTTAGGGTTTCCATCCCCCCTTCTCTCTCCCTCCCTTCCTTACTTTCCCTTTCCCTCCCTCTTGTCCCCTTTCCGTCCCTTGATGATGATGAGGGTTTTCGAGCCCCCTTTCTCTCTCTCTCTCAGCATCTCTCTCTCTCCTCTCCTCCTCCTCCTCCTCTCTGTCTCTTCCTCTCCCTCCCTCTCTGGCTTTATTTGTTTCAGTACACATTGGAATAGCAATGTACAAACTTGTATTATGTTTGTGCTGAATTGATCACTAGTCGGTATTTCCTTTGGTACCGGTTTCATGAACTTAGATATATGGTATAATCATAGATGACTGTGTGCACAACATTGTAAAATATATTTTATAGCATAAATGTTGACATGTTAGGGGGTGTTTGGTTCGCAATTGGAATTGGAATAGGAATCGGAATTGGAATGGCCAAATCCCCCGAAGTATTTAGTTCATGACTCAAATCGGAATGGAAATTTGAATCCTTAGGGGATGGTGGGGATTGAGTTTTAGGTAGATTGGGCTAATCCCATTCCATCCCTGAATCGGAATCAGAATTGGAATGGGACTCCTCCCAACCAAATGGTTGGAATGGAAGTCACTCATTCCCATTCCGATTTCAAATTCTAACTTTCCTCAGCCAAACACCCCCTTAATGTAGTAGGACCCTGCCTCAAATTCAGCTAAGTATAAAGATACTAGATATATTGGGTTAGGTGCTTGAGATAACACCCTAGAAGCCCACCATGGAAAAAAGAGGGATTTGTCTATAGGCTCATGAGTTAAATTTGTTTTTAGGTTAGAGTCTGTTTATTGCAAGAAAACAACACAGGAAACTAGGAAACTGCTGCTCTTTGGAAAATCCAGTTTCGCATATGTATGGTTCTGTGAAAGGAACATGAATTGGTAGATATGCTTGTACTAAAACTATTATTGCAATGCTGTAATGTCAAAATGGCTGTTGTAATGATTTTTGAGGGGGTCAGCAATGTTGGTTACATTATATTTATTTTTAACTTGAATCTAAAGAATGCCTTTCACTAGTTCATATTTCATTATGTTGACCAATGTATAATAAGAAAAGTGACTTGTTTAGCATTTTTTTCCACTGTGTGCATCAATATAATAATTCAAATATTCATACTAGTTGGAAAATGTTTTTTTGGCCAATAGATATTTTGGTAAATAATAATGTTATTTACTGGAAGTCAGATACTGATGCCTATTTCCCACCACCATGATTGAAAATAATAATCATGACAAAAATCTTCATTTTATTTCCAAAATAATATCGATACAGATAGTTTGGAGCAAACAACAGAATTTTTGACCATTGTAACAGCCAATATAGGTTGGGTGGGGACTCACAAGATAGAAAATATGGAGAAAAAAAAAAAATATGGCCCTTACTGGGAAATGCATATGGATCTACATGGTGAAACCCTTGCTGATATCTCTCGACTTTTTTCTCTACTTACTACCAAAGGCCCAAGCATAGAGGCTATTAGGCCGTCGCTTCTATCGACAATCTTCTAATTGATGAAGTCTCCTTGTGGGTAGGATTTGCCTTGGTGGATCTGACCCATATCATGAGAGCCCAAACCGAGCCTCATGCCTGGCAAGCTCCTCTCTCTGCCATTGGTCATTTAGGCTCTCCTGGATGGTAGCCTTAATCTTCATCCCTTTTATGTCATCCAAAATGGATGCCTTATAGTCTGGATCCCTCAAATGGTATAGAGGTAGCTTTCTGCTTGGTGTTTGCCCTTTTCTCAACACTCTTTGCTTGGTCACCTTGAAATCAATAAAATCTTCTTCATCAGTTGATGGAACTCTTGTGAGTATTTTCGATAGGCAAACATATTGGGATAACCACTGGTTAGATGTTGCTTCAACCTAGGCACCTGTCTTCCTTTGAACTCGATGTTGCACCTCTTGTACCTCTAATGGTGTTGGCTTGAAAGCATGACTCCCCAATTTATATCAACTTCAGCTCCTTCCTTCTGGAACCCATCTCTACAAACAAGATTCATCCTCTCGGTACTAGACCCTATGTCAGTAAAATCCTATTATAGTGTTGGTATGCTGTTCGGTATAGCACAGTAGTGTCTGTATGAGGTGGTATGGTGTATTGGTGCAGTACAGTATGCTTCCTACCACCTGATATGGGGTGGTACAACAAATCATCTCTACAAGTTTATAAAACATATGCCATACATGTTTACATCAATATATAAGTACTTAATTATTTTAAAATTATTGAAATTATATGATAATAAAAAAATCATTAAATTAGTCCAAAAATACTTTTTATATTATCTGTATATAATACCAATCTTTAACAATTTTTATAACTAATAATATATTTTAATTAATTTCTATGTAATACATTGGTATTTAATTACAAAAATATCAAGAATTTTAATTTTAATTCATATTAATGTATAACCCTACAAGGGATGCAACATATAGATGCTACATATATTTTTATGTCAATTGATCGTTATTTAATTAATTATTCATAAATTATGAATTTTTGTTGTAATGCAAAAAAAATCAAATTATTGTTTCAAAAAATTCTTCTAAATTATCCATACATAATATTAATTTTCCATAATTTTTTGTATTATTAATTATTTTAAATTATTTTTAATTAATAAAATAATATTCAATTATAAAAAACCAAAAAATAATTTTTCTTTGAATTAGTGTAGCACGTGACCAGGAGTGCTACATTTGTTATTCTTTGCCCATGGGTATGCATAAATGACTACTTAATTTTCAATTTCATTTGAATTTGGGCCTAGATCTTTACGTGTGTGTGATCACGATTAAGTTTAAATAAATTGCTATCAAATTAAGACAGAAAGTAACCTCCATACCAGCCAAATATGCTACCAATTTTAAAAAAAGAATGATCATTATTTTATTTAATATTATTTTTAATCTAAAAATTTATAGACTTAACAAAAATTATAATTTTAGCTGCATTGTGTAGATCATCAGTGGATCTACAACACATTTGAAATTCCGCCAAAAAAGTTTTGGCATGATCTCTTCTCATTTTCTCCATTTTTTGCTATGGCATGAAAAAGAAGAAAAAGGGAGGAGAGGGAAAGGGAGAGGGCTTTTTACCTATTTTGGGGTTGAAAGCTAAAATCTGCAAAAATCTCCCTTCTCTTGAATCTTTTATGGTGGGAAAAGTTAAGAGAATGTGGTAGAGAAGGCATCAGAGGCTTTCTTTGCCTCCTGCTCAATCATTAAAGGCCCTTTGGGGCCTGAAACACCCTAAGCTGAATGGAACTAGGTGGTTCCATATGGTTCAGGGTGGAATCGCTTGGTATTGGCTGGAATCACCCAGTTTGGGCCCCATTCCAAGTTGAGAAGGCATCACATCTTAGTTTGCCCTCGATATGGTTTGGTACGCCCCGAACTAAGCAGTTTGGGTGGTACAACTGAGCTTGTTACATGTGTTTTAACATAGAGGCAAATAGGCCCACTAGAAATAGCGTACCAACGATCGCTATGATGGAAGTGCTACCTTAGTGAATAGGTTATAGATAGAAGGATCGAATATCGAAACTTGCACATGGCACTCATACTAGAGGATATATACCTTAGTGGTTGATAATGAATGATTTAGAGTGGTAGGTGGCTAAAGGAAATTAGTTGAGATAGTTTGACATGTGCAACAAAAACTTGGGAAGCTTTGGTTAGGAAAGTTGATCAAATATTTACTAGGAGTGCTAAAAGGATGGGAGAACCTAAGATGACATAGATGGTTATTATAAGTAAGAGGCAATGGTGACTTGTTGTAATGTCTAAGGTTGCCCGTGGTGAAGTTATTGACCAGTAACAAAGCTTGCTCAAATAGTTGGGACCTTGGTCATGATGAATTAAATAGTGGTGTCGATCACTCGATCTTTCTCTGCACATTTTACTATTTTAGTATTTCCACCTATTTCAATGCAGCATGTGTGTGGTGGGTGTTGTCTGAAGTTGGGTCCACTTGTCGGAGGCCTGGCATCTTTGATACATGTTTGCTGAGTTTTATGTCTTTAGAGTATCTGTTTTGCATTACATCATGAAAAAGTTTTGAACATTTGTTCATTTTCAGAGACTTTAACTAAAATAGCTTCTCCTTGCATGTAATCCAGCATAGTTTTTAAGTTATGGAACTGAATTCATGGGACCTGACATGTCAATGATGCCTCCAGTTTGCTTCAAGCCAATTAGTTGGAGCACAACTAGGAAAAAATCAAAATATAAATAAAACCTTGGTTGATACTTGATAGTGCCACAGTAGACTGGCTCATCTATTCTGTGATATGGAGTCATCAACTTAGTCATAGAGCAATTGATTTTTATTTTTGTGACTCATTGTTCTGCATTCTCTCCAATAATTTAATTGGTTATGCCCATTTCTTTTTTATGTTAAATGTAAATATGGAAATGTTACTTTTTCCCCCTCCACATTCCTTTTGTTCTTTGCATTCGTTTACCAGTCAAAGTTTGCTGGCGATTAATATTGAACTATCAAAAAATGTAGCAGCAAGAATGTCAATTTGCTTAAATAAATAGAAAATGATAAATGTGAAAGGCATATTCTTGTGATAGTGATACTATTGAATTCTTTTGCCACATGGAGGGCATGGCACTTATATGATAAATTAAAGTTGTTATAGGATAAATTAAAGTTGGGTGGATGAAGTGGTGAAATTTTGAGCTGCCATGTGATGGGCATATGCCTTGGTAATTTACATAAAAAATTTTATGATTGGTTATAAGGTCCATGGTATTATATAATGAGTGCTGGGTAGCAAATAAGCTTAAAGAAATAAACATGTTGCATCATAAATTGAATTTTTTTGATGGATCTGGTAAAAGTAGGAAGGATAGACTACAGATTGAGTATATGGCAGAGGCATAACAGTTGCAGCACTTAAAAAGGAAACATGTTAGGGAAGAGGAGGTTACAGGAAGAAAAGATGCACTTAGTTATGTCAATTGGTCAAGAAAAATGATTGAAATACCAAACATAATATGTATGGACGTGCAAAAAAGGATTTAAGAAACTTCACAGCAGCATTTGGCCAGCACTAATAGAAAGAAATGGCTGGCATACGATATAATAGTAATGGCAGTATACTTCATGCCAATTTTGCTTTTATTAGATTTTATTTAATGCATGTATACTTGTGCCTGCACCCTAACTTTCCTAGATTGATAGTTTTGTTGTGTCATTTTTTTACCAGATAATCATTTGTTTCAGAAGAACGTGCCTTTTATTTACTGCAATGAAGTCATTCTTTGACGTGCCTCGATAGCATTTTGTTTAAAAGCATTTCAGTCATGTAATAGTTTTTATTTTTTTAACAGGAAAACCAACAAATTATGTCTTCTCAGCTGGAAAGTTGCAGGAACTTCATTGGTTCAAGCAATCCTGTGGATCTTGGTTCCTAGGGGACTATGTATGTGAAGGTATATTTACATATCTAACTATATTTTCTGGTTAATCGCATATAGTGCTGCATCAACTTGTAATGATGAAACGATGATCTTCTTGCCATTGGTTTTCCAAATTCTAATCAAGTATTTACTGTCTTAGTGATATTTTCACTGCATTACACTTGAATTCTAGCAATCGGAGGGCTTTTAAATATCAGTTTTGTACAAAGATTATGATTTTGAGCTAGTTGACGTTTGCTATTACAGAAAAAAGAAAATGAACTAGTTGATGCAGAGGATGATATTATTTAGATCTCTGTTTGGCTATGAATGGTGAGTCCATTGAGAAAATCACTTCACCGCTGGTCAAAGTAGGAAGTAGGACAAGTAAGATAAAGGTGCCTGTTGGTTAGCTTGGTGCTGCTTCTTAGCATATGGTATGTTTTCATGGGCTGTATGAACATAGGCTTTTCATAATTTCCAGTAAACTAAGGAGTTTTAACTTTAGTGTCATATAATGTTGGTTTATAAATCTGAACTTGTTGATGCTCATGTTGAGATGACATTAAAGATTTAATTTTTTTAGTCCACGTATGATGAATTCAAGGAACCACAGCGATGCCCAATCAAATTTGGGTAGGTTAGCTAAAATGTCTTTTGTTTAGTTTTGTATTTGCTCCACAGCGTGTTATGTGATGGATCCAAGAAAGTGGGCATTATCTTTAATTCACCTTGAAGTGGATCGAATTGGTTCAGAGGGATGCGTCTGAATTTCATTGCTTATGGCTTGGGAAGTTACAACCTTATCAGTATTTTAGAAGCCAGTTGCAGTATGATGGCAGTCACATGGCTACATTTAGCTAGAAGACAAGTGTTTAGGCAGAAGTCTAGATATATTGTATAAAATATTACAATTAGTGACAATTTTTTAAGTGTATATAAACATTAGACATAGACTATAAGGAAATGCCTTTGTAGTTATCTAAAATTACTATTTTTTGTGCAAGCTATACTGTTTGTTGGTTGATCATTCCAAAAGAATATGCCCATCTATTCGCACAAAGTTATTGAGACAAGAAAATTATATTATATGATGAATAACTAATGCAAATTTTTAAAACAGATGATGAAGAATGACTGAAACATGTAATTTGTAACTAGGCAAGATCTGGGCATCAAAAAAGAAAAGATGAGGACCGGGAGGTTGATATTTGTTTGTCCATCATGGCTAATGTCTTGACCTACCTGCTCTAATGCTTAACCTGCCACAAAATATGGTCCAAAGTTGACCTGCTTAACTGCCTAGCCAGCATGCACTTATGCAGCCAGGCCCTAAACTACACGATCAAGCTTGCTTATTTCAATTAATTGAACTTGGTCAAATGTAGTTTTGGGCGAAGCGAATCAAGGTTTTAAATTCCATGGGATGAGGTTGTCTCGATTTCTCTATGGAATGGGATGCCCCGCTATCCCGCCCCATCCCAATGATAGTCTCTATCACGCATCCCAGAATACATCCTATGTTTCTCTCCCCTTCTTCTTTCCTTTCTTTCTTTCTTCTTTGTTCCTTCCTTCCTTTGTTCTTTCTTTTTCTTCTACCTTCCTTTCTTTGTTTTCCTTTTTTTGTCTCGTATCACTTCTTTTATTTCTTTTTCCATTCTTCTTCTTCTTTTGCTTTCCTTTCTTCCTTCATTCCTTCCTTTCTTTCTTTTTTGTCTCCCCTCCTCTCTTTCTTTACTTTTCTTCTTCTTCTTTCCTTTCATTTTTTCTTTTCTTCATCCTTCCTTCCTTTCTTTCCTCTTTTTTCTTCTCTCCATTTGGATGGTTTTTGGAGTCCCGACCTCGTCCCAGTCTGGTTTTCTCATAGGAACATAAAGGGACAGCTAGGATACCCCCCATCCTATTGGGACTTAAAACCTTGAACCAAATATTAGCTTGTTTTAAGCAGCTTGATGCCCTTAAATATAGCTGGACTCAAATCAAGATTGAATCTAGTTCATTGGGGGCTTGAAACTCGAGACCTTGTTTTAACAATGAATATCCCTGATCCTTTAAAACAACAAATTGTGAAAGTCTATATTTATGTAACTGACCACATCTTAAATTATTACAATATGAAAAACCATCATATTAATTTTAGCTGTTTACTTCAAAAAAAAAAAAAAAGCTGTCATATTTATTTTAGTAGCTGATTGCAAGTAAATGTGATACATTTTAGAATATGTGTTTTTGTGCTCATGCGCACTCAACCAATTATGTTCAAGCTTCATCGAGCCATGCACTCAAACAATTATGTTCAGGCTTGGAATAGCTTGGGTCAAGCCTGGCCCTATTTTTTCCCTAGAGGGCTACAATCAGCCGGTGATTTTCAAGCCTAATGCTGGGCTAAGCTCAGCTTGGGCCTTACTTTATCTCTTGTTATTGGACATAGGCTTGGCCTGAATCTGGCCCGATTCAATAATGCTCAAGTGTGCTTACTGTAGCACTTGAAATTTTCTTTTTCCCATTCTTTGTTTATTCAGACCATGTTGACCTTGTACCATGGTATATCCCATACTGATTAGTGATCATTGTAGGTTTATAGCTTAGTCTTTAACTCCCTCTGTACATGTAATAGGGAATTAACAAATTGGTGGGGGCAAATATTCACTTAGCTCCAACTGGACCTGTAGTCTTTAATTGGCTTTGCTTAAACTTAACTTTTTAATTTTCTAAGCTTGGTTTTGGCACTTTCTCTATAGGCTTCCTGGCATGGATTCAACATGGCTTAGATCTATGTAGGTGAAAACATTGAACTCATTGTCAAAGAAATTCCAACCAGGATGGCCAAATTGATAACACGATTGCCATTACTAATGCACTATTTATATATTTGAAGAACTTAAAAATAGATAACAAGCATGTTGGGTCTAGTTCCATCAAAACTCCAAATCAAATGCAGCCTATATAGGACCAATTCATCAGCAATGGAATCACATATTTCTATTTAACTCATAATACTAGATAATGTTTAGAGTGGTTGGTAATTGTCAAAACAAAGCAATCAAAAGTGGACTGGAATTTGAAAAACTTCTAGAGGTTAAAGTCCCTTGATCTTTTGTTTAGTATTTGGAAGAATATGAGATGTTACAAATGACATGCCAATCCCTGCCTAGCACTGGCTAATAGAATTATTTAAATCCTTAAAATACAATATCTCATGGTCCTCATCACCTTATGGACAGAGGGCAGATCCTAATGACAATTCTTAGATTAATTTAAGGCTGGAATTGTCAAGGTACTGAGGTCTATTGCTTAAGGCTGGATAGGATATGTGCCATACGAAGGATTGTGCCGACAAAGGGTATTGACCAATACAATCTTTTTGCCCTTGATACAGCTACTTTTAGCCTCCAAAATATAGTTTTTGCTGTTTTATTAGATTTTTTTTTCAAGATTTATGCCATGCTTTTGCAAAAAAATATGATTGACATGTTGAAATTATCTTAGTAATGGTTTACTCAGTGTTGAAATCTATCACTCAAGATCTGTCAGAAATTTGTACTTTTTTCATTTCTCTAATTCTGCTCCATAGAAACTTGCAACACAACTTTTTTCAGTTGTTTGGTAGCTAATATGCAGACCATGTTAGCAAGTACAGTCAAGACCTTAATAATGGAGTATTGCATATATTAGTTATCTGATGAACCTTCTTTGATCCAAGTGATCCTGATCCAAGTGACTAAGTCAAGGTTCTTTCATCTAGCTGAGCTTGGTCTAAGTTCCAGATTGGCTACTGAAACCAAAGCTCATTGAGATCCTATGCTTTGATGTGTGGGAAAAAGATACACAGGACCATTTTGATTGCTCTTTAATGTGTTTCGAGCACTTAATGACCTTGTAAATGGAAATTTCAAAACTGACTATAAGCTTTGAAACTAGAAGATAAGTTTTTAGCCTAATAAAATTTATAGTGGTTAAATGTAAGATTGTGGCCATGTATAATTTAACCTTTTTACTGAACTACATATTCGAAGTGATCTGCAAATCCAACAACTTATGCAATATTGTAGAGTTAAAAATAATGATTCTTTAGATGTTTTAAAACCTAAATAGTTATCTGAAATGATTGCTTTGTTTTTTCCCTTGTTTTTCTGGTATAACAGATGGCAGCTTGTATATTGCCACTCCTGTTGACCCTATTTTCATCCTCTTGCCAGTTTTTGAGGCTGCCCGTATGATGGTAAATGCAATACAAACTTTGAGATCTTTAGCCTAAGTGAAATATTACAGTGTTTCTTATGCCATGTTGGAGTTATGCCTCCTAACTGATCATTAATGAGAAACTAAACTAGACTTTATCTTGTTTTTGAGATTTTATTCTCGACCTGCATATCTTTTGCTTATGATTCATAATGCTTCTATTTGCTTTAGGATGCATAATATGTTAGGTTACTAATGTAAAACATAATAAAGCAACCATATGTGTTTTTCTTCTGAGTTAAAATTTAAATTGAAGTAGCAAAATGGATTTATATTGACAAATTTATATTTGAATATTTATAATACATTATTACATTCGTTATGCACAAGCTGTATTGTGTATTGTGCTAGCTGTAAGTACAAGGAGAAAGCTGACCCCATATGATTAAATGTCGTTCAAAGATAGTATCAATATTCTTTTTTCCTTATTTTCTGTACCTTGCATTCCTTTCTTTGACTAATAAAAGTAACTTGTTGATGGTGGATGTTGCATAAAAAACTCATTTTGATTTTACAAGAAAAGGTCATTTTTTTGGCAAAAGGATAGACATTCAGGGATTCCTCAAATGATTTTGCCCTGGATCTAAGTACAAGACAGTTGAATACAAACGTGTATCAGTCATCGGATATTCAATTTTGGATCTGGCACAGATACAGATAATTCATCTTAATGGAGATACATATACTGTTGTGCTTTTAGATTTCTGATACTGATACTGGTCTTTGCTTATAAATAGGATTATTTAAGTTTTTCTCAGCGAGATTTGAATTTGAATGTGGTTTTTCTTTTATATAATTGTTATGGACATGGGTAATCTGTATGTACACAATAAATTTAGTATTCCTGAAGACCAAACCATCACTAGATTTCTAGACTTCTCTCTTATTCCCTTTAGATCTACCCATCCCTTTTTGCATCAAGCAACCTTTTATTTCATCAACATGAAAGGTTTATGCCTACAAGAAAGGTGCACTAGGCATCTTGATAACCTGTCCATAGGACACATTTGTATCTAAACCATTTACACATATAGATGGTTTATTTCTTATATTAGATTGTTATTAATGCTCATTTATGCTTGGTATGGTGGTTGATATTACGCGATATTGTCGTTAAGACACCGTATTTATTAGTTTAAATATCCAACTTCTTAAAAAATAAAAACATGTAGAAAGTAACGAGTCAGGTCGAATCCACGGAAAAGGCAATGTTTTGATTAGATAACTTTGATTTTATAAAAGAAAAGAAAAGAAAGATTTGAGAAAGAAATTGAAATCAAAAAACAAAAATTAAAAGTGTTGAAAAGTAACTTGGTACTAAGATCTACTATCTAGATCTTAGCTTCTATTTGTAATAAAATTAAAAAACAAAGATTTAGAGAGCATAAAAATAAATTTTGGTACTAAGATTTACTATCTAAATTTTAGCATCTACATGCAATAAAAATAAAGAACAAAAATTTAAAGGGCATGAAAATAAATTTTGCATTAATTAAAAGTTAGAATTTAAATACAAGAAAATTAAAAAGAACAAGAAAGTAAATAAAAACTAGAAAGAGAATAAGCAAAGCTGTAACAAAGGTTCAAAAGTTGATTGGTGCAGCATTGTCGGGAAGATGGTTGATGACCTCTCCTTCAAACTTCTTAGAGCATGTAGGCTTCCTCGTCTTCTTCCTCTTTAGATCTTGATCTTGATCTTGGATTGGTGTTGGCATAAAAATGGCATAGAAAACAAGCTCTTCTTCTTAGCACCTTTTGCCTCGAAGTAGCCCTTAACCCAAGCATTGCCTCCCACCCTATATCGTACCCCTTTCTTCAGATCAAAGATCATTGTTTTGTTCAGCTTAGGGTGATTAAGTAGAGTGGAGAGGATGTTCTGCGAGGAATTCAAGTAAAAGCCGGATTACAACTCTAAACAAATCAAATAGGGTGCTGCCTGTTGATATAATCAATCCTGAATCGCCACAGCTGTCTGATCAACATCAAATGCCCATCACCCAAAAAAACATTGTTCAATGCTCAAATTAAGTCGGCAGTTGTTCTGGCCGTTCGATCGCATTTTTGATCATCGTTTTCGATTGTTAGATTGTGCAAAAGAACCTGGAGAAGTTTGAATAGTCCTGGCATCTGTTTTGACCATTAGATCTTGCAGGGGAATGATTTGGACCGTTGGATTGCACTTGAGAATGGGCCACCACCGCAGCATATGGTATGGAGGGATTTGGACCATCTGATCGGCTATTTAGAATGATTTCGGCCATCCGATGGTGCAAAAACCATCCTGCCTGCCTGTGAAGTCAAACCAACGCGCGTCTTTATATTTTTCTTTTCGAAAAGAAACTTTTGTTTCTTTAAAATGCCATATACATCCTTTATGATTTCCTAAATAGTGTCTTCTTTTATTGTAATGCCACATGCATCATTTATTTCATGCCAGGATTGCACTCCATTTTAAATATTTTTTTCTTCCAATTTTCATCTTTTTAATCTATGAATCGAGCTCTTTACATTGACGATTATTTTTTCTACAAAAGATAAAAAGAAACATCAATTCTTAAAGAATAAAAATAAATTAGCTTGCAAATTAATGCTTTTGTTAACATGTTTATGGTATTTATCACACCTTCCAATTTGAACTTTGCTTGTCCTCGAATGAAAGAATTTAGTTTTAGATATCTTTTAGCTTAGAGTTTTGAATTTTATCTAGCAATTTTCGAAAGGCCCATTGATGTTCGGTAGAGTGTAAATGAGATATGTCATCGGGGTATTAGTACCTAACCAATATGAAAATTAAGTGAAGAACATTGAATCTTTTCTGAATTTTTTCTAAATTGCCCCTACCTTTATCTTTAAATCATCTAACTTTCATATGGGCAAATATACTGTTATTTCCATCCTTCATTTATTAATTTTTTATTCACATTGTCCATTTTTTGATACGAATATCATTGCTTACTTAGGTAACGAGACCCAGTTACTCGGTAGAAAATCTATATTTCTTTTTAAATTTCTTTAACATTGTACTACTATTGAATGTTTTAACCTCTTAAGCTTTCTATTTGATCCATGTAGCGAGTTTTGGGCCAATGACTCTCAAACCAATTGGCTTTAGGGCACTAGGTATAAAATACCCCTCGGGCATATTAGCTCGAATCAAACAGGCTATGAGTTAAGACTAGATTTATAACGAGTTTCTTTGCTCTTCACACCTTTGACACGAAACTCAATGCTTAGGCAAAGAAGCACGGTTACTCAGTGAGAAGTATTTGAAAATTATTTTATTTTAAAAGTGATTTTTATGAAGAAACATATAGTTATCCTACACAAGCCCATAAAAAGTAAACTCTTCTTTGATGTTGGTAGAAAAAATCAAAAATACTCATGGAAAAATTGTTTATGTTCTAGACTTAACTCTTTATTGAGTTTTTTTAATACTTGATCCCTCAGTATCTCACAAACTATCTGATCTATGCATTAATTTTCTTTTTCAAAAAAAATACTTGGTTCAATTTGATTCTTAAGTGTAATCGGATGCCTAAATATTAAATACTAACTTCTTTGACGATTTTTTTTTAAATTTTTATTATTCTCCCCCCAAGTTAATTGACATTGTCCTCAATGGAGAAAGAAAAATAAAGGATGTAATAAAGGATAGGAAAGAATACACCTCACTCAATGTGTTTTTGGTCCAGCATGGTCTTGAAGCTTCGGCTCTCCATCCAACTTATTTAATATAGTTCTCACTGAAGTAATTGAAGTAGAAACCTAAATAAACTAAATGGAGAAATAAAATTAAACTGCAAAGATGTGGGTTGCCTCCCAGAAGTGCTAAGTTTAATATCTTGAGCCAGACTTCATGATTCTACCTATCCCATGTTGAATATTGGATTGACAAATTCCAATGATTTTGGATTGCCAATCTCAGGAAGATGGCTTGCAATCCCTTTGTTAATAAATTCCATCAACTTGTTGCTAATTACACCATTCTTAGATCCTTGTTTGTCAAGAAATTTTTTTATTTGTTCTTCTAAAATGCTCATGAATTAAGTTTTTAAGTTAGGAGTTAAGTCTAATGCAATGGATATCAGAAGGATGTCATTCGGTTCTAAACATTCATACTCAGATGTGACTAAAGACAGCTTCAGTTCTGGAGGTAGATTAATATGAACTTGCTTAAATAATTTCAGTGGCTCCTTGTTGCATGCCTCTTGCTTTTTGTGGGAAGAACTAGCTTCTAGGGTTGAAGGGAATGGGACTCTAGGTTTATAGGTCTAGGGTAAATCATCTGCTTTCTTCTTCCCCTTGTCTGTCTCACTTAGATTGAAACCAGCATCAGTATCAGTTCCAGGCTTAGGTTCTTCTATATGGTTAGTTTCAATACTAACCTCTTCTTCTATGTTTTTATTTTGGCTAGCATCAGTACTAGCCTCTCTCATCTGGTCTTGATATGGATCTTTAAGAATCTTACCACTTCTAAGTTCAGAAATTGCTTTGGCATTTTCAAATTGAGGATTCTTGGGTGAGACGTTGGATTGATGACTAGGTCTAGGTGGTTGGTGGACATTAGGTGGATTGTTTCTAGGATTTGCTATCTATTGGCTCGACAATTGACCAGGTTCTCTCCTCATGGTGGACTTAGCTAACTGTCCTATTTATACTTCTAACCTGACGATGGATTCCTATTGAGTCAAAATCAGTTGTTGAAGTTGGTTAAATCTATCGTCGACTAGATTAGTCTGCTAAGAAGGTGGGTATGATGGCTGCTTGTAATATGGTGACTGGGTAGACTGATTAGGCTAACTTCTATTATAGGCATAATTCTGGTATTGGGGCCTATTTTGGAAGTTTTGCATTGGGAGAAGTTGGATCTCTGCCCGAGTCTGTTGAGGTCTCCAAGAAAAATTGGGATGGTTCCTCTAATCTTGGTTATATGTGTTTGAGAATAGATCATTAACTGGCTTGGAGTAACCTTGTGTAGCTTGGACTTGTTCTTGGATGAAAGGTGGAAACTGTGCAGCTGTGAGACATTCACTCATATGACGGGCTGGGTTAGCATAGATTGAATAAATCTCCTAATAATTAGGTGATATGTATTGTGCAAAAGATTGTTGACTTAGGGTTAGGAATTGATCTTATTGTTGGGCAAGAAGGTCAATTTTATTTAATTTTTAAGCTATCAGGTTCAAGTCAGTCTTAGAACTAGATTTTGGATGTTTAAATTCATAGATTTCTGCTCGCTTTTAGTGAAGAATCGACCTTTCATAGGAAGATAATGAAGCATGATTGATCGAGTTTTTACTCAAGATTTCAAACAAGGCATAAGTTTCGTCCTCACTCTTGCTCATGAATACACCTCCACAAGATGCATCTATCATCTATCTATATTAATCTCTTAAACCCTCATAAAAGCTTGAATAATTTGCCACTTGGATAGACCATGGTGTGGATATTTCTAAGAAGTTTCTTAAGTTTCTCCAATGACTCGTGAATTTGTTCTCTTGGAAGTTGAGCAAATCCAGTGATGGCTTGCCTTATAGTGTTGGTTCGACCTATGGGATAAAATTTCTTAAGAAATTCATGTTGCATTTTAGCCCAAGTTTGGATTGGTCTCCTAATTATGCCAAGCCAATACTTAGCTTTGTCCTTTAATGAAAAAGGGAACAAGGTCAGTCTAAGGACATCATCAGTAAAACTTTGGATCTTAACTATAGAATAGATTTATAAAAACTCATCTACATGCTTGTAAGGATCTTTATTGATGTTCTCATATAAAGATGGGAGCATCTGAATTATGGTCGACTTGATCTCATAATGGCTTAAAGGAATATCAAGTGGATACAAATCGATGGGTTATAGGTGGAAGGAATAAAGTATTTCTTCATCTGCCTAGGTGGTTTTCCAGGATTTTCAGCCATTTGATTATTTGGTTTAATGTGGATCAGCCATTCAATTTCAGGATTGGGTTCAACTAGATCAGTAAATAGCAATCTCCTACCGTGCATGTACTAGTGCAACCCTAATGTATGGTTCAGAATTTTTTTATTTTTTGGAAGAAAAGAGAAGAGAAAGGAGAGGGTTCTAAAGATGAGTCCTAAGGAGTCCTAAATCTAGAGACGAAAGAGAAGAGTGCTTTAATTAGATTTAAATTTTAATAACAAGCAAGTTATAAATACAATTAAAACTCTACTTAGGATTTGCTTAGATCCAAACAACTCCTAACTACTAAGATCACCTTTAAGCCCTCCAAGCATAAGATCAGCCACTCAATTAGCCAGGTAAGTATAAGGTTGGTGGAGGTTCTTCCGTTGCTTTCTTTAGACACCAATTAAATTGGCCAGATAAGCTAACAGAACCAATTAAATAACCATCTCCTTCGGGACGTAGTCCCTGAACCACTTTTCTTAGACACTAGTCAAACTGACTAATTCTAATCCGGTCCAACTCTTAGGGTTCCTTGTCCTAGCTCGTTCGAGTTCCTTAAGAGTTAATGTCTAATTGATTTTAAATTAAAGGTTTAGGTCAACGAGAATGAAAGGTTGTGATTTTTGGACCAAGGAAGGTGATGAAATCCCCACCTTATCTTGTTAATAGGATGTTGCCCTTAAGTTGATTTAAGATGAATATGCACAATCAATTTCAAACACGAGGTTTTATGCAACTAAATTAGATACATGAAACTAACTAAACTTGAAAGGTTCATCTTGTCTCCAGCAATCACCAAAAAAAAGAAAATCTAAATGAGGGATGCTGTAAGCAATTAGGGTTTCTACTCTTGTCATTAATTTTTTATTAGATTTAAGTGGGTTATTTTTAAATTATTTTGAAAAGAAAGCAACTAATGCTAAAAAAGAAGAGGTCTAGGGTTTGGATTGATCTCATCAAGCAAAATTGGAAGCTTTCTTCCTTCCCTTATTTTTTTGTTTTCTTCTTTTTCTGCAAAGAAAATAAGAAAAGTTAGTAAACTATATTCACAAAAAAAAAAATCAAAGAAATAAAAAATTTTAACGTTCGTGCCTTCTCCGGCAACAATGCCAAAAATTTGATATTATACGATGTTGTCATTAAGACACCGTGTTTATCAGTTTAAATATCTGACTTCTTAAAAAATAAAAATATATAGAAAATAGTGAGTCGGGTCGAATCTACGGAGAAGGCAGTGTTTTAATTTGATAACTTTAATTTTATAAAAGAAAAAAAGAAAGATTTGAGAAAGAAATTGAAGTCGAAAAATAGAAATTAAAAGTGCTAAAAAGTAACTTGGTACTAAGATCTACTATCTAGATCTTAGCTTCTACTTGCAATAAAATTAAAAAACAAAGATTTAGAGAGTATAAAAATAAATTTTGGTATGAAGATCTACTATCTAGATCTTAGTATCTACATACGATAAAAATAAAGAACAGAAATTTAAAGGGTGTGAAAATAAATTTTGCATTAATTAAATTCAAAATTTAAATACAAGAAAATTAAAAAGAACAAGAAAGTAAATAAAAACTGGAAAGAAGATAAGCAAAGCTGTAACAAAGGTTCTAAAGTTGATTGGCGCAGCCTCATCAAAAAGATGGTTGATGACCTCTCTTTCTTCCTTCAAACTCTTCAGAGCATGCTGGGCTTCCTCTTCTTCCTCTTTGGATCTTGATCTTGATCTTGGATTGGTGTTGGTGTGAAGATGGTGTAGAAAACAAGCTCTTCTTCTCAGCACCTTTTGTCTTGAAGCAACCCTCAACCCAAGCATTGCCTCCCACCCTATACTGTACCCCTTTCTTCAGATCAAAGATAATTGTTTCGTTCTGCCTGGGGTGTTTAAATAGAGTGGAAGAGGACGCTCTGTGAGGAATTCAAGCAAAAGCCAGATGACAACTCTAAAACGAATCAAATAGGGTGCTGCCTGCTGATAGAATCAATTCTGGATTGCCATAGCTGTCTGATCAGCATCAAACATTCGAAAAATCACCCAAAAAACCACTGCTCAATGCTCAGATTAAGTCAGCAACTGTTCTGGCCGTTCGATCGCATCTGATTGTCGTTTTCAGCCATTAGATTATGCAAAAGAACCTGGAGAAGTTTGATAGTCCCGGCATCCGTTCTGACTGTTAGATCTTGCAGGGGAATGATTTGGACCATTGGATCGCGCTTAAGAAGTGGGCCACCACCGCAGCATATTGTATGGAGGGATTTGGACCGTCCGATTGGCTGTTTAGAATGATTTCGGCTGTCCGATGGTGCAAAAACCACCCCGCCCACTTGTGAATTCAAGCCAGCACGCGTCTTCATATTTTTCTTTCCAAAAAGAAACTTTTGTTTCTTTAAAATGCCGCATACATCCTTTATAGTTTCCTAAATAGTGTCTTCTTTTATTGTAACGCCACATGCGTCCTTCGTTTATTTCACCGAGCTCAGTTTTAAGTTTGATTTTCTTCCAATTTTCATCCTTTTAATCTATGAATCGAGCTCCTCACATTGGCTATCATTTTTCCTGCAAAAGATAAAAAGAAAATTCAATTTTTAAAGAATAAAAATAAATTAGTTTGCAAATTAATGCTTTTATTGACATCTTTATGGTATTATCAGGTGTTGATCTTATCTTGCTAATGATAATATGCATTTTCACCATATGTTAATATAAATTTTTGTTCAAATAATATTTAAAATTTGTATTCATATTGAATAATCAAATGCTAATTTTTATATAAATGCAGAATATCCAACTGGTAAATTACTTGTATCCCTACTTTGATACCTTAAATTCATGGTTGCCTTAAATTGTCAAAAGTATTAGCTCTGAAACTCATGCCCTAAGTGAAAATCTGACCTTGCTTATATCAGTAGTGAAGGAAAATCCTGATTTCCCAGTCCAGGTTCGTCCAGATCTGATCAGATCAAGAGATATATTTCAAAATTTTTTCTCTTGATCCCAATCAGATCTTGATATGTTTTAGATCTGATTCTTATTATTTTAATAAATAAAATAAAATAAGATAAATTAAATCAAATTTAATTTACCTGATTTGGGTAATTCTATTACCCTGTAGATGATCCTGATTGCAGCGGAAGGTTCTGGATCTAGCCACGCAAGCGCCTGGCCTCTACCGATATCCACTTGGGTTGGATCTGGAGATCCTCTTCTTCTCTATCACGCCTCCAAAAATCAGATCTGGATCTGATCTGGAGGATCTTCAAAACTCCTTTTGAAGATCAGCAGTCGTCCTTTGCAGCAGTGCAGCCTTCTTGCTTTTGATCGCCTTTCTTTTGATCTGAATCGCACCAACCTAAATCCAAAACTCTTTTGGACGTGGAGAGCAAGGAGGAGAAGTTTAGGCGTGGAGGAAGGAGGGGAGAGGCAGCCTTGGGGCGTGGGAAATCTCTCTAATTGCATTGGAATCTGAGTTGGGCGCAGGGTCTTATTTATAGACTAAGCTTGTGATCCAACTCCTCTTCCTCCCAACCAATCACAACCCTTTGTGAAATCAGATCTAAATCTGATTGGTTGGAATAGAGACCCCTGGATTCCTCCTTAGAGGGCACCTAAGACCAGTCAAACTGGATTCTTAGTAGAACTCTGATTGGAATCCAAAAGGGAGGTGGAGTCCTTGTCGAACAAGGACTCCTAGGCGCCTCCAACTTGGGCACACGCCTAGGGTGGCGTGCGCCCTTCCTCCTTGCCAGGTTCTGGCAGGGGGACAGGCCCCCACCAGCTCTCCAATAGGTGCATGACATGTGGTCAAAAGTCAAAGTGTCAATGGTCAACATTTGACCAGTCAAAGGTAGACTTTTGACCAAAGTCAAAGAACAAGAAATGGCAGGTGACCAAAAATGGCAGGTAATGTCTTACAAAATAAGACAACCTTTTCTAACTTGGACAACCTCCAGTCAGACCATATGAAGGCCTCTGATTGAGCACAAACTCCTTTGGCTCAGTCAGGACAACTTATTTATGATAGTAAAAGAAGAACGTTAGGTTCAATCGAGTGCTAGCACGATTTCCTTGAACCTAATTGAATCTCATTCAGATCAATTGAACTAGATCAGTTCAATTGATGATCACCAGATTCAAACCCTTGTTTGTGTGACCCAGTTAGGTTCAGTTCTGTATGGTAATGGGATATGTCATGATCTCTATCATCGACATCATCGAAACTCCTTTCGATGGATCAGAACTCTTCTGATTCGAACAGCTAGAATGATCGATCATCTAAATCATTCTAATTGCTCCCAAAATCCACCAGTGACACCTAGCAGTATATGGTGGCAACCCATCAGAGCTGAATGCGAACCTCTTGGTGCAGCTACCTGTGTGATTAAGTTCTTCTATCTTGAGCCCCGATCAGATTAGGGTTAAGGTAAACTCGTCAAACCCTAGTCTCTGTCATATGATGTAATCATTCGATTCGAGTCCAATGTGAAAATCTAAATAGAAACTCTTTCTATTATTTCACTCTGCCATGGCCATGGGCTTCAGGACTTGATTCTCATGATTCATCATAGGGCTGCTCCTCTACCACCGAGGTAGATAGATTCCCATCTTGATGCAATCCAGTTCCTACAATGAACATGCTATAGCCAACATACACCTCAGGGTTCCATATGGCTAGGAGACCGAGTAATGGTGTAGTCAAACTATAACACCCTCAAGGTGAACTGCCGATGCATCTCAGGTCAAAGAACCAGACACACTACTGCAGCATCGAGTCAGTCATTGACGAGAAGGTAGACTTCCTAATGACTACTCGAGGTGGTCACGCTCAGTGCCCTCGTTCTCTAACGAGTATCTGTACTTTCGCTCCGGTGTCTCCACACCGTAGACTCAAGACTCATCTACTAAAGAGAAGCGATCGTACACCAACCTTCTGGATCAATCACCATCCTCGTGATGATCCTATGGTCGGGAGCTGTTTATGAGTTAATAATGATTATTCATGTCTTAAATTTTCAACTCTTGAAAATATGAATTATCATTACCATTAACTCAAAGGATGTATCACAGACACTAAATACACAGGTGTGATAGAAAATAATCCATTTTATTAATTATAGTCAAAATTACAATTTTGCCCCTAGAAGTGTATTACAAGTGTCAGCCAATTCTGGCTTCTAGGGCACATATATCTAACAAGTAGCACTTGTGAAGAACCGATTAGAAATAAATACAGAAGAAAATAAAAATAGATTAAATAATAAAGTTAGAATAGAAGAAATGGAAGAAGGGAAAATGACGATTGGAAGGAGGGAAGATGAGGCATACAAAAGTACAGCTACCTAAGTAGGTTGTCCTCTTTCTTGTTAAATTAGTATGAGGACAAGGAATTTGTCATCCTGAACATTGTAGCACCCCTGAACTGAGAGGGTTGATGCAAACATCTGTTGCATGACAAGGGTAAATTTTGATACATGCATAGCGATACACATATTGTACAGCCGTGATTGTTATCATGATTGTTGATACTGATAAATGGTAGCAGGATATTTGTTCTTATGATTGGAAAGGAGAATATAATGAAGTTTTTACGAAATGAAATATTGTCAAGAAGTGGAAAAGGGTGTTAAATTTCTATAAGAGTGAGAAATTGATAGAAAATGACTAATGTGCTTATGTGGTGGTTAGCTTGTTAATTCCTCATTTTGACCTGGATGGTGAGAGGAAGTAGGCTTGATCATTGGTTCTGGGGTTTGGAGAATGATGAAGGTTGTCTAAGAGTATGGTGATTGTATATTCTTAATTTGTCTTTTGTTATCTTTCCATGCTTCCTATCATCAACAAATTTTTCTCTACACTCTTCTATTTTCTGTTTTCTGTTTTCTTTTTTCCTTTTTCCCTTTGCATGATTGCACCTTTGTATGGGCCCAAAAGACATTATTCTGGAGAACTAGGACAGACCTATGGCCATCCAGTGTCATGTAGTATCTGTAGTTGTCTGTTTATTCTGTAGTGGAAATGTATTTTATTTGCTTCAAGCATATAAAGTCATACCTAGCTGTGGAGGTTGGAACTAATGTACTTACTGATTTTGTCATAAAATGATTGAAATGCTTTGCCTTTTTGAATGTAATATTCATGCAGATTAACTTCATAGTATTGGGTTTATCTTTACCACTTGGATGTAGTTCATTGCTGTAAGCAATAATTTGCAACATATTGGACTTTCTAATTGTTCATCATACATGTGTTTGTGATAAAATATATTTTATTTTTAATTCTCATTTTTCAGATACAGAAGGGGAATGATCAAGGAATGTTTAGGCAGTTAGATGAAATCTTATATGTTGATGGATATCCAGGCTATCAGCACCTGATGTCTGTAGCAGAAGATTCTATGCAGCTAGTTTGTGAAGTGAAAGGTAATTGTCTTGTATCTGTTCTTAGAATATTTATTTTATATTTTGACATGCCTTTCATTTTTATACTACATGTTAGTTCATTAATGAATTTTAATTTGGTCTTTTGATGTGTTAATTAATTTGAGTAGCTTATTTACTCCCTGAATCTTGGTCATCTGTAATGTGATATATCCGGAAAACATTTATGATTGGAAAAGTAGAACACTGAATGTTGAGGTGGTTATATGTGTCCTAATTTGTGTAAGTGAAAGGTGATTGTCTATTCTCAGAACATTTATCTTATAGTTTTTACTACTTTCCATTTTACGCTAGATGTTAGTTTATTAGTGAATTTTAATCTGGTATTTTGATGCATTAATTATTTATGTGGCTCATTTACTCACGGAACCTAGGTCATCTGTAAATTGGAAAGGGCAACACTGGATGTTGGGATTGTTATATGAGTCTTTTGTTTCTTAAACCAGGGAAGACTGTAAATCATGGTTTGAGCATTTATTTCCAGGATATGGTAAAGCATTTACCATTTAATTAAATTAAACATTCCCAATAGTACTATTGATATGAAAGAATCTTACATTGAATCTTCAATTAAGATTTGTGTTCATGTTGAAGGTTTTTTCTTTTTTCCAGTTTCTTTAAGTTGTTAAGTTCAGCAATCTTACAGTTTCTAATATGCTTCAAGTTATGATCTGTTCAGTAATATACTTTCGTTTTGTATGTTTCAATATGATTATGAGATTATCATGTTTGATCAACAGTGATAGTCGAAACTTAGGATTTAAATACGTTCAGTTTTTTGGTTTGTGACTCCAAAGATGCAGAATGTGATTGGAAGAGCCTATAAGGATGGAATTGTATATTACCTTGATCTAATTGTTTCAAATCTGTGCATCTTGCATCAGTTATGCATTCTAGGGTATTAAACTTCTTGGATGTTCTTTGTTGGTAAACCTGAAGTGTCTTGTATAGTTTTCTCAAGACTCATATTCTAGGAGTGGCAACTAGGAAAGCACCGTAATTGTTTATGTTTAGAGAAGGTAGCGACAAGGAGGTCCCATTCACATTAAACTGCTCGGGTACCTGGGAGATTTGATTGATACCTACATTGGGAGATCAGTATCATCCTATTTTAGAATTTTCATATCTTTTTCAAATTTTATATTGCTATTAAGAAACTTGGTTTGTGATTTTCAGGAATAATTTTCTTCCAGTGCCATCAATTTTTTTTTAATATTTTTTTATCAAAAGTTGTATTGAGTACTCCCACACCCAAAAGGGATAAAAATGCTAATTATAGTCCCTGGCCTTGTAGAGAGCGTTGTTTCAGAGCACTTGATGCACAAGCAAATGACCTCAAAATATTTTTGGTTTCTATGCATTTATGATGATGCGCATCATATTGAAAGTGTGGATCTTTCATTAAGAATGTCAACTGATTTTGCATCAGCAAGATAGAGGCCTGAAACCTACTCATGGTTTGAACTTTGAAGTCACTCTTTCTCTCTCTATGCAAATAGAGAAATGTACACTCATACATATTTATAATATATGCATGTGAACACGTGTATATTCTTCTCACTAGTGACCATATGTTATTATTTTACTTGTACTAGCATACTTAGGCATATTCAATGCTGTAGAGAAATCTCTACCATAGTAAAAATGAAAATTTTGAAATCTGCTAATATTCTATAGAATCTGTCATGTTTTATCCCGAAAATACCCATGTACTCTTTGTATAATGCATAAAATATGCCAATTGCTGATATTTTGGACTTGTTGCAAGTCCGATCCGCTCTTGCATTGTAGAAATCAGTCACATTGGAATTTATTCGAAATCAAATAATTGTTGAAAATAGATATTTGGAAGGATTTTGGAAATCTAATTTAGGTGAGAAAAACTTCTAGATTTTTACTTATAATAGTAGGATTGAAATTGGATTGGATGCAGATCAGATACTAGTATATTCATATCCATATTTGTTTTGTCCGATGAATACAGATATGGATATGAATGTTAATCATATGCAAAACTTTATATCCATATTTATTTTAAATGGATACGGTTATAAATCGGATACTAAAAGCATGAATATAAATACGAATATAACTTGGATAATTAAACTTTATGACCATATAATTGAAGAAAGTACCAAATAGATAATGAATCAAGCTAATAGCATATTAATATAGTCTTTGTTTTTATTAGAAGTTTATGAGTGCTATATAAAATTAAATAGGAATACAAATAGAATTGGATTTTTGGATATAAATTATGTAGTTGTTTATCCATATCCATATCCATTTTTCTTTGATAGATATGGATACGGATATAGATATTACTCAGATGCTCGAATTTCTATCTATTTTCGGATAGATTCAGATTCGAAAATAAATCTGCATAAATATTATCCAATCTACTTTCACCCTATATGATAGAGTTAGAAAATTCCAATCTATAATGAGGTGAATAATTTTTAGGAAATCTACATCAGTTTTTAAAAAAATTCTATGAATCTTCCACATTTTGGGTTAGGCAAGTAGTTTTACAAAATTTGAGGCCACATGATATTAGGAAGGATATTGTGGCAGAAACAAAAAAGTTTCATTAACAGCTACTAAAAAAATGTTAAAGAGATGTTTTTAGAAAATTCATTGAAAATCAAATAATTTTAGGGTGCCTGTTGAAATTGTATAAATCAGTGATATTTGGAAGGATGTGAAAGAAGAATATTTTTTAGGGAAATCTTTCCAAAACCCTATTTCTTCAATTCCCTTTTATTAGCTAGTAAAATCTCTATTATTGTTTAAAAGAGTTTCGAAATCTTGGAATATTCAGTCGAGATTCTGTACGTCATTTTTTAATTCTGAAAATACTCTTATACTCTTCGTATAATTCATAAAATATCACATCCCCTGATATTTTGTATTTGTATAAAATCCCTCCGCTTTAAAAGTTCCAAAAACCAGTCATACTTGGAATCTTTTCGAAATCAAATAATTATTGAATGCTGATATTTGGAAGGATTTTGGAAATCAAATATAGGCGAGGAAAATTCCAGATTTTTTATTATGATAGAGTTGGAAAACTTCTATATTTCAGATTGGATGAGTAATTTAAGGAAAACTAATTTCCGTTGATCAAATTGTAAACCTTCAAGTTTTCCAATTAGGCGAATTGTTTTAGGATGCTTTAGGCAGACTGCTGGAGGTTATAAAGAAATTCTTTTTGTAATTTTGTTGAAAATTGAATGAGTTACGCCGCTTGTCAACATTCTATAAACCAATGATATTTGGAAGGATACCTGAAAGGGGAACATTTTAGAAAATTCTAATCCCTTCGTTGGCATGTGAAATATTTCTAAATAAGGAGGATTTTTACTCGAAATAAAACAAATTTGGTGTGTCCACGGAAGAATTTTAAAGATTCTAATTTTCCCAAATTTTACTTCAGCTATTTAAAAACAAGATTCAATAATTAAAAATCAATAAAAATAAATTTATTTCAGTAGTTTTAATGCATGTGACAGTATGCTAGTTTTAGTAAATAAAAAATCAAGATTTGGATCACAAAAAGCAAATCATAACTTTTGTTATAAGAAAAATTATTTCTCGTTGTATTTGAACTTAAATGTAGTTGGAGAGTCTATGAAAGTGGAATTGGATCTGCAAGAATAACATTATGCTGTGGCATTCCCCACTCGCTCCCTCCCCCCCACCCAACATCCAAAAAAAAAAAAATGCATCAATAGATTTATTCATTTCATCTCATGAGACAGTGTACAAATGAGTAAAATCAAAAATCATGTAGGAGCTTATGTGATTGTCTACATACTTATTGGTATTTTTTATAAATCTCGATATTAGAACAAGATTGCAAGCAACAAATACATTCCAAAATATGAAATAGTCAAAATAGTTGAAAACGAAGTCTTTTAGTATGAAATGTCCTATGTAAAAAATAAGTTTATTGTGAGAAACCTTGCAATGCAGTGAAAATTTCACTTTCGTGGCCTTGCAATTGATTTATCTGCACTGTGATAAAAAATTTATAACATGGATAGCAAGTTCAGTAATTTTGTATAATAAGAGGACAATAAATAAAGTTTAAAAACATAACTTTAACTTACTGGAATACAATGATACAATATGATTAAGTTGGTTAAATATCTATAGAAGAGATAGCTTATATACCAAGTACCTAAGGTGAACTGAGAGAACAATTTGTGAAAAGATAGGAAACAATTTCTATTTATTAAAGAATCCAAAATAAAATTTAGAAAAATGCATTTAGTAAATTTTTCCACATACTAATAATTTAAATAATTATATTATTAAAATTCTTTCCTGAATAAAGGGATTGAAGGGAAACAGAAAATTGGTGAGGAAAAATCCATTCCATTTATTTCAATAACTGAAATAAAATTTGGAGGAAAAAACTTTCTTGAACACACCAAATTTTTTTGATTTTAAGTAAAAATCTTGCCTATTAATAAATATTATACTCGCAAATAAAGGGATTGTAGTAAAAATGGTTTTGGAAATTTTTTTCTGAAAAATATCTCCTTTTCTAACATCCTTCCAACTAATAATTTTAACAAGCGGCCAAAAATCATTAATTTTAAATAAACCACGTAAAAAATTTTTCATTCTACATATAAAAAAATTATTATCCTTGTCAGAAATCTGGAAGGTTATGGAATATTAACAGTCAGCACAAAGTCCCTGAAATTATTCACCTAGAAGTTTTGCAACTCTCGTAATTAGAAATTTGGAAGTCTTCTTCGCCTAAATTTGGTTTCCCAAATCCTTCCCAATATTGGTTTTTGAAAATTATTTGATTTCTAATATATTCCAAATTGATTGATTTATGGGATTTTGTATAGATTCAAATTATCAACAAATAAAGTATTTTATATATTACACAAAGATCAAGAGTGTATTATGGGGATAAAAATAATAGCCATAATCTGAATGGATGTTCCTAGATCGCAAAGGTCTCATATTTTATATGGTAGAGGTTTTACTTGATCTCGGGAAGGTTTTTCTTAAGCTTTTCCTTTTTTGACATCCTTCCAAGTTGACTCTTTTTTAGAATTTGTACAGAGCGGCCTAAAATTATTCGATTTTGAATAAATTTCCTAAAGAATTTTCTTGAACAAATTTTAACAATTTGACTGTTAATAAAACTGTTATATCCTCCCAAATTTTACTGGTTTAAAGAATTTTAACAGCGAACCTAACATTTGTCATAATTAGAACTCTGAAAGCTTTGCTTAGCTAATCTGATCTCCAAAGTCCTTCCAGATATCCATTGTCTAAAATCATTTGATTTCCAATAATTTTAAATAAAACTGATTTTGGGAATTTTAAGTGTTGGTGAGCTTTCAAATAAATTTGAAATATTAGAAAATGGGTTTTTTTATGTATTATATGAAAAATGGGAGGATAGTTTTGAGATGAACAATGATAGATGAAATCAGGATGGAATGTTCCCATATTTCATAACATTTTTATTTAATGTTGTAGGGTTATATGTTCACTTTATTATCGTGGTAACTCCAAATATGCATCTTTTTAGAAGGAGATGCATGATTTGTAGATCTGGGATTAAAATAAAATGTACAAAATCCATAAGGTGAGTTCATAAATGATAGATATCCAATTTACACTGGCTTGTATACATGCTATAACTTCCATTCTTTCAAATAACTGCTTGTGAAAATACATTCTCTTTTGCAACTGAAAGAGCCAATTGTCTTGGCTGAATAGATTGTATTGTTGTTTAATGCTCCCTTGTGGTTTGACATGTGATGAAACAAAGAAGCTATCTTATTTTGTTGATTTCCTTATTGTCTGTCCTAATACATTGAGATGTAGCTACATGGAGGTAATCTGACTATTACTAATTATTGATGGAATCATGGAATAAAAGTTTTTTTATCACTATATAATAAGGTGATGACCATTTTGTCTTTTTTGGTATTTTTTGCAGAGGTTGGATCTTCAAAGTTTTTCAGGCTTAATGATTCCAAGTTGATAGCTTGGTTGTATCATAAGGTGTGCCTTTTTATTTATTGATCTCCTTTTTTCGTTTTTCTTAGTTGATTCAAATCAGCATCTATCCAATTTAGGTTTAGGTAGATGCCTAGCAATTTATAGAAATAAAGGAATGCAATCTGGTGGGCATTACACTCATCTAATAGAGCCCTTAATGCGGCTATAGAAATACTTTTTTAGAAAAACGACCAGAGCATTTCTAGAAAACTTTAAAATGAAGAAACTTACATTCCTCGTCTAACAAAAAAGAATTCTTTCTTAATAGGTTTTATTGATTCATACATTTATTTTGATTTGTCTCAATTCCTAATGTGAATACTATCTTCTCGTGTTTGTTATGTATAATTATGTGCACAATTGTTGCAAAAGTTTAAAAAGGGAGTAATCATGGATGGTTGAACTGAGCCGAACCGGTTCAAGGTATACCGAATTGATTGGTCAGAGACTAACACAATTCAGCTTATCAATTTGAGATGAATCAGGCATTTCTTAAACCCCCTCCCTCGCATGCCCCACCTTTTTGCATGGGTTGAGTCTCCCTCCTGGTTGCATGGTTTGAGATGATCCAGCTGGTCCTTAGACCCCGGCTTACGATGTTTGAGTGCTCCCCCTCCTAACTTGCAACCCCCCTAGGAGCCACTCCTGATGGTCCAAGAGGATGCTTTCCAGTAAGTCCTCCCTTTATCCCTCCCTCCCTCTCTCTATCTCTCTTGCTTTGACGGTTAGGGTTAGGATCCACACCCCCCCCCCCCCCCCCCCCCCCAATCCTTCCCCTTCCTTTCTCCCTCTCCCTCCCTCTCTTCCTCTCCCCTCCCTCTCCTTATTTTCAATACATCCTAGACTAGTACATTATTGATTTATTACCATATTGAGCCGGTCATCGGCCGATATGATCTTTGGTTTTGGTGTGGCAAACCTTGGAAGATTGATAATCTAGAACTTAATTAGTGTAGTATCATTTGCAATTTACCAAAGTGTAACTTAAGTTTACTACAAGCATTTGTCAAGGTTGTGAAAAGCCATAGGCAGGCTTGGTTGATGGACCTCTTGTATGGCCTTAGTAGGCGGCAAGAAGATTTGGCAGGAACCCAGGGATGAAGGTCATAAAAGATAGCAAAAGATATATTGTGTGCTTATATAGCGAAAATCCTCTACAGTCATGGATTGCTAGATGGTACCAAACCAGCGAGTTTAGGATGAACCAAACAGTAATGGTTGTTGGTTAGCGACACAGTTTAGTGCATCTCTTCGAAATATTAAAAGTGACTCTTGCGGTCCTTTGAAACCCTCTCCATGCTACACCCTTGAGACTCGCTGCCCTCTTGAAACCTTTTCCATGCATTGTCAAAATCCGTCGACCCCTTAAACTCCTCCTTTGGCCCCTCTTTCCCCTCTTGTGTAGAAACCCTCGCCTCTCTTCCATCTCCTACACTGGCCCCTATCTCTCTCATCCTCTCTCTCCCCTTCTACAGAAACCCTCATCTCTCTCTCTTGCAACCTCCGATCCCGTCTTCCCCCCCATCCCTCCTCCCCTCTGCAATTTACCTTCAAAATCCTATGGAGCTAGACGATGGCCCCGATCTCCTCCCTAGATGTTGATTCTACAAGTGAGTCCCCTCTCTCCGTCTCTCTTTCTCTCTCCCTCCTCTCCCTCTCCTTCTTTCTCTTCGACCCTCTCCCTCTCCCTTTCGGTGGTTCCAATATGTTACGGTTTAGTATGATATAATATGGACCAATGCTATATTTCTGCCATCCCGACTCTATATTTCTCGTTATCATCTATGGCACACTAAATCTACTGTTCATATTAAAAAAAGTCCAAATATAATTCTGGAAAATTGTAACAAATTATTGATGAAAAATATGTATAACATGATTTACTTTTGAGGAGGAATAGCGGCAAGTAGAAAAGCAAAGAAAAAAGACAAGACAAGAAGGGGGGAATGTAGAAATAGGGCAATAGGAATAGGATCGCCAACAATAAGGGTAAGAAGTGCAAGAAGATGGGTTGGCTGCTAGTTTAAAAAAATAGTGGGAAGGGACAACAAAACTAGGAGATGGAGAAATAGGGTATTTGAGAGTTAGAATGAGGACGAAGAATCAGAAGAAGGGGTAGGAGAGCAAGGAAGAGAAAGAAGAAACAGAAGGCGAAGAGAATATATGCAGCACAATTGGTGGTTGCTACCAAGTCCCCTCCTCCATTCATCACTATCAATGGCACCACTTGTGGTTGATGATCCCCTTTCCAACAGTTGCTTATAAGGTTCACTATCTCCGTACTAGATCCCATATTGGTACCATATTGATAAGTGTTGATACACCCAGTACGGTAGTTGGATTAGCATACCAAGGCTCAATGCGCCCCTTATACCGAGCATCAGTTTGGTATCTATATGGTATGGTATGCCCGATATGGATGGTATGCATCGGTATTGCAAACCTTGGTTAGTTAGGTTGCTTTAGATCCCATATAATGGAGATCATTCAACATTGGGTGGTTGAAAACTTGGGGAGGACTAAATGGCCTAGGCCTAGGCATCCAGCTAATTAAGGTGTCCTATATGCGTGCCTTTAACAACACTATGATTCCTCTAGAATATTGGCATTCATCAACAAAGGCAAAAGAGCATAATGTGCTCTTGCTTATTGTTTATGGTAGCGGGTAAGTATGTTAAACATATTTGAGAAGTATCTTTTTAAATTTTAGAAATAGGTTACCGAGTATTTGGTAGTTGTCCTAGAAGCATTAAATAAGTATTGGTCTCCGTTATGTATCATTAATAGACAACATGCAATTTAAAGTATCCATGCTTCCTGGGTGTTTCTGGGTTGTATGATGAGGATGGTGGTTTTATTGGTTGGATGTACTTATTTGATGATAAGACAATAAAGAGCTTATCCCATCAATATATGCTCATCCATGGAGTATTACTTGGATGCTTTATAAAAAAAAGGTTTTATTAAGGCTATTACTTACAATCAAGATACACCATCTCATTACTAGTCCCCATACTGGTACCATTCTATTACCGTATCAGTATGCCCGATGTAGGAACTAGTTTGGCATACTGATAATTGGTACGCCTTGCGTACTATATATGGTTCGGTACCGATATGGTATGGTATGGTTGCTATGCATTAGTATCAACTGCTACGTTAAACCTTGCTCATAGTGGACTTGGCACCATTCTCTATATTGGTTGTGCCAACATTTCTAAGATAAGTTATTTGCAGTAAAGCGGTTAGCTCCCAAAAGGATGGGGAAGAGTGAGAGAGAGAGAGGTAGAGGGTATGGGGGGTTTGTGATGGTAATGAGAAATAACATACAGGCTATGAATACATATAGAAAACATGAAGCACTTGAAGCTTAATAAAATATTGGTTGCCCATGCACGTATTTAGATGCACTTCTAGGTGTATGGATGGAAAATTCAATTTGGAAAATTGCCGTTTTTTGTTGGTTTCCATCTTAATATAAATTTATCAGCATGTCAACTAGAGTGTCATCACTAATATTCATATACTTGTTTCCAGAATAAGCAATGACATTAACATATTCTTCAATATACCATAATAGATGCTAAGTATATGAAGACATCTCTAATCAGACCTTGTTTGGGTTTAACCTAGCCAAGATGTTTGGTAGGAATTTTATCTTTCAAATAGATTTATACCATGATATGAGTTGTATGTTCTGATATATGTTTTCAATTAGTGTAGCTCATTAGTTTTTCATTTTAAAGTGCAAATATGTCATAACATGTATATGGGAAACTTGAGCAATGGGTTCTTATGTTTTATGTTTATACAGGTTCAACACCTAAAAGCAACATTACCAAAACTAGACAAAAATTATGCTGCTCAAGAAGAAAAGGATACATGTATGGAACTACCTTTCGTGCCAATTCAAATATTTTTTTATTATCATTACTAGGTAGATATATTACATAAACTATTTTTTAACTTATTTGGTTCTTGTTGTATAAAGAGGTGTTTATTCATGGTTGTTCTATTGCATTCAAATTAAATAGTAAGGCATATAATATTGGAATTTAACATCAGTGAAAAAAATGTACTTGCACAATATTAAAAGAAGCGTTGCGTCCTAACAGGCCAAAGATAACAAGTAGAATAATGTGAATGAAATCAATCTTGAAGCTATATTGCAAAATCTGATTGTGTGGTTGGTTTTCTTTAGATACCTAGTTAGGGAGCGGAGAGAATTTTCTCTTTATTCAAAAAAGTAAAGGAAGAAAACACTATTCTCTCGAAAAAAGGAAGAAAAATACTAGATGTCTAGAACACTTGTAAGCTCCTATTTAAGCCATTAGGTTAAATGTTATTTTCCTTTCTTTATAAATTGGGAAAAAGGTTTACCGTCTCGGTATCAGACCCCATACTAGTACCATCCTCTTATAGTGTTGGTACGTGGTATGGTATGAGATGGCGAGGTGTATTGAGTATCGGTATGGTATGAGACTATGTGCCGGTTTTGTACTGTATGGTATGGTATAGTACCAACTAGTATAGGGAATCTTGTTTGGGAAGCTAATATACATGTACAACTTAAACTTTCCTCTGAATGCCTATGACTTACACTTTCCTGTGTATGCCTACCACCTATACCTGATTGTTCGAATTTACTAGTCAAGATACTTTTTTTATCATGCTCTTTTGTCTTAATTCTAGTGTTTCATTTTGGTTTTCTTACTGGTCATGTTGGTTTTCTCCCATTATTTCTACCCTAGCTCCATTCCGAGGTTCCTCTTGTACAAATAGATTATTGTCATCATCGAAGACTTTTCTCACAAAAATAGCATTAGAAGGTTCCATAGAAGGATTGAGAAAATCATTATGATCAACCTATTTTTTCTCTTTTTATATGATTATCAATCTGACTTTTGAGAAAATCATTATGATCAACTATCAATCTATCTTTTCTATTTTTGATATGATTATCAACCTGATTATAATGCTCTTAAAGTCGGTGGTATATTATCAGTCAAATCAGCCATAAGAAAGAGAAGGTCATATCACAGGCTTAGTAATGCCAGTTGGTGTGAAAGGCAACCTATCTTATGTTACCTATTATCACAAATTCATAGCTGATCAGATCATCGGTAGCTTGATCATGATCATACTCCAAGGTAGTTACAGAGGCAATAGTAATCTTCAATCCCAGCATCGCACTACATGAATACCATGGTGCACTTGTTTACCCCTCAAACGTGACCTGATGATGTATAGGTGATGATGCTGGTAAGGATTAAGTTGGGGGGACAGGGATGGTTGTTTATATACCCATATCTTGAGTCCTGCAGGGATGGTTGTTTATAAACCCATCTTTTGAGTCCTGCATGTACAGAGATTGATAGCCACATTGGAGATGACAATAGCAATTCGAATCCTGGTCAGAGATGTCCTCATTGAGATTGGACGCTTGGTATTCTAATACATATCGAATGAGTAAACCTTCTATTAAGGGCATATATGGCCTACTTGGCCAACAATTGTATGTACACCTAGTGGAATATTTACTCATAAAGGGCATAGATCAACACCCTAAATCTCTCTTGCAAATCCTTAATGGTCCATCCAAAACTGAAATGAGACTTGCATATTTGGAGATGTCTCACAAGAGAGAGAAACCATGTTATAACTCTATCTAGTTGACCATGGTACGTTCTAATCTGCAGGGTTGTCTTGAAACCATGTATCAATGCATGCAAACCCAACCCTTGCAGGCTCAATGCATGTATGAAACAATGTGCCATAAGAGCTGATTTTGTGGAAGAAAACATTTTCTTTGAGAAATTTTTGTTTTGATTTGCTAAACATTGGTGAAACAAATATTGGATCCAGCAAAATGAACAAGTGTCAAAACATGGATACAAGTCTAGTATAGTCATGGATCATTCTTATCCGGTTCATGTCAAAAAGCATCAAATTGGCTGCTATGGATTGTAAATCAAAGTAGCGCCACCAACTTAATGATGCTCTGCTTGCTAGGACCCATCCAAGCATCACTTAACAAAGTTAGACCATAGGCGTCCTACTTGCTCAAGTAGGAGGCTGCCATTTCTCTAACTCTTCCTTATTATCATCTAACAACTCACTATG
The DNA here is from genome assembly GCA_006176705.1 of Cocos nucifera. Classification (NCBI taxonomy): domain Eukaryota; kingdom Viridiplantae; phylum Streptophyta; class Magnoliopsida; order Arecales; family Arecaceae; genus Cocos; species Cocos nucifera. The sequence continues at coordinate 26,796 of QRFJ01000229.1, read as the reverse complement.
TCCTTCAGCCTAGGAGGATCTACACACCAAACTGGCTCTTTGAATGGAACTGATAAGCTGCATTTGTAGGGATGTGGCTAAAGTGAAATCAAGATACAATAGCTCTCTATATGTCCTTTTTCTTATCTTTTACAAGCATATTATCAATCCTCTGCTGCTTCAAATATATGGATCTACATTGTGAATGGTGGCCCGTACTGGCATGTCTTTAAACTTCTTCTCTTTCTTACTGTTGAAGGTCTCAAACATAATTTGTTCGGCCGCTGCCTTTATCGACAACCTCTTTGATTGACAAGATCCTTATGTAGCCTGATTTGCCTTGTCGAAGCTAGAACTAGCACTTATCTCATAATTTGATGCTTCTTCCTTTGCCACCACTCATCGAGGATGGCAGCTTGAACTTGTGCCTCATTCATGTCATCTGGATTCGACATCTCATAGCCCCCCGGATCTTTCGAGTGCTAGGAAGGTGGCTTAGCTTCTTATGTTCTATCTCTACCTTTTCTTAGCACTTCTTCACTTTACTACCTTAAAATCACAAAATACTTTTTCATCGACCAATGGACCCTAGGCATTTCCTACAAGCTAATATGTTAGGGTAACCACTGCTAGATGCTGCTCCAATCTGGTTATTCCTTTCCTCCTAATCTCTACGTCGCACCATTTGCACCTCCAATGTTGCCACCTGAAAGCACCACACCATGATCCTAACCTATGTCGCACATTCCTTCCCAAATCCATTTCTACAAATTTGAAGAATCCATATCATGCATTTTTATATATACTCATAATTACTTATTTAATTATTTACAAATAATGAATTTATATTGCAATGCAAAAAATCACTAAATTTTTTTAGAAATTACTTCTATAATACACACACACACACACACATATATATATATATTACATAATACTAATTTTTAAGAACTTTTATGATTTTTAAAATAGTTTTAAGTAATTTTTAATTAATAAATTAATATTTAATTATAAATTATCTTGAAATTAATTTCAATTCGGTAGTGTATAACCTTACCAAGCATGCTACATATATTTTTTGCCTAAGGATAATGCATTAATCACTACTTAATTTGAAGATTTATTTGAATTCTTAGGTTTGTGTGGCCCCAATTTAAACAAATTGCTACCAAACTGAGTTAGCAAGTATCGTGCATACCCCCAAACATGCTATGAATTTTAAAGATATTTTAATATTATCTATTATTATTTTTAATCCAAATATATAATTTTTTAATCTAAAAAAATTATAATTAACAAAAAATCATGATTTTTGTGGCACTTAATAGATCATCCTTTGATCACAGTATATGATCAAATTATGTGAAAAGACAAATTTAGCATGATCTCTCCTCATTTCCCCATTTTGGCCTATTTTAGCCTTCAAAATGAAAAAGAAATGAGAAGGGGAGAGCGGAAGAGGGAAGGAGAGAGGATCAAACCTCAATTTTGGCTTGAATCCACCTCAAAAAGAAATGGCATTTTTCTCCTGTCCTCGCTGAAATTTAAAGAATAGATAGGAAGAGGAAGGAAGGGATGGGGCAGGGTGGGCACTAAAAACCGCCCAAACCTCTTCCAATATAGTAGAACCGAATAATTCGACTTGATTCGAGTTGGTCTGATTCCAACTCGGTATGGATCGATACACTCCGAACCAGGCAATTTAGGATGAGATGGCTAACCTTGCCTCCTATCTAATATCAATTGGCTGCCAACATGGTATAGTGAACCTAGCATCGGGTGGTATATTCTGGTATGACAAAACATACTTGTGAAGGATTTCAACATAGTCTGTAATTATTGATGAACACTCTTAAGTAGATAACAATTTACGAGATTTAGATCATGGCCTGTATATGTAGAGTGATGGCTACATTGGAGCCACAAGGATTTTAAGTGTTATGTATCACACTGGCGGTTTTAATCCCTTAAGATGCAAGTTTGATCCTTGGAACTAAATCTTCTCCCATTAAAAATTCAGATATAGGATATTGACCTTTCAAACTTCTTTTGAAACAACAGACCAGTATTAAATTAAGCACACCTAGTTGACTAGAAAATTGCTGTAAACTACAAAATGACATCCAATTGACATGTCTAAGAAAACAAATCATACAGAGACGCACTGTTTCAGAAAGTTTGGTTTTAACTTTGAACTATATTGTTAACTCTTCAAATCCACTGTATACTGTAGAATACTTATAGACATTATGCGTAATTTGTATTGAATGTAAAATGCTAGTTTCATGATGCTTCTGAATGCACAGAGTTTGCATGAGGCCAAAATACACAGACCGTCCAATACAAGACAACACGTTAATTCATCTCTCTTGGAAATAACACAGGGTTCTTGAGCATGTTAAAACTCATCAATCGCTATAATTTTGGATAATTCCCTCTGATGTGCTTGTCAATTGATTCATGTCAAAGAAATGTGCCTGTTTATCAGGTATTCACTTCTAATATTTAACATTTAGTGGAATATTGTTATTATAACTAATTTTCTATATGGATTCATTTCTACGTCACAGTAAAGGACATTATCTCAATATTGGGCGAATATTTAAAAGATGAGCCTTGGTTGACACGCTTGTGTAGCCATTTACAGTAAGACCTCCAACCATGGATAAAATTGCAATTTATAGATGCTTGATGTGGTTTAATTAGCTAGCTTTTGCAGGTTGGATGTACAAGAAATGCATACCAAAATACTAAAGAGTGAAACAGATTCAACTTTTATAGAGAACACTCCAGTGTCTTCTTGCCCCGTACAGGTCTGTTGCCAGTTTAATCTTTTACTTTCATCCCCATCCGTGAAAGAACTTGCATTCTTTTTCTGAAAAGTGAGGAATTCTTGATTCTTGTTTTTCTCAGGTTTTGAGTTATTATGTCTGAAATGTATCTTTCCAGGGTAAAGTTGGAAATAGAACGACCAAATTAAGCAATGGAAGACAATCAAAGAAGCTGAAGACTCCAACTGATTCACAAAACATAAAAGACATGTTCTACAGGGCCACAAGAAAGGGAACCTGAGTAAACCTAGATGAAGAGGCAATCTAGTGTTGATCCCATAGCAAAAGATTGCATCTAAATCTTGTGACGGCATATAGATCTCAGAATGTACCATGTTGAACCTTGTCTGGGTATGGTACCTCCTAACCATGTCTTGGTATGAAACCTTGTTCCCGGCTAGAGTTGGATGCACATTAGGGCTTGTATGTCATTTGGAACTTGCACTGAGCTGTGCCATTAAGGCCTACAATCAGGATCCGGCTTGACAAATATTTGGTTTGAGGAGCCCTTCCGAAGAAAGTGTCCCATGAATTGGACAGCAGACGGTTGAGCCCTGCTGGAAATTACATGATCTTGGATCAACCGATATAACAATGGAAGATTAATTTTGGAAAATTTCTAAAAGCATGACACCTGGGAGCTAGACTTGCAGTTAATGCCTACGAGAGTTATTCATTTATCTAGGGTTACCAGTCCGAAAGTAATTTCTTTATTCATTATAACTGTAACCTGGAACAACCGTTAACACTTCAATCAACGATCTTCGGATCTGCCAGAGGAAGTACCGCACTCCAAATATGCTTGACCATGCAGCAATTCCGGGTTCGTGGTTGCTTTTTCCACTGGTAAATTGTTGACCTCGTAAAAAGGTTTGCCTTGCAAGAGGCTCGCCTCGTTGTACTTTGCCTCCATTATCCAAGCCTAAGACATTTCAAAAACCTTATTGAACCATAATAAACTGAGAAACTAATTTATGAGAGATCTGACTTGTTTTTCTTTTGTTTATATAAACAACTGTTGCCATATTTTATAGGCCTAAGTGGTAAGTTAATTTGCTTTCTCCCTTGAAGTTTCTACTCATTTCATATTAATTTAGATTTACATCTCCATTTTGGGGAAGCCACATGGGTTCCATTTTGTATGAGCCACTATAATTGATAACTTATCTTCCATTAGATATAATTTTCTTTTTGTTTTGAAGTAAAAGGAGGCCAAAGCCGCCTAATTCTTAATATAATAGAACAGAGATACAAGGAGACAGGTAAAAAGGAAAGTGAAAATAGAACCCGTGGTGAAAGACCAGGGGTCATGAAACAAGTTGTTATACATGATTAAGCCTAGCGAAACAAAGAAGGTGCTTCTTGTTGTGCAGGCTCGGCCAATCTTTGAATAAGTTTACATTTGCAATAAGAATAATGGCATCCGAAGACTTGTTTGAGAAGATCTCAGCATGTCCAAAGCACGGTGGCAAGTCCGAAGGGTCTTATAGTGCCCAGAAGCTCATGGAGGGGGTGCATGACATATGATATTCCATCTAGATCTACGTTGATTCTATTGTGATGTCATCATTACCTTTTCTTCCTACGGTTATCGGAGGAGAATGAAAATATCTTAATTCTTTAAAATTTAATTTCGACTTCTTTCGGTATTCAAATCTTATTTTATTAAATTTATTTTAAAAAATAATTTTTGGAGCAATTCTCTTTGATTAACTAATTTTATAAAAAAATTATCTAAAAACATCCACATGAACAAATATAGCTATTTAGATTTTCATTTTAATTTATTTTCAGTTGAGATGATGAATCAAAATGAACCTTTGATCTCTACAAATTTGTTTGGTCTGCTTTCAATATTTCTTCCCCCACTTAATTAATATAGCGAGGAAGTTGTTTGGTTGGAAAGAACTAGAGTCTAGAATTGAAATAAAAATAGATGACTCATCCAATATATCTAACACTCGGTCTTTATTTTTTTTAAAAATTTAAAATTTTTATTTTGATTCTAATTTTAATTTTAATTTTGATTATAAATTAAATATTTAAAAAAATTTAACTATTTTAATTTTTATTCTCATTTTAATTTTGATTCCAGCTGCCAAACAAACATCTAAAGCGTGGCCGACTTCCTTGTTTTCACAGACTGATCTCCAATTAACTAAACAAGCCAATCCGCTATTAGATATGATCTTGACCATGTATGGTAGCCAGCTTGGCTGTTCTGCGTCAAAAGTAGGAAAGAAGTCATCAATGCCTCTTGTCTAGACTTTTCACGATATTTTAGGTAGCCGTAGACCATGCTGGCAGGAACCGGGCTCGCGTGCATAACTGGCAAATAATCCTAAATAACCAAGGGTGGGGTCTGTGTAATTGTGGTCAGGGTGAAGACAACGTTCCTGGATTGCGCTGCGCACTGCTGTTGTCAGAAATTTTGGGATATTGAAAAGTGTTTGTGGTGGGGTCATTTTTGCTTTTAGCAATGCTCTTTGAAACGAGTAGAATGGGCGAAGGCTGAAAATCTATGCAACATAATGAAGGGCAGTCCATGACGCCACATGTCATCCTCCTATTCTCCCACCAGTTGGCCCCAACATGTGCAGTAGTTGGCCGTGATGTGGCAGCCGAGTGCTCGCCACGTGTCACCATACATGTGTAGCTGCTGATCGATAAGTGTCCGCACATGTCCGCCGCACGCATGCTGTGATTGGTTTTAGCGTGGGTGATTCGATTGTCTAATTGAACAGCAGAGCTCCAACACGCTTTTGATTAGGGGAAAAAAATAGAAGAGAGAGAGAGAGAGAGCAAAGGGAGTGGAGTAATTGATGGAGAGAGATGGGATCCTGTTTACCTATTTGGGATAAATCTGTATTTTAATGCTTGCGTATGCCATATTAGTTCAAAAAAAAATAAAGAATAAATCATGATCGGCAAGGATCATGAGGGGTTCAGCTGTGCAATCCCAAGGGAGAAGGTGTGGAGGCCCAATGGATCCTTTCATTAATACTAGAGGTCAAAGAAGAATGTTATGAGGATATGGAGGACCTTTAGTCTTATATTGAAAGTGAATCAAGAGGTACTCATCCTTATAAGAATAGAAGGTCCCTTTTTCCTCTTTGAGGCGTCTTTTGAGAGATCATCCTGAGGGCACCTAAACGGACAAAGCCATGAGGTCTCGACAAAGTGATGATTCGTCCGACTTCTGAGATCAAAACAGACAATACTTCGCGAGTGTGGTTGGAAGAGAATTGCTCGAGTATTCCGAGACCTCACTTCAGTGTACGGACTGTGTTGATGTTTGCATCAATATCTATCATTTTCTTTGGGCTTATAGAACCATCCAAAGATTACCAACGGGAGAAACTCTCTTCGCCCTAGCTTTTGGAACTAAAACAGTAATACTAGTTGAGCTAGAACTTCCCTCGGCATGAGTTAGAAAGTTTCAGTGAACGTCTCTCAGGATCTTAGAGCAAACCTCAATCTACTGAAAAAAAAGATGAGAAAAGGCCTAGATTCAAGATGACAGTTTATAAGCAAAAAGTAGCCCGCTATTACAATTCCAAAGTTAAAACTAAAGTCTTTAAAGTCGGAGATCTGGTGCTGCGAAGAGCTAATATCTTTCAACCATAAAATCAGGAAAAGCTTGCTCCAAATTGGGAAGGCCTCTATGAGGTCATGAAAATCGTTCGACCAGGAACATACTATCTAAAGAAACTCGAAGGGGCTACACTTCCACGATCATTGAATTCAGAAAATCTATGAATATACTATCAATAATTTTATCCCAATAAAATTCTCTTTAACATTCTTGCCTTTGGTGCAAAACTATGTAATGATAAGAAATTATCCAATCGAACTTCATTTTCAAACGAAGTAGAAGACCTTTGATTTCTAAACAGAAGGAAACGAGGAGAGGCCCTCTCAACGGCCCTTTTGTGTCCCAGCAATCTTATTAAGAATAGAAGGAGGACCTCATCCTAATAAGGAAGATAGCTAACCACATTAGAAACAGGAGGAGAATCTCATCCTGACATGGATGAAGACCCCCACAGGAGATAGAATAACTCTGATTCTTAAACCAGAGATAATGGAAAGAGGTCCTCTCAATGATCCTTTTGTATTCCAGTAATTTTATTAGAAGCAGGAGGATGATCTCGCTCATTACTACAAAAAAGGGCTACGGCAGCGGTTCGTAACCGCTGCCATAGTCCAAAAAATTACTGCCATAGGCTATGATAGCGGTTATTTAACCGTTGCTACTACAGCCATTATCGTAGCTTTATGGCAGCGATTATTGCAGCAATTGTTTGAACCGCTACCATAGATAGCCTATTGCAGCGGTTTATAAACCGCTGCAATAGATCGACCTATAGCAGTGGTTATGTAACCACTGCCATAAATTATCTATAGAAGTGGTTACATAACTGCTACCATAGGTAATCTATAACAGTACTTTTTTAACCACTGCCATAGGTCTAATGCAGTGGTTGATACTGTTTGCATCAGGAACCTATGGCAACGGTTGGCACGGATATGACAGTGATTATAAAACTGCTGCCGTAGATCTTAAATAATTAAAAAAATTAAAATTTTTATTTTTTTATATATTTTATCTGATAAATACAGATATATAACATAAAAAAATATAATAAATATAAAAATTATTCTAAAATGCTAAAATTTTATTACCGAATAAAATTTATTATAATATTTTTTTAAAAAAATAAAATACATCAAAAGTTTCTCAAATCTACATCATCGTCGTCGTCACCCAAAGCTAGAGTCGGAGCCGAAGCTGGAGCTGGAGCTAGAGCCGGAGCTAGAGTCGGCTGGAGCTGGTGCTGGAGCCGAAGCTGGAGCTGGATTGTGGGCCAACATATCCTCGAAGCCCGTGACTCCAAAATGTGCGCCGAACATTGATATCATATCTCTCATGATGCCCTCCAGATGAGATGCGCGCTTCTCAACCCGATCTATCCGCATCGCAGCATGATCTGCCTGTGCCAATGCCTCCTCAAGCTCCTTCCGATTGACGACATCGAAAGTCTATGAGGAGACGCTCACCTCGGACCAATAGCTCATCGACGTGTGTCCGAGCGTGCATCAGATCCTCCCAGAGTGCTCAGGCCCCAAGACCTAAGACAGATGGTCATGGGACCCAGAGGTATCTGGGCCCTCGCTCACAAGCGCATCTAATTGATCCTCTAATTATAAATTAAAATAAAATTTTATAAGAAATTCTATAATACTAATCATATATACTAATATATTTAATACTTACAAAAATATGCCAGATCGCGGCGTTCATCGTGCGGCTGGATCGAAAGATCTCGCTATGGATGGGCATCACTCCATCTCTCATCAGCTATAACAAAGAATAAATTTATCAGAAAGATGATAAAAAATATGAATTTGATTTATCTAGTAAGATTTAGAATTAATTACCTCTCTATGCACACGACTGGCCATAGACTTACGGCCTAGAGTGTGCGTATACTCCTAAGCTGCACGATTCTTCCAGTTCTAATAGAAGATAGCCTAACATGTATTCAAATAAATAATAAATATTTAAATAAAATTTTAAGCATATTGAAAAATTTAAAAGTTAAAAATTTTATCTCGAACTTCTGGCTTCTCCAGTATCTAACCATCCTCTCCCACTGACTCAGAGGACAGTCCTATATCCAGAAAATAAGCTCCTCCAAAGTACCTCGTTGATACTCAAGCCATCATCTATGGAGCTTGACCTTCTAACTTTGGTACAACTCTCCGATCTTCCTCAGTCGGGCATCTCGAGCCCTCTCATGATCAAAAAAGTCGTATCTCTTCTGCACAAAGTTATCAAAAATCAGTTATAAAATTATTCTAATCAAATATATATAGTGTAAACATATAAAATGCATAAATATAACTAAGATGTGCATACTTATCCATATCTTCTTCCATATCTGATCCCTGACGGCAGCATCTATCAAATGCCAGTCTCTGGGCTCTACGGAAATGATGTCCGACCGCCTCACAAGCACTCCAAAAAAGGAATGCATCTCCCGCACGATCTCCCCTACCGACCTCCTCTCCACATCGTAATAGACCATCACCTAATGCTAGCAGTTCCACATGTGTGCCATACGTGTGGGACCATGAAATATCCGACTAGATGATGCACTTGCAATGCAAATACGTTATGCAAATATATAAGTGTACAAATACTATATAAAAAATAAAGTTATGCTAATATAATGAAAACGTACACTCAGATGCCTGCGTAGTAGCATGTGTCTTAGATATGGGCGATGGTAGAGGCTCAGCTGTTGGTAGAGTAGATGCCGTCGGTAGTGTAGATGTCACCGATGGAGTAGATGCCAGCGGTGGAGGTCCCTGAGCAACCGATATCGAGGTGGATGGAGTATGCTCCAACTGCTCCTCAGATGCTAAACTGCGCGTAATCCATCGAGGGACAGGGATGAAAACTAGATGGCATTTTAGTGCCATCATGATCTGCAATGTTAATGAACATTAATTAATATAACATGTTGAACAATAATATTAGTATAGCATCAATAAATAATCTCTAATATATACACTAATCAACTGACGGATCTATCGTTATGCAATGGATAAACAAAAGCAATAAGATATAAACATCTAAAAAATGTTATGCAATAAATTCTACAACATGAATTATATTCATAAATAATTAAGGATGAGCAATAATCGTAGATTTGATCTCTTACGCGAACCTTGGTGTTAATCCAGAATCTGAAAGAAGAACAAAGTAGATGATGATGGCACCTTAGGACTTATAATTGAAATCTTAGAGAGACATCAAATTCTATTCGCTTAGAAGCCGAGCCAGCTCCATGCTTGAGATAGCTGGCTCCGTGCTTGAGACATCTGACTTGGATCCTCCTCCAGCCGGCTTGATCACGGCCCGAGCTGGCTCGGCTGCATATCCAAGCTAGCTCGGTAGTGTGCCATCCCCTTGATCACTCCCTCTCTCTCTCTCGATCTCTCTCATCGGTGATGGCGGTGAGGCCGAACCCCTTCCTCTCAATTTTTTCATCTCTTGATCTTCCTCTCTCCCTCTCTCGATCTTTCTGGCCGACGAGGTCGGACCCCATCCCTCCCTCTCTTAATCTCTCGATCTCCCTCGATCTTCCTCGTCGGCAAAGCCGGACCCCATCCCTCCCTCTCTCTCTCGCTCTCCACTCTCTCTCTCCATGAGGTCGGACCCCCTCCTCCCAATGATGGCAGCGAGGTCGGATCCCTTCTCTCCCTCTTCGATCTCTCGGCGACGGCGGTGAGGCCGGACCCCCTCCCTCCCTCCCACTCTCGGTCTCCCTTGTCGACGGCTGGTGAGCGACCAGCCCTCCTCTCTAATCTGTCAGTCTCCCTCTCAGCTCTCCATTTCTTAGTTTCGGGTTTGGCCTTCCGGGATCCATTAGGGTCGGATTTGGTACTTCAAGTACAGATCATCGGATATTCGGGTTCAATCCGGTACCAGTAATTAAAATTGGGTCTGGATCTGAATATCTAAGTTCTGATCTAAATTCAATCTGTTGATAGATCCTAGTCCATAACTATTGACATGGCACGGTCCAAGGCTACCGCCACTACCACCACGGCACGGTCCAAAGTATACAGCATGCAGATAATTATAATATTTATAATAAATTTTTATAATATTTTATATTATAAATATTTATAATTATTATAATATACATGATTAATAAATAATACTATAAAATTTAAAAAAATTATACCTATGGCTATAGAGAGCGGATTCGCACCGAAAGCTCCGAGGGTCGCCGACGATGATGCTAGAGGAGGACGACGGCACTAAGGTAACCTACGAAATAAAAGCAAGATAGTGAGATAGAGAAGAGAGAAGAAAGAGGAAAGAAAGAGAGAGCAGGGGCGGTCGGGGATGGGGGCCAGGGGGAGGGGGCCACAGTGATGAGGAGGCTTGGGAGGCATAGTGACGAGAGGATCAGCGATCGAGAGGGAGAGTGTGGGGTGGGGGCCGGGTGGGGGGTGGTGGGGATGGGCGACCGAGGATAAGGGGCTGGGTGGGGGGTGATGGCCGGGATGGGGGGAAGGAGGGCGGCCGGGGGGAGGGTGGGGAGGGTGGTCAGGGGTGGTGGGAGGGGTGGCCGGGGTGGGAGGGCGAGTGGGGGTGGCGGGGAGGGGCGGCCAGAGATGGGGAGGCTGGGGGGTGGCGGGGAGGGATGGCTTAGGGATGGGGGGAAGGAGGGGTGGTCGGGGGGTGGGGCGGGGTGGGGGGTGGAGGGGTGGCCAGAGATGGGGGGCTGGTAGGGTGGCGGGGAGGGGCGGCCGGGATGTGGGGAAGGAGGGGCCAGGGGGAGGGTGGGGTGTGGGGGGGCCGGGTGGGGGTTGGCGAGTGGCGGGGAGGAGCGGTCGGGGATGGGGGGCCGAAGGGGGGAAGGAGGGGCAGTGCTGGCCGAGGGGAAGGAGAGGCAGCATCGGTCGGGGGGGAAGAAGCCTCACTGATGACAGAGGGGAGGGGGAGAGAGAGATCGAGCACGCACAGAAGAAAAGCAGAAAAAATTTAAAAATTTTTAATCTAACGTATGGCAGCAGTTATCGAACCGCTGTCATAGATCTATAGCAACGATTTTTGATAACTGCCATCGTAGGTTGAAAATAATTTTTTTCTTATTTTTTCTCTAAATATTATATAATTTTAAAATTTAATGCCCATCTTTACCATTCATTATCTAAATAATTATCATTAGAGTGTCGTCGCAAAAGGTCGCCTCGATCTGATGGTCCTAGCTTCATTGATTAGAAAAATTCAATTTCGACGATCATGAATGACGATGCAATGATCTGATAGATAGAGATCTCCGATGGATCCAAAAACTTACAACGATGATCTTAATGATATTTATAGCATACTATCAAAGTTTCACTTCAATCGGATATCATTATCGTGGTCAATTTAGTATGAAATAATTTCGACCGTTAAATTAGAAACAAGCGATCAAAGGATTAAACGGCATCCGATTATGAGATAATTTTTTAGTTAAATAATCTTTGTTATAATTTTAAATATTTTATATGATGATAATAGTAAAATTTAAATCATTTTTGTATAAATTATTCATGTTAAGTAGATATTGCAAAAGTACGAGCATAACAACCAGTGAAGTTTCAGAATGGTTATCAGGAGACGTATAGTTTTAGATCGTTCTTCATCTCATGAGTTGAATTTTATAATCACCATCATAAAAAATGATTAAAGTAGTAGCCAAGATCATTTATAAAAAAATTATCTCATAATCGAATATTGTTTGATCCTTTGATCACTCGTTTATCATTTAACGGTCGAAATTAACCTATACTAAATTGATCAAGATAACGATATCTAATTGAAGTAAAATTTTGACAGTACGCTACAAACATCATCGAGATCATCATTGTAGATTTTTAGATCCATCGGAGGTCTCCATCTATTAGATCATTGCATCATCATTTATGGTCGTCGAAATCAAATTTTTTTGATCGATGAAGCTAGGGCCATCGGATCGAGGTGATCTTTTACGACGACACTCTAATGATAATTATTTAGATAATAAATGGTCAAGATGGATATTAAAATTTAAAATTATATAATATTTAAAAAAAAAGAAAAAAAAATATATGGCAGCAGTTATAATTAACCGCTACCATAAATAAGCTTATAGCAGTGGTTCCTACTAACTACTGTAATAGGTCTGACTTATGGTAGTGGTTTATTGTAACCACTGCTATAGGTCCAACCTATGATAGCAGTTTTCGTTAACCGCTTCTATAGATTGGATTTATAGCAGCGGTTATAATAACCACTGTAATAGATCCGATCTATAGTAGCGGTTAACGAAAACCACTCTCGTAGTATCTATAGTAGCGATTTCAAAAATCGCTGCCATAGTATGCGCTGCCATATGCCATTTTTGTAGTAGTGGTCCTAATAAGAAAAATAGCCAACCACGTCGAGAATAGGAGGAGAACCTCGTCCTAACATGGATGAAGACCCCTACGGGGGATAGAAGATCTCCGATTCTTAAGTTGGAGGTAATGGGGAGAGGTCTTCTCAACAACCCTTTTATGCCCTAACAACCTTGTTAGAAATAGGAGGACCTCTTTCTAACAAGAAAGACAAGCCAACTATGTTAGGAACAAGAGGAGGACCTCATCCTGAAATGGATAAAATCCCATGGGGATCGAAGGCTTCTAGTTCTCAGAAAAAAGAAATACATTTGCTCCTAGATAAGTTCAAAGACCCTCGTTCTCAAACAAGGGAGACAGATACACAAGATACAAAACTAAAGTAATTATTTCGAGACGATGTCAATACCGAGCATGATAAGAGAATAAAGAGAATTAGCAAGCATCAAACCAAAGTAGAGCATAGAAAGGTAAAGAAAAGAAATATCATCTCATTAAAATTAAAGTTCATTATATAGGTCTTCAAGACCAGTTATAGAAAAAAGGAAGAGAGAGAAAGAGAAAGATGAAGTCCTATTCAGAATCAGACTTCGGATTACTAGCTCTAGCAATCACAAGGGAGTGCTTCAAATCTTGTACCTTCTCCTTGAGCTCTCGCCTCCCTGTTAAACTCTCGTCCAATAATTTCTGAGACCTCTAGAAATCTTGCTCAGCCTCCCTCAACTTCTTCTTCAAAATAGCCAACTCGATCTCCGCATCTTTCACAGCGTTTTGTTCGTAGACCATCTAAATTTTCAACTGCTGCAACTCGATCTTATCTTTCTCATATGCCATGGACAAATTCTCCAGATTACCCCTCATGGAGAGAAGTTCGTCTGATTCCCTACTTGAACTGGCCCAAGCTATGTCAGCCAGTTGCTTTTGAAGCTGTATTACCTCGGCGTTCGCCATATGGAGCTTCTTCTTATAGTCATCAATTTGATTACACCAACCAATACGATAGGAATTGTATGCCTTTTCAGCATCATCTAGCTTCTTCTGAAGGTCGCAGAACTTCTTCAACCAGTCCCAACCAAATTCTGCCTGACTTTGAACCTAAGCCGAGCCCCTCTCCAACTATTCGATCTTTCCTTTTGCTTCACGGAGTTTGACTTCAAGAGAACAGATCTTAGCTATCAAGGTCCAGAACTTCTTGCTAGCATGCTTCTTGATTTCCTTGAGCTCTGCATTCAGATGGTTCTTTTTAGCAGTATACTTCCTAAAGAATTGCTTAGAGGATTGATGTAGATGATTGATTTCGATGGAGGCTTCAGCATAATTCTTTTTGGACTTCTTAAGCTCTTTTTTCATTTTTTCCAACTTCGTTTTAAGATGATGAACTTCTCTCCTCAGATTTTTAACAAGAGCCTTCAAGGAAATACCCTGAGGCAAAGGAACAGCTTCAACTGGAGACTGCATCCAATACATGAAATGCTATGACACGAAGGTATGACAAGAGAAAGGAATTTATTTTTATTAATCAAAATGTTTTAAGTATAAGAAAAAGGCAAAAGAAAGAAAGAAGAAAAAATACAATGATCAAAAACCTCCTGCCTTTGGAGGAGAAACAGCAAGTGAGCTCGGTGCCTCCTGGGCAGCCTCGAGCTCTGAGGCTGGTTCGAATGATGTGGCAGGGGGCGCAATAGAAGAAAGTTCGATGAATGAGAGATCAGTACCTGCAGTAGATGGCTCCGCCTCATCACCAGAAGATCCACCATCCAAAAAGTTGAGGTCAAGTTGGAAAACTTCTCAGCCACATTTCTTTAGCAAAGCTCGAACTAAGGCCACCTTGTCGAAGTCAACTTTTATATCCTTTATCTCCGAAGAGGCCTTAAAGTCTTGTATCACTTGGTGCTTGGCCTCTAAGATGCACTTTAAGATCTGCTCCTCTTTTTCAGCAACCTCAGCCTCGGCTTTCTTTCTTTTCTCAGTTTCTGAGGCCAACTCCTCCTTCGCCTTTGCCGGGGCCTCCTCGATGTTTTGGATTGTCTCTTGAAGGCCCCCGATTTTGGCTGATCTTTTCTTGAGGAGGCGACTGATCTCGGTCTGGTGTTTCTCCTGAACTTTCGCCACCTCCTTCACTTGAAGATTAATCGCTTTAATATTAGCAATTAGTTGATGACCTATCCACGGGGAACAAAGTGAGTTATGCTAATAGAAGAGTGTCTGGACAAGTCAAAGAAAAGAGACGAAGTGGTTACCTCAAGAAAGGTTCCAAGAGAGTCCCAGGTACATTGCTCGAAATCAATACCAGCAATCCTATCCACAACTTCGGGCAGGGTGCATCTGTCGATCAAAGATTTGATCATTTCTCAATTTTCAAAGGGATTTTCTCCCAAATCCTCATTGTCACCATCGGATTTACCAAAGTTGGCTTTGCATCGAATCTTTCTGGCAATCGAATTCTTCCTCTTCTTCTCTACTCTCTTTCCCTTCTCGATGGGAGGTTCTTGAATTTGGACTTCGGCAATGGACCGAAGGACACCAGAGGCACGGCAGCCTCAGTAGCGGTAGCAGCCTCAGTGGTAGCGATGGTGTCAACAGGTGCGGTGGAGCTCAGGGCATCGACCCTTGTCCTCTTGGAGGTCTTGCCGGGTGCACGACCCTTCCTTTTATGAGCTCGGAGCTCCTTGAAAAGCCGCTGAAGTTTGTCCACATCCATCTCTATAATCATGAAAAAATTATAGTCAGAGGGAAGAATGGAAAAAGTAACTTACAAAATTTGAAAGTATACCTGCAGGATTGAAGGGGCTTAAGCCAAGATTGAACAAGGTTTGATCCTTTGTTAGTTCGGGCAAGAGAGGAGCTTGGTAATTCCCAAATTTGCTAACTAAGTCATGATCTTCTTTTTCTAACTCTGGAGCTCAGTGAACTGAATCTATCAGATGTCCCGAAGGAAGAAGTCCTAATTCTAGAGTTGGACAAGAAATGAAGAACTTTTTCTTTCAATTATGGATAGAAGAAAGAGCACCTTTGAGTAGCTCCTACTTGCCGAACTGGAGAGAAAGGTACCACCAGTCCTTAGCAGTGAGATGACTTTTGAAAGTAAAATAATTTTAGAATAAAGAAATGATAGGCTGAACCTTGGCTAAAATACAGAGTGAAAGAAATCCCATGATGAATTGGAAGAAGTTCGAGACCATAGTAGTGAAGAAAATATTAAGGAACTTAAAGAGAGCAATAATAAAAGAAGGAATTGGAAACCAGAGTTTAGCATGGAGTGATTTAGTATATAAGCAGAAGTGGCTTGGGGGAGGAGTGCAAGCTCAACCACTTGATCCTGGAAGCTCCAGCTCGTACTCTAAAGGAATCCCATACTAATCCTCACCAAAGAAAGATCTTCAGGATGCAAGGAGTATGGGACAGTTTCGGGGACGAAAGTATACTAATCCTCACCAAAGAAAGATCTTCAGGATGCAAGGAGTATGGGACAGTTTCGGGGACGAAAGTCAAATGAAGCACTTCTGTAGGCTCGGCCCTCTCCCTAGCATCGGAGTTGGCCAAGCTTCCAAAACTGGTGTTGGAGGTCATTTGGATCGAGCAAAATGAGAAAAAATCTCTTAAAATTAGAAAAAATCATTGATGAAATTTTTAAAAAACTAGGAAAGAGTGACAGACCAGAAAGCACTCTGAAGACACAGAGGCAAAAGAAGAATGAGGAAAGGTCAGGAAACTAATCTAAATCATCCAGAGATTTCGAAGAGGCTGTCGGAACAATGAAAGAAGAATGAAGGACGTGCCAATGACTGGAGAAGGAAGATGGATGGAATGCACAGGTTAGAGGAAGGCGAGAGAATGAAGAAGAAAAAAATCAAATGGAAGTGAGAAGTCGGGGGAGGAGGAGGAACTTAAATAGCTGAAGAAATCAAAGGCAGTTATGATTGCAGACCCTTTTCGCCCAATCCCGACCTGCAATGCATCCCGATCATTATGCCAACCACTGACAACTGACATGGCAGTTATTATTCCATACATGGAGCTCCACACCGGATGAGTTTTTGAAAAGAGCAAGTCATCTCACGTCATTGGGCATTGAGAAAGCTTCGGCACCCATCCAGAAGAAGCCAAAATTTTCTTATCTCCCAAGAGCGGAAACTCCCAAAGGACTTCAGCCATCGTTGTTCTATACTCCCATCGTCCGAACTTCGAACTTAGGAGTAGGAGGATAAGTGTTGGGGATAAAATTGGCTCCCACTGAAGTCCGCTAGGTTCTAGACGATCGACTTCTAATCCATGAGCGTCGAAGGATCTTCTAAGCGATAACTTGTGACTACAAGACTTCTCAAGAGCATGTTAAAGTTTGGCCAGACGACCTTGAACATTGAATCCCCTCACTACAACTGACGAACTCCTTCCAATTGAACTCCTTCCAATGAGATCTAATCAGTTTGTGATGTACCCATCGGCCAGACTGGCTCAGAAGAACCTCACCAAGTTCTCGATCCATAGCAGCCACTTTGTGAATAGTGAACCTCGGCACTCCTAATTTCAGTCTAAAGCAGGTCTTCTTTTAGCTGACCTCGGATACAGCCGAACTCCTTGAAGCTGCCAAAGAATGCTTTAGAGAGCTTTTAACTAGTGGCAGGTTTGCTGTCCGCTATTTGAGAGCTGATCTTCAAGCTCAGCCAATCTGACATCGGGTTCTCCTCCCCTGCATTAATATCTAGCTAGTAAATGCAAAAGTCTCCAGCCTATCATCTGAACTCCAATAAACGAAACTCAACTGCCTATGACTCACGACAAACGACAGCTCACTCTCCATAACAAACTCCACATGGTCCGAATGGCCCACTAGCAGATGATTATGATTATCACTATCAATCTGTTACAAGCTCTATCTATAAAAAGGACCTTGCAGACACGTTTTTTTCTCTAAGCTCCTTTCTACTCTAATTCTTTTGAGTACTCCATTCCTATTGGCTCGAGAACTAACTTGAGCATCGGAGGATTCTACCAGAGCCATACATCTCTGGACTGGACTTCTTCTTATAAGTCTTGTCGGCGGCCTTATCTTCATCAACTCCAGCGACTTCGACATCAACATTATTTTCTACACCAACAAGGAGATTAGTAAGCTTCCTATTTAATAAGCGTGGCTGTAGCTTATCTTTCTCCACCATTCTAAGATAGAGTAATTGTAAGTGAGTTTGTTGAGTATTTTTTCTATTTAATTTTTTTGAGATTTTTTCAAAGATTTTTTTTGGATGCTTATAAGATATTTGGGAGGTTATTGCTAGGTATACAACAACCATCCAGCACCTATGATGCATTATTTGAGTGGGAGGGTTTATCATTGGCTCAACATCATGTAATTGAGTTTTGTTTGAGCCTTTTATTGTCCATTGCATTTTGCTTTTGAATTCCATTAGTGTATTGGCTGTTGGTGATATGGTAGCTCTCCACATCCAATGCAATATTATATGGAAGGGGTTGAATGTAGGGAGAAAAGGTTCGGTGAAGGAAGAGTAGTGGATGACTTTGATTTTTACTTAAAAGAAAAAAACATAGTGAACGTTGAGGATAGGAAGAGTGGATACGAAGAAGGGAACAGTAAGGGTATGAGAGAGTTAGTAGAGAGGATGTAGAGGAATAAGGAAAAAAAAATATTTTTTTGCCAAAAAAGAAAAAAAAACTGCATAGATGCACACGTAAAGAAGATGCATGCCTGTATGGATACAGTGGCATAGAAAAAATATGTGGATGGATTGCCACATAGAAAAAATATGCGGATGGTGGCCACATATTTCTTTCTTGTGGCCAGTTGCACAAAAATGCAGCTAAAATTGTGCAGCTATCCGTATATAGAAAAAAATACATCGACTACATAAAAAGCTTATAGTATAGCCATTTGGATAAGTAGTAGTGGAAATAGGGGAAAGGAGTGGCTGCACAGATAATGCCCCCTACCCTTCGTGCAATCAGTTGTGGTTGCAGGGGGCTCCATTGGCGGTGGGGTCGGCTTTTGTTGGAAGAAAAAAATGAGGATGAGGGATAGGCATACTTGTTTGAAAAGGTAGTCGAAGGGCAATTTTACATGAATTTAGTTTGTCGAAGAAGATGAAACCACTGGACAGTAGCTCTGACTCAAGATCGCGAGCTAGGGATCATAACAATCGCTGCACACTCATAGGAAACTCTCTCCATAAGCATGCAAGATATCTCATCATGCTATCATAAAGCAACAATAGAATAAGTAATCAATAAATTAAATCTAAAATTTAACTAATTAAAATTAAATTTTAATATCCTATAATATTCAAAAGATCTTACATCTGCTTCAATAAAATTTTCAATCTACACTACAAACATTGAGATTCTACTTCATCACTCTCCCATATATACGCTTGTATCATCTAGATTCTTGAGATCCGTAAAAATACTAAAAATATGGGTAACAAACTAGACAGCCCAGTAAGCAGTGATCATTTTAACTAGATTGTATCAGGTAATAAAATAAATCATCATTTTATAGAAATAAACATATATAAGTCATCAGTTCGAAATCAATTTTTAATATATAGTATTATCAAATATTTTTCATATGAAAATCAATCTTTTAAGTTTCTTTCAAGAATTCAATTTTTGCTTTTAAACATTAAATTCTCATTAATCATTCTCGTCAACTATGAGCTATGACCACATTATTCTTGTGGTAGGATCATAACACCGTGTTTCATTTTACAGTGAACTGCAAATCATCTGGCAACAATATCCTTTGGAATCATTGGTCTGCTGGTGGTTTGTTGCTGGTCTGCTGGTAACATAAATCCTCAAGACTAAATCTTTACCAACATATTAGCCCCTATTGGCAAGGTTCTCCACATAGTCAGGCTGAGAGTTCAAATTATTTTAATTTATTATTCATTTCATAATTTATGTTTCTTATTTTAGTTCGATAAGGATGTATATAATCACGTGGTATTAAAATCAATCAAATGTAATACATAATAAGATCAATACTTTCAATAATACTTCATCATAACATTTCAAAAAATAAGATACTTTTAATAATAAAATATCATTCATCAAGTTCATGCATCATTTCATAAACCATATCAAGAAAATATATTATAATTTATTGATAAATCTAGAAAAAAGATAAAATATTACTTACCTGGTATGCATTCCAATAAATTCATATCATTCTTGCAATTTTTTTTCAAAATCTTTTGTTTATAGATCATGTCATAGTACCCACTATCAGACATCTACAATCCTATAGAGGATCAATTTCTATAATTAAAAAGGATATGAATAATCTGAAAAGATAGATTGATGACAGTCACATCTAATGGTCCAGATTGGTCTGGTCATCCTAACTTCATCGATCAAGGTTAGACTAGAAGATAGATGGTTTAAAGTCTATTTATCTACGTCAAATTGGATTCAAAGTGATAGGATCAGAAATCTTTTATTATGTTCTCAAATCAAGTAGACAAATAAAGTTAGAGAAGAAAGAAACTACAAAGATGAATCAAAACTAGTCAGACAATATGGTCCAACAATTCGATCAATCAAATCAAGATAATTTAAATCAAATCATTATAAAATTATCCCATAGATAATTCAATAAAATCATGGGTAATAAAATCTAAAGATATCTGATCTGGTCAAGATGGATGTGGGTACATTGTCCGATGATCATAGATCAAGACCTCGTTCACTAAGATCATTCAAAATCATCATCAATCTTTTTAAAGATTTAAAAAATTCTAAGAGAAAATAATATATAGAGAGAGAGAGATATAATTTTTAGAGAGAAAAAGTAGAGAGAGAAAATTATAGAGAGAGAAAGTAAAGAGAGAAACTAGAGAGGAGAGAAAATCTTTTCTTTCTTTCATTTTTCCTTTGTTCCTTTCTCTTTTTTTCTTTTCTTTTTTTCTAAAATCCAAGAATCCTAGTAGAGAGAGAACAAATCTTCTAGAGAAAGAAGGTAGGATTCAAACTTAAAGATGGGAGAGAGGGAAGAGAGAGAAATTCTCTCTCTTTTCTTTCTTTTCTTTTTTTTTTCTTTTTCTTTCTTTTTCTTCTTTCTTTTTTTTCTTTTTCTTTTTTCTTTCTTTCTTCTTTTGGGCTTTGCCTCCACGAAACAAAAGACCCATGCATCCTCTATTTCTCTTTTTTTGCTTCGTTTAGGCAGTAGAATAGGAGATCTATGAATCCCTATCTCCCCTTCCTCTGACTCCACGACATCTCACCCGAACTGCGAGTAGGGGGGTTCGGCCCATGGCTGTGCAAATGCGACTCCCAATCGAGGCTCATCGGCAACGGACAGTGCCAAAAAAAAACATAAATTCGGACAACAAAAATAGGGGATATCGAAATGAAATTTTTGTCAAGAAATTCTTAATTAAACTACCAAAATCTCAGCCTATAAATCAAGGAGAAATGGAAGGAGAGTTTTCTTAAGAATTTACCTTACCTCCAATTGATTTTGGCGGTGTTTCTTCAACGGACATGGTGAGAGCCATCCAAAAATCAAAGGCAAGCCACAGAATGAAGGACGGTGAAAGAGAGAAGGATTCTGGCAATGGAAGGAGGCCAGAGCTAGTGGGATTCAAAGGAAGGGTTGGCTTCTCTTTAAAGAGCATCGAAGGATTCATGGAAGATGACTCCCGCTGGGAGTCGAATTCCCACCCAACATGTGCATAGCACATGCTCGCCCAAATTTTTTTTGGTTCATGCTTCATGATCCGTGCAGAGATCTTATTGGGTCCTTTTCTTTGAAGTTGGGCTGAGTTAAACTAGGTTAGGGTATTACATTCTCTTTATCTAAAAAAAATTTTCGTCCCAAATTTTCTATCAAAGGTTTTGAACTTTAGGGTTTCATAATCAAAATCTTATGAAAGTTCAATGCCTCAAGAATTGATTCTTCTTATAGATGATCAAAATCAAATCCATCTCTTATAAATGGAAGAAAATCAACATTTTAGTTCTAAATAAGAATTTCAAATTTTTCTATCAAAACATCAACTGCTCTTAATTAATCAATCCATCACAAGATAGGAGAATGTATTAATATGAATCACATAGTGATATCCAAATCAATCGAGAATTGAAAGATATTTTCTCTCATCCTTGCTTTCAAAAGTTAGAGATTCACCATTCTAATCTCATCCTCGAACTTTTAAATATTTTATTTCTCGATCCAACTTCATCAATAATTTATTTCATAAGAAAAAGATCGATACCATCAATGTTGATCATAATTAAAACTATTATTTTTGGTAATCAAAATTAGTCTTTTAATTTATGATAAAGATATTAAGTTTCTCACCAAAATCCTTAACTGCTCATGACTTGATCAATTTATCACAAGATTATAGACAATTTTAATACACTTTTCATAGTTGAACATTTGAATATAAAAATCTAAGATCAAAATCAAAGATTGATAAACAATCTCAAATTCTTTCTAATAGATAGAGAAGTATTAGCTTCAATTCTAGGATAAAAAAAAATTTATCTCTAAATATTTCAAATATCCAAAATCAAGAATCAAGGGTCTACTCATTAAGACTCAAGATGCTAAAAATTTTCTTAGCATGGTAGATAGGAGGGTTACTTGTGAAAATCACATAATGGCATCCAAACTAATTTGGAATAAAAAATATTATCCTTTCATAATCAATGCATTTTCTTTATAAGAAATATCAAATCATATCATTTACCATAAATTTTTAACTTTAAAAAAATCAATATTGGCGACAAACTCAAATTAATTCAGATTACCATGCTTCCACTACATACTCTGATCTAAACTACCAAATTTCTTAGGTTCATGAAATAATTTTAATAAAATTATTTCTCTATCCTATAAATGGAAAAGATCTAATATTTTAAATTTCAATTGAAGCCAAAGATTAACTTCCAATTCTCATTCCTACTTTTGCCTGATGCACCATCCTAATCATTAAGTCTAATATCACATTCAAACTATCACATAAGTTTACTAATCCAATGTGAATTAAATCTTAATTTTTGTTATCAAATCTTGTAAGTAAAATCAATAAGAAAAATCCTTCGATGCTCCACCAAGTTAGGACTTAAATCAAAACATATATGTAAAATCATCTCAATCATCTCTTTTAGAGATTCTTCCATCGAGATCTTTGATATATTTCAAAATCCTTTCATAACAATCATCCAAGTCTCTTAAAATCAAATCCTTCATGTCAGTTTATGCATAATCCACGTACCAAGTTCAATTTCAAAAACATATTCTAATCAAATATCATAAAAGATTTTTTTAGTCCAATCTGAAATAATATTTTATAATTAAATCTTTACCTTGCCTCTATTACTCAACTTCTTAACTAAGAACAATATTATAGTATTATGCCCATATTGAATTTGAGTTTATAATTCACTTGAACAACTAATGACCAAACTAATAATCAACAATGCACGATAAAATTATATGTTCAATTTTTTTGGAATTATTTTAGATAAAAATCTAACTAATCATAGCATGATCCACATATTGTCCATCATATATCAAACCCTATGAATCACAATTTTTAGGTAATCTTTTCATTCTTAATCATAAGGCTTAGTAAAAAATCATGAAGACAACTTTGCAATCATTATAGATCTATATCTTGATGCTCCTAATGTCTACCTACCTATACTCGTTAATGTCTAATTCTATAACTTATGTTTTATCCACTTATGCTCTGATACCACTTTAATTATCATGCCCCCGATCCAAAATCATGAGTCAGGGGTCATGGCAACTGTCGTACACTCATAAGGAACTCTTCCCATAAGCATACAAGATATCTCATCATGCTAACATAAAGCAACAATAAAATAATTAATCAATAAATTAAATCTAAAATTTAACTAATTAAAATTTAATTTTAATATTCTATAATATTCAAAAGATCTTACATCAGTTTCAATAAAATTTTCAATCTAAACTACAAACATCGAGATTCTACTTCATCACTCTCCCATACATACTCTCATATCATCTAGATTCTCAAGATCTATAAAAATAGTAAAATTAGGGATAATGAGCTAGACAAGTCAGTAAATAATGATCATTTTAACTAGATTGCATTAGATAATAAAATAAATCATTATTTTATAGAAAATAAACATATATAAGTCATCAGTTCGAAATTAATTTTTAATATATAGTATTATCAAATATTTTTCATGTCAAAATAATCTTTTCGAGTTTCTTTCAAGAATTTAATTTTTGCTTTTAAACATTAAATTTTCATTAATCCTTCTCATCAACCATGAGCTATGACTACATTATACCAACGGTAGGGTCATAACACCACGTATCATCTTGTCATGAGCTGTAAATCATCTGACAGCAATGTTCTTCGAAACCGCTGGTGGTTTGTCGCTAGTTTGCTGGCGACATAAACCCTTGGGATTAAATCTTTGCCAACATATTAGCCCCCATTAGCGGGGTCCTCTACATGGTCGGACTGAGAATTCAAATTAGTTTAATTTATTATTCATTTCATAATGCATGTTTCTTATTTCAGTTTGATAAGGATGCACATAATCATGTGATATTAAAATCAATCAAATATAATACATAATAAGATCAATACTTTCAATCATTCTTCATCATAATATTTTAAATAATAAGATATTTTTAATAATAAAATATTATTCATCAAATTCATGCATCATTTCATAAATCATGTCAAGAAAATATAATATAATTTATCAATAAATGTAGAAAAAGATGGAACATTACTTACCTGATTTGCATTCCAATAAATTAATATCATTCTTACAATTTTTTTTCAAAATCTTCTGTTTATAGATCATGTCGCAGTACCCCACTATCAGACATCTATAATTCTATAGAGGATCAATTTCAATAATTAGAAAAGATACGAATAATCCAAAATGATAGGTTGATGACAGTCACTACTACAAAAAAGAACTACGGTAGTGGTTACAAATCGCTACCATAGTCCAAAAAATTATTGCCATAGGCTATGACGGCGGTTTTCTAACCGCTGCCACTACAGCCGTCGTTGTAGCTCTATGGCAGCGGTTGTTTGAACTGCTGTCATAGAAAGTCTATTGCAGCGATTTATAAACCACTATAATAGATCGACCTATAGCAACAGTTATGTAACTACTGTCATAGGATATCTATAGTAGCGGTAATATAATCACTGCCATAGATAATCTATAGCAGCAGTTTCTTAACCACTGTCATAGGTCTAATATAGTGATTTGCATCGAATCTATGGCAGCGATTGGCACGGATATGGTAGCGGTTATAAAATCGCTATCGTAGTTCTTAAATAATTAAAAAAATAAAATTTTTATTTTTATATATATTTTATCTGATAAATACAGATATATAATACAAAAAAATATAATAAACATAAAAATTATTCTAAAATGCTAAAATTTTATTACCAAATAAAATTTATTATAATATTTTTTTAAAAAATAAAATACATCAAAAGTCTCCTAAATCTACATCATCGTTGTCATCATCGTCATCGGGAGCCAGAGCCGGAGCTAGAGTTGGAATGCAGGCCAACATATCCTCAAAGTTTGTGACTCCAAAATACATGCTAAGCGTCGATATCATGTCTCACACGATGCCCTCCAGATGAGATGCGCACTTCTCAGCCCGATCTGCCCGCATCGTAGCATGATCTGCCCATGCCAACGCCTCCTAAAGCTCCTTCCGACTGACGACACCGAAAGTTTGTGAGGAGATGCTCGCCTCGGATCAGTAGCTCATCAGCGTGTGTTCAGGCCTGCATCGGATCCTCCTAGAGTGCTCAGGCCCTAAGACCTAAGATAGATGGTCATGGGAGCAGAGGTATCCGGGCCCTCACTTGCAAGCGCATCTAACTGATCCTATAATTATAAATTAAAATAAAATTTTATAAAAAAATATTATAATACTAATTATATATACTAATATATTTAATACTTATAAAAATATGTCCGATCACGGCGTTCATCGGTCTGCCCATCTTGTCCATGCGGTTAGATCGAAAGATCTCGCTACGGCTGGGTATCACTCCATCTCTCATCAGCTATAACAAAGAATAAATTTATCAAAAAGATGATAAAAAATATGAATTTAATTTATCTAGTAAGATTTAGAATTAATTATCTCTCTATGCATACGACTAGCCATAAACTCGTGGCCTAGAGTGTGTGTATACTTCTGGGCTGCACGATTCTTCTAATTCTGATGGAAAGTAGCCTAACAAGTATTTAAATAAATAATAAATATTTAAAAAATATTTAAATAAAACTTTAAGCATATTAAAAAATTTAAAAATTAAAAATTTTATCTCGAACTTCTGGCTCCTCCAGTGTCTAACCATCCTCTCCCATTGACTCGAAGGGCGGTCCTGTATCTAGGAAACAAACTCCTCTGGAGTGTCTCGTCGGTGCTCGAGCCATCCTTTATGGAGTTTGACCTTATAATCCCGATGCAACTTTCTGATCTTCTTCAGTCGGGCATCTTGAGCCCTCTTGTGATCGAGGAAGTCATACCTCCTCTGCATAAAGTTATCAAAAATCAGTTACAAAATTATTCTAATCAAACATATATAGTGTAAACATATAAAATGCATAAATATAACTAAGATGCGCATACTTATCCATATCTCCTCCCATATTCGGTCCCTGATGGTAGCATCCATCAAACGCCAGTCTCTGGGCTCTACAAAAATGATGTCGGATCATCTCACAAACACTCTAAAAAATAGAATGCATCTCCTACGCGATCTTTCCTACCGACGTCCCCTCCACATCATACTGCACCATCATCTGATGCTGGTGGTTCCACATGTGTGCCATATATGTGGGACCATGAAATGTCCAGCTGGATGATGCACCTGCAATGCAAATACGTTATGCAAATATATAAGTGTATAAATACTATATAAAAAATAAAGTTGTGCTAATATAATAAAAATGTACACTCAGATGCCTACGATGGTAGAGGCTCAGTTGTCGGATGGAGTAGATGCCGTCGGTGGAG
>QRFJ01000228.1:1161807-1256646 GCA_006176705.1 Cocos nucifera | reverse complement strand
TATTGTCGCTCGTTCACGTTCATAGATGCTTTCTTCAGTAGTCGTCACATCATCCCAGCAGTTTTGGAGGGTCCACAGAGCTGGGACCCATTGCTTTTATCTATTCATCTGATATTGCGTGACAAGGATTCTTACCAACGGCTATTCATTCACTGACATTCCTAATAATTATAAAAGCTTGCAATTCCTCGGAAGGCATTGGATTCTTATCCACCATGTACGAGATGATTGCACTCAAATTTCACTTGAATGCATTAGCATCTTTCTTCACTTCAATTTCACTCAAATTGGACGGTAAGCTCTGTTGGAAACATTACAAACATATATAAAATATATATTTTGTATGCTATTTTATTTATTTAGTATAATAATTATATTTATTTAATTACTATAAAGTAATATAATTTATGTAAAATAAAATAGTTTTTAAAACTATATTAGTAAGATATAATTAAGATAGTTAACTTAAAATATACCTTGAATAACATTAAGCTTTGATTATAGGCTTGAAATTAAATGAGCTGGCTCTTAAGCTCAACTTGATTACAAAATGAGTTTGAGCGAGACCGAATTCATAAGCGTATACCGAGGACATAAGAGATATAATACTTTCATAAAATTGAGATTTATTTAATAAAATAGTATTATTATATATTACATAATCAAATGTTATTGGCTAATATCATTGCAAGCTACTAAAATGATAGAAAATAATATAATCAAGGCTTGCATGATCGATGCAGTGCTATTCAGTGCATAATCGATGTAGAACTAAATATATACTGCATGAATCCTCATATAAATATATGAGAGTATGTTATATGCATGCATTTATTTAGCGCTACATCGATTACGCACTGGATAGATTTAGGATCGAAAATCTAAATAACATTTTTTGCTTAGTTTTTTTTGAGAAGATTCTAGATTATTATTAGTGATATTAGAGCGGACCTAGTCCATGGCCAACATGGATAGAGAGAGATTACAATACAAACCTATTTAGGTGAATCATTATGGACTGCTCGTAGTATTTTTTATTAGATTTATGATGCTTAAGATTAAATTTGAATGAGCTAGGATTATTAGCTTGGTGAGGACACTAAAGTTTAAACAAAAAAAATATATAAAGATTCATTCGGATATATATTTAATTCTATATTTACTATACATCAGATAGATCTTGGATGCTTATATAGAGTTAAGAAGTCTAAATAATATCTTATAACTAATATTTTTAGAAGAGATCTTGAATTGTTACATTAATCCTAATGTCCACGAATTATAAACTTTGTACTTCTAGACATCAAAGCTTATTATCTCATTAAAAGAGAAAAAAAGAAAAAAAGCAATTAGGCTAAGAATTAACTCTGC
Organism: Cocos nucifera; assembly: GCA_006176705.1. NCBI lineage: Eukaryota > Viridiplantae > Streptophyta > Magnoliopsida > Arecales > Arecaceae > Cocos > Cocos nucifera. The sequence goes on along the minus strand of QRFJ01000228.1, from coordinate 1,255,275 downwards.
CTGCATAAATTACAAGACGGAAGCTACGAGCACAATCGCTAATTTTCTAGCAGCGAAAGGTGGTGCCTTCAACTGCTCTAGAAAAGAAAGCGTCCCAGAAACTTTTCCACACATTTCATTTTCCTCCCACTCTGTACCTTATGTCGCAAGTCAGGACCCAGAAAAGTACTGCATGCCTGCAATGCTTAACCACTTCAGCACTAGTGCACATGCCAAAACCAGACCTTCTAGAACAATATAAGTAGGGGCGAGAAAAACCCAAGTGCCGCCTCTTAAGTATTTCTTGCCCTCTCTCCTGAGGAAGCCATTAAAGTAGGACCCGTGATGATGATGTCTTGATTTTTATTCCAAGGGCTTAGATTCCAAAAGGTGCGGCTCCTGTCATCGCAGGACAAAGCTGGAAAGCAGCAAAGCTGAGAACCCTAATAAAAAAGGTAAACAAGGGTGGCCAGGCCAGGACAAGAACATCTCAACCCCAGGTCCCTACTATGATTTGCACCACGACCCACTTCTTCTAGAAGATCCTAGAAGAGAAAACAAATTTGTTTAAGGGCCACCTCATATGCCACTACTTCTGGTGTAGCATGTGGAAAACTCTTCTATATAATATCCGTGTGATGAGCCCATTCGGATACCTCCTCCAACCTCTTTAACAATATCCAATTTTTTAGTACAAAACCAACATCCAAGCATGACTTTGTTGTGAAGTTACTTGTGGCACTCCAATCAGATGATATTTTAGTGTGTTTTATATGAAATCATGGAGATATGCTTCAAATCTAAAACATTTTGGTCTTTTTCTCATAATGTGGAACTTAGATAAATTTTCCAAATCAAAGCTTCTTTTCCTATTCATGTCTGGGAATTTTGAAATACTGTCATTTGACTGAATGAGAACCCCTCAACCGCTCTTCAGTTATTATGTCAGCCCCTCTTTTGTCTATATATCTACCATGAGCTATCAATGTAGAGCCGCATGAAAGTAGACACTTTATCATAACACAAACATAGAAACTTCTTTTTTTTTTTCTGGGGAAAATCTGGGAGGAGTGTCAAAACCTCTCTAATACATTCATAGAAACTGATAGACCATGATTTGGTTTATGAAGATTAGGCATTTAGCCAAGTGAATACTTATAGATTAGTTATTAGCACATCAAAATACTTAACTTCACCATCTTTTAAGGAAAAAAGATCATATTTAAACAACATAATACGCATGCTGGAAAACAAAGCTACAGCACATCGCTTCTTTGTTAGGAGGAGGTTCTTGTTAATATGGGTAATTTTGCTATCAATTATGTGAAACGGTTGGTGGCATCTTGATCAGAAGCACAAAAAATAAAACAAAATAAAATAAAAATCCTTGCATATGCCGTTGAAGCTCAAAAGCTGACCATTTCGCCATGGTAATAAGACTACCCAAGGGCTGGCAAGTTGGAAAACCAAAATAGAAAAAGTAAATAATTGACATAGGAGTTGTATATACGCAATGTGCATTGAAATTGCCAAAGAAACAAGTTTCGTAACAAGATGGATGGAGTAAACTATGAAAGGCGACAGCACACCTAGACCTCACCAATGGTGTGATGCTAACTCTTGTCCCGTGGGCTGCGGTTGGACAGAACACCTTGTTCATGTCATCCACAATCATATAGAGTTCGGCTATTATCCTATGCGGTTTTTGGTCCATGTAGTTGCAAAGTCTTTTTTTTAGATGTAATGCCCACAAAACATTTGATTATTACATATGACCCACTTTGAGCAGAATCAGATGAAAGAATCTTTCCCTCGGGAAAGAAAAAAAAGAAAAAAAAAGAAAAAAAAGGAAAAAAAAAGTTCATGAAAGATGCAGAACTTCAAGAGGTTCTCATGTATAGCCATTACATAGATGAAATGGCTTGAATACATTCTGACCTCAAAAGCTCCAGGAGACTTGGTTCCATAAGTACCCATAGGTTCTTAACAAGCAATGCTGCATGTAACCTTCAATACTTAAATAATTGCTACTAATTATGAAAAAAAACACCATACATCATTTTTGTTTTGCATTCTGACTAATTTATAAATTGGACGAATTTTTAGCCTATACAGTCTAATAGACATTTTTTATGTAGACCGAGTCATTGTTTTTCCCCTAAAAATTTCCACTTGCCTTTTCATTACATCAGTGTCCCCACCATGATGTCCAGCATCTCGAATGTTTCCTATGGGCAATTCTGGACAAATTCTAACCATAAATTTTAATAGAGGTCATCTTCGCCTTCAAGAATACTCCTCACCATTCATTGCTGTCAAGTAAAATAATCCATATTGGAAACAAAATAGTATGATAAAGTTTTGTGCACTCAAAAATATCGTATCTAGTTATCATTTTCTACTGAGCAATAATAGACAGTGCTCATAAACAACTTCAATTTCGAAGAATCAAATTTAGCTCCAGAGGACTTCTGCCTATACGGAAGCCCACAATCTAGGCATATTACCCCCAAATTTTACTATTAAAAATGATTAATTAGACATAAATCCTAATTTCATTATTTTCCTGAAGTGTTGGTTTTAGTTTAACTTATTTTTCTTTCCATCTTTTCTCAATTTAATAGACTAAGTCGTTGGGTGAAGTTCAATTTCTACGGGTAAAAATAGAAATCGTTGGGTGAAGTTTTGAAAGTAGTGGTTAAAAAAATTCGAGCCATGTGCAGATAACTACTTTTTTTGGTAACACAGAAGATAACTATTTTATCGACCATTCTACTTTGCTATTTAGAAAAGTGGAGATGTATATGCATGTCTCTTCAGACCAATGGAGAGATCCATTTTGGACGTATGTAGTTTAAGTTTTTTTTGTTTTTGGCTTAAGACTCCTCTCTAGGTGTGTAGCGAATGAACACTATTTTTGATATCATAGTATTTGGACACTTATTTTGGTGAAAAAAACATTAAAAATTTATACCTAGGACTTAGCTTATATCAACCTCCTGTAGCAGTATTTAGTATGTCAATAGCTAAGTCAGGCCATTTATTATTCATCATCTTTCTGTATTGGAGCCCAAAGATACTTCTCTCACACAACAAATCAAATTACTTAAAATCCAAAAGCTAGGTATTAGACGGTCTCAAACTTGATCTAAGTGCCTGATCTGACCACATGCAACATGTTCTGTTGGTCTCTGAAAATTATCAAATCCATCAATCACCTACTTGCAATTTATGCTTTAATGGCTCATCAAGTAAGTCTATACTTATCAAATATAGTATTATGAAGCAAACCTAGATTTAGAACCTTTCGAGCATCATTCATGCAACCCAAGCATGTATCATTGTATCCTCTATATGAAATCATGCATCCTAAGTGTTGCCTTAATTCATTTGTGCATCATGACATCACTCATAATTTAATGTTACGATTCAAATAAAAGAAGGCCTCAGGCGAGGGAAAAAAATCTCTCTCGTTATTTTCAAGATGACGTCAGAATTAAATCTTTCAATAATTTTTTAGATTAAGAGCTTTGTTTATAAAATAAATATGAAGCAAGTGTTTGAGGAGTGTTTTAAAAAAAATAGAATAGTACTTTTTTTTTTTGTTTTTTGTTTTATGTTGCCTGGGATACCGGGTCGGTTTAGGATATGATTATTTACTTAACTAGAAAAAGTGCTGCAGGGTCGCAACTCTAATGAATTTTTCAAAGAAATGTAACATCCTATCCCCAAATTTGTCCAAAAAAAGGGGTCAACGTCGTGACGACCTGCACTGCCACGAGCTGTGCCTTCACATGCCTTTCATTTTCCCTCCATTTGGCACCCTGAGCCTACCCTAGCTTTTGAAAGCAACCCAAATTATATGATGATATCCATCCACCAGACTAAGACAATCAATTTCATGCAACAATAGTAGGAAGAGAAAGGTCCCACTCCCATAGCAATTCATCAAGAAAACCTTAAAGCGCCAAAGGATTCTTCTCTTTTTCCTCTCTATCACAATTTGTGAGCTGGGACTCGTCCTAAATTCATCCTTATCTTCCCAAATCCAAGGTGGGTTAGATTAAAAGAGACCGATTCCCCTTCTTAGAAAGTTGGCCAAGAAATTATCTTCTACCGACTCACTCTTTTTGTTCCATGTTCATGAGAAAAAAATTTCTTTATTGAAATATTTTTTTCAAAAATAATAAATTTCAAAATGACTTTTATTAGATTGAGCAGCTGCTTTTCTAAACAAAAGTTATATAGCATATTTGTTATGTTCTTAATGAACTAAAATAATTTATCTTATTTTATTTAAAAACTTAATGATAAGTTTAAAAAAAAATATTTTATTTTTAATAAAAATTAAACTTTTTCATATTACATAATAAATTTTTATTTCTTATAAAATATGAAAATCTTATTTGTATAAACTTTTATATATTTTTTAAAAATTTTAATTAAATATAAAATATTATATATATAGAGAGAGATAGATAGATTGGACTTCGATTGATCGAAGTCCAGTTTATATCCGATCGAATATCTGATCCTTCGATCAGTGCACATCTTCGAGCGTGTGCATGAAAAGATGCATCGATTGAAAAAAAATCAAAAAAAAATTTAAAAAAAATTTAAAAAATTAAAAAAATCTAAAAAAAAATGCCTTCTTTCTTTTTTTAATTTTTCTCAGTATTCAATTTATTTTTAGCTTTTTTTTTGGATATGGAAGGCTCTGAAAAAATTAAAAAAAACACTACTTAAAAAAATAAAATAATAAAATAATTAAAATAAAATAAAAAAATTGAAGATGGTTTTTTCGGTCTACATGCATCTAAAAAATTTAAAAAAAAAAAATTTCAGACGCACTCATGCCTATTTTTTTTTTTTGAGGCATGTGTATATAAATGCACACTAATTTAATGATAAAAAAATTAATTAAATATGAATTAAAATTTGATTGTATAAAATTTAATTTATATATATATATAAAATTAAAACTCTACCGGCGAACCAACGAATCCTCGGAGGGTTCGGTTGTGCCCACGGCTGCAACTTATTCATCATATGCTTCTAGAAGCCTTTGCCGGTTCCTCCAAAACTCTCCCTAATCCCATGTGGGCTCCCCTCCGCGACATCCAAACCCATCACGTTTCCCAAGGCATTGATATGCACAAACCAACGAAAATAAATTTGTCTCCAAAAATAAAATAGATATTAGTCAATTTCCGCTACAGTGATCCGTTTTGATTAAAATCCATGACCCCATGCCTTGCCCACGAACCTCACTCCGAGCCTAATCCTTTTGAAATTGTCTACCCCCCACCCACCGCAACCTCACTCCCTACAAAGTACCCCCTCTCTTCCGCTTCTTCCCTACTTAAACCCCAGCTCCATCCTTCCCATTCCCAAGCTTTTCCCCACCACACACTCATAGAAAGATATCACCAAGAGTTAAGAGAGTTAGAGACGTATGGATTGAGATAGAGTAAACCCCACAAAAAACTATCCATAGAGACGTCTAAGGAGGTAACAGAATGAGAGAGAGTAGTAGTCATAGCATTAGTCGAAAGAGAGACAGAGATATGGGAGGAGGAGAAGAGAAGGCTTTGATTCCGGGCTTACCGGATGACATAGCTTTGGACTGCCTCGCCCGAGTCCCCCACCGATTCCACTCGAGCCTCCGTCCCGTTTGCCGGCGATGGCGCGATCTGGTCACCGCCCCCTTCTTCTACGAACACCGGGTGAGGATCGGTACTGCGGAGGACCTGATCTTCCTCGTCCAAGCCCTCGTCCCTATTGAGAATGGGCATCAGGACACCGGTGGTGAGGTTGATGAACAAGGGAAGGAGATGGCCGCCGCCACCAAGTGCCGGCCGCCGGTGTACGGGCTGAGCATCTATAACGCGACGATCGGGGAGTGGCGCCGCCTGGCCGCTGCGGAGCCGGTGCCGATGTTCGCCCAGTGCGCGGCGACCGGCGGGAAGTTGGTGCTCGTCGGGGGTTGGGATCCGCTGACGCTGGATCCGGTGGAGGAGGTGAGGGTTTTGGATCTGTGACAGGCGGTGGCGGAGGGGCGGCAATGGCGGCGGCGCGGTCTTTCTTCGCGTGCGCGGGACGGGCGGGAGGGAGTGTGTATGTGGCCGGGGGCATGACGGGCAGAAGAACGCGCTCCGGTCGGCGGCAGCGTACGACGTGGCACGGACCGGTGGGCGGCGCTGCCGGAGAATGGGGAGGAGCGGGACGAGTGCCAGGGGGGCGGGCGGGGGGGAAGTTCTGGGCGGTGACGGGGTACGGGACGAGCAGCAAGGGACAGGTTCACGCGGCAGCGGAGTGGTAGATGCGGCGACGGGGAGTGCGGAGGAGGAGGGGGTGTGGGAAGTTGGGGGAACGCCGGCTCTGGGGGCGTGAGCGGCGTGCGCTTCCGGCACGAACGGGGGGTTGTGTGGTGCGTTGGACTGTGAGAGGGGGTGAGGGAGTACGATGGGATAACGGGAGGGCCTGGAGCGGTGGCGGGGTGCCCGGAGTGTGAGGTCGACCACCATGTCGCGGCGGCGAAATGGCGGACCGCCTGCCGGAGTAGAGGGTTTTCGTGAGGGGCGGTTGGGGAGGGGGGACGCACGGCGAGTTTGGTGTTCGACGGATGGGAGATCCTCTTCTTATGACCTGCGGTGGATTTGCATCATCGCGAGGTGTGGGGCCCGCTTATCCTCATGGTTGATGTGGATGGGCCCATCGGCATCATGCCATGTGATAAGGCGTCATTTGAGCACAAAATATCGGCGGTTTAACCAAAGGACCAAGGAACTAAGAAAAGAGAAAGAGGCATCCACAAGGCACAGCAAAACTATACTACGAGCCCATCAACGCGGCAATAGAAGCATAGCCGAGAGGTCATCACTTAGGAAAAAAAAAGGGGGGGGGGGGGGGGGGGGGGGGGGGGGTCACAACAGGGCATTAAGGGATGGCGAGAAGACTCCAAATCAAGTCTACATGGAGGTACGGTCATAGATGAAAATGTTTTAGAGCAAATTATGAACCCTCGAGATTATGGTTAAATTACAACCACAACCTCAAGGCATAAATTAAACTAAACTATGAGCCCATCATGGCGGCAATGAAAGCATGGATGAAGAGTAAGAGTGCAATTGAATCGAGTCGAATCAAATAACTAAAAGTTTGAGCTCGACTTGACTCAAAATACTTGAATTCGAAATTTGGCTTGAACTCGATTGAATCTTAACATTTCAAACTCGAACTCGATTCAATAAAAAATAGTCAAGACTCGAGATCGACTTAACTCGAATATAAATCGAGCCATACTCGAGTTTGAATTCGAACTCAAAAACGAGACTTATTTTATTAATAATATATATTAATATATATTATTAATAAAATTAATATTATTAAATATATATATATTTGAGTAGGTTCACAAGTTTTTGACTCGAGTATCCTACTATTCGAGCTCGACTCGAACTCGATAATAATCGAATCCAGTCGAGCTCGAGTAGCTCGCAAGCAACTCGACTTATTTGCAATCTTAGTGGAAAGATCTTCACTTGAAAAATGAAAAAAAAAGGCTTCACAAGAGGGCATAATAAAGGGATGGCAAGAAGACACCAAATCAAGTCTATGTGAAGGTATGGTTATGGATGGATATACTTTAAAATAAATTATAAAATCTCCTTCTAGACTAGAGGTATTATGCTTGCATCCAATAATTTAAAAAAATCTATACTTATCCTTGAGATCTATTTTTATTCAATATTTTAATTTATAATTTAATAGAATATTAGCCAAACTGTTAAACTTTAATGAGACTAAAATATCATATCAAAAAAATTCAAAAATAATCAAACTAATCTTAAGTGACATAATAGCTACAAAAAAATATAAAAAATATATATATCCTTCTTTCCACTTAAAGGTAATTTCAATTTTTCACATAATGTAAACTATGTTAATATAGATTTTATAAATTATTGATATAAGTATAATAAATACAAAAGTTTTTACATTGCATTCAATATTTTAGTTGCAAGTGACCCTTGATGGAGGCAGCAAACATCCTTTTGTGTAGCATGTACATGCATGCACCATGCCTTTATAATTCATAATTCATTAATGAAATGCTTCTCCACAAGATGCTAGATATTTTTTTTTCCACCTTATAGATAGTGTAATACCCTGCCTAATTGGGCTCAATCCACTTGACCCAACCCCACACAAGCACATATCTCTCAAAGCAAAAAAAGAGATTAGAAAACCCCTTGCAGGAGTCTTCTTCTTCCTCCCGATTGACTCCCAAACGGAGTCAAAATCCATCCCAAGGAAGAGTGAAACTCCCCCCCATCGGATGTATTTAAAAGAAAGATGTCTTTCCTCTTTTGCTCAATCAAAAATCAAGGTTCAAACGATGAGGATCGCCGGATTTTCTTTGCGGAAGCCTTCATCGTGTTCACCAAAAATCAGATTAAAAAGGCCGTCGGAGACTAAGGTAAGACCGGCTTTTCCTTCTCCTCTCTTTTTTCTTCCTATTATGATGGACACCACCACTAGCCGGGCTGACTTCGTCGGAGAAATCAATTTTGGAAAATCCCCCATTCCGCCCTCTTTTTCTTGAATTTTCGATGCCAGCGGTCACCGCCGACTGTCGGTATGGGTTCATCGGACCGCGCTGTCGTAGCCCCGACTATCCGAAGAAATCAATTTTGGAAAATCCCTCATTCCGCCCTCTTTTTCTTGAATTTTCAACACCGGTGATCACCACCGACCGTCGATATGGGTTCGCCGGGCCGTGCTATCGCAGCCCCGACTGTCGTCGGTCAATGATCGGCAGCCATCACCTTCGATCCAAGAAAGAAGGGAGGACCTCACGGTCCCCTATTCCTCCAAATAGAACCGCGGGAAGAAGTGAAAGAAAAAAAAGGGAAAAAGAAAAAAAAAAGAAGAGAGGGATTTTCTCTCTCTTCCCTCTCTCCCTTCTTTGAGTCTGAATCCTACTTTCTCTCTATAGAAGATTCATTCTCTCTCTTCCTCTTTCCTATTTTCTCTTTCTAATATGATTATTAAATTTTTAATTTAAAAAAAGCAAGAAAAGAAAAAGAAAAGAAAGAAGAAGATTTTTGCTCTCCTTTCTTTTTTCCTCTCAACTTTCTCTCTCTAGATTGCTTGTATTTTCTCATAATCTCTCTCTTAAGATTTTTTAGATATTTGTAAAGACTGATAATGATTTTGAATGATCCTTGTTGTGGATAAATTTCGCTCCCGTCGAAGTCCAGCCTGATGCTTAGCCTAACACAACCGATAATCACGGAAGAGCTTCAATTGAAAATTCTTCCTTCAGTGGTCGAGCCCCATCTAATCTCCTCCAGTGGCCGAACTCATTCAGTAGTCGAACTCCTCTAACGGCCGAACCCAACCGAACTCCTCAACGGCCGATCCCCAACCGAACTTCCCGACGGCCAAACTTCTTTCGGATCTTTCTTTCAGTAGGACTCCTATGGGAGCCGAACTCCTTCCAGATCTCTTCTTCAGTCGAACTTCTGCAAGAGCCGAACTCCTTTCGGATCTCTTCTTCAGTCGAACTTCTGTAGGAGTCGAACTCCTTCCGGATCTCTTCTTCAGTCGAACTTCTGTAGGAGTCAAACTTCTTCCGGATCTCTTCTTCAGTCGGATTGCTACAGGAGCTGAACTCCTTTCGGATCTCTCATTCGATCGAACTTCTCCATCAGTCGGACTCCTTCAGGAGCCGAACTCCTTCCAAATTTTTTCTTCGATCGAGCTCCTCCAGAAGCCAAACTCCTTCCGAATTTTTTCTTCAGTCAAGTTCCTTCAGGAGCCAAACTTCCTCCAAACTTCTCCTTCAATCGAATTCCTTCAGGAGCCGAACTCCTTCCGGACTTCTTCTTCAGTCGGATTCCTCTAGTGAATTACTTTCAGAGTTTAGCTAGCATTGCTTCTGGATGATTTTCTCTAGCCGTATTTCTTTTAGAAGTCCGAACTCCTCTAGAATTGATGTATGTCAAAGCTCTTTACCATCCAATATCTTCTTCCTCCGAACTTCGACTATTAAATCTCAACAAACGGCCACTTCATGGCAACGGACATCACTCTCCATAACAAACTCTATGTGGCCCCAAGCGGCCCACTATCGAACGGCCACATCACAATAACGGATACCTCTCTTCATAATAAACTCTACGTGGCTCCGAGCGATCCACTATCGAACGGTTATGATAAGCTCCATCTATAAAAAGAGACCCTCCAGATACGTTTTCTCTAAGCTCTCTTCTTCTTTTCAAAATTCTACTGAATTCTTGCCTGAGTACTCCATTTCTGTTGGTCAGAAAAGCTGACTTGATCGTCGGAGGATCCTACCAAAGCCACCATCACCGACTCCGAATGAAATTTTATTTTGCAGATCACCGACGACGATCTCTTCTTCCTCGACTCTAGCTCGATCCGACATCAATCAAATTCTGTACCAACAAAAAAAATTATGATTTAAGATGAATTAAACTCCCAGTCTGACTATGTGAAGGACTCCGCCAATGGGAGCTAATACATTGGCAAAGATTTAATCCTAAAGATTTATGTTGTCAGCAAATCAGCGACTAACCACCAGCAGACCAGCAGTTCTGAAGAACTTTGCTGCCAGATGATTCGTAGCTCACCGTAAGATGATACGCGATGTTATGACTCTACCATAGGGATAATATGATTATAGCTTATGGTTGATGAGAATGAATGATAAGAATGATAAAAATAATTGATAAAAATTTGATAATTTAAAAAAAATTGAATTTTTAAAAGAAACTTAAAAAGATAGAATTTGACATGATAAATATTTTGATAATACTACATATTAAAAATTGATTTTGAACTGATGACTTTTATATGCTTATTTTTGTATATATGATTATTTATTTTATTATCCGATGAAATCTAATTAAAATGATCATTACTTACTGGGCTGTCTAGCTCATTACTTTATTTTATTATTTTTATAGATCTTGAGAAATAAGATGATATAGAAGTATGTATAGAAAAGTGATTAGAGACAGACAGGATAATTAGAAGTAGAATATCGATACTTTTATTTTAGAAAAAAAATTATTGAAGCTGATGTAAGATTTTTTGAACATTATTGAATTTTATGAGATATTAAAATTAGATTTTAAATAGATAAATTTTAAATTTAATTTATTAATTAATTAAAATTAGATTTTAAATAGTTAAATAGCATGATGAGATGCCTTGCATGCTTGTGAAAAGAATTTTCTATGGGTGTACGACAGTTGCCACGATATTCAGTTCACAAATTTTAGGTCGGGGACGTGACATATAGATAAAGGCTTGGGACTAAATGAACACCAGGATTTTATGATTTTTAACGATACTGTTGGGGATAAATCCCGCTCCTGCCGAAGCCCGGCCCAACGCTCAGCTCAATGTAACCAGTAGCTGCTGAAGAGCTTCAGCGCCAGGCGCCAGGCCGAGCCCCTAACACGGCCGAACTGCCTAGAGGCCGAACTCCCCTGCACCAAGGTCCGGGCCGAACTGCCTAGAGGCCGAACTCCCCTGCACCAAGGTCCGGGCCGAACTGCCTAGAGGCCGAACTCCCCTGCACCAAGGTCCGGGCCGAACTGCCTAGAGGCCGAACTCCTTCGGACCGACCCCAGGCGAGCCATGCAGCCGAACTCCTTCGGACTTCCCACGGCCGAACTCCTTCGGACCGACCCCAGGCGAGCCCATGCAGCCGAACTCCTTCGGACTTTCCACGGCCGAACTCCTTCGGACCGACCCCAGGCGAGCCCATGCAGCCGAACTCCTTCGGACCCCACGGCCGAACTCCTTCGGACCGACCCTAGGCGACCGAACTCCTCAGCGAGCCCTGGCCGAACCAACTAGCAACCGAAGTCCTTCAACTGGCCAACCGAGCTTCTTCGGGCCTCTCAGCGGCCGAACTCTACAGACGGCCGACCCTTCAGCCAGACGAAGCTCCCCCAGCTTCCCCCTCGGCCGAACTCTGTTACAAGTCCGAACTCCATTGGACGAACTGTCGCCTGCAGCGAAACCGGACGACGCCCTTCCTTCTCCGTACCGGACTCCATGCGGCCCACGGCTCGCCGGTATGGCTCCCACGACCTACCGGACGACGCCTTCCCTCTCCGTACCGGACTCCATGCGGCCCACGGCTCGCCGGTATGGCTCCCACGATCTACCGGACGACGCCTACCTCTCCGTACCGGACTCCATGCGGCCCACGCTCGCCGGTATGGCTCCCACGATCTACCGGACGACGCCTTCCTCTCCGTACCAAACTCCATGCTGCCTCGACGACTCTCTGCCAGACGGCACAGCCGTCACCATCAACTAAGCTCCGCTATAAAAGGACCCCTCCCGACATACTAAGGCTAAGCTCTCTGAACTCTCGACTCTCTAAGCTCTCCTCCACATCTCTAAGCTCCGGAACTCATTCCGAGCACTCCATTACTGTTGGTCGGAAACTAACTTGACCGTCGGAGGGTCCTGCCGGAGCCACCACCCCACCGGTTCCGGACGGGACTTCGTTTTGCAGGTCCCCGGCGGCGCCCAGCGGCCTCGATTGCGGCGACCTCCGGCGGCGACGGATTTCTGCACCAACAGATTGGCGCCGTCTGTGGGAACGAAGGGACTGAACCTTCGAGGTTCCCTTGTTCTTAAAGGAGTGCTCGGCGACGATTTTCCGCCCCTGCTCCGGATCTCTCTCTCTCCCTCTTCCAGAATTCCTTCTCTGGAAAGAGGAAATGCCCCCCAGAAGGGCTTCGACGCGGCGCTCGACGGCTTCCGCGGCTCGATCCCCTCCGAGTCCGTCTGTCCCTGCTCCGGCCCCGGTGACTCAGCCCCCGTCTATAAGCCGCAGTGGATACGGAGCAGTTCAACCAGCTCATCCAGCACGTTCGCGGTCTCACGGAGGCGGTGCAGGCGGTGCTGCACCAACAAGTCCCAGTGCCAGCCCGACCGGCGCGGGACTCCCCGAAGTCGGATGATCCAGTCCAAGAGCGACCGGCCTGGGCAGCCCGACCTCCGATACCCGGATTGGAGAGGCGGAGGAGGGAGAGCCCTTCGTTCGGATCATGGATCGACCAAGGGTGAAGCCTCGCGCCCATCTCACCAGAAAGCCTTGGAGATCAGAGACCGTGAGGACCTGCTGGGCCAAAGGCTCTTGGAAATGAACCGGCGAATTGAAGAACTTCGTCCCCCCTCGCGTGGTGATGACGTTTGTGCAGACCCTCCTTTCTCGCAGAAAATCATGCAAGAACCTGTTCCACCGACCTTCGAGCTCCCTCAACTGGAAAGCTACGATGGAACTTCTGATCCGGTTGATCACCTGGGGGCCTTCCGGGCCATGATGCTGCTTCACGGCGCTTCAGATGCCGTGCTGTGCCGAGCCTTCCCGTCTACCTTAAAGGGAGCAGCGAGGAACTGGTACTCGGCGTTGAAGCCCAACACGATCTTCTCTTTCGACCAGATGAGCAGTCGGTTCGCGGCCCACTTCATCAGCAGCCGACGACCGAGCCGAGGTTCAGATTCCCTGATGAGCGTCAAGCAGAAGCAAGGGGAATCCATCCGGACTTACGTCACTCGATTCAACGCCGCGGCATTGGAAGTCCGGGACCTGGACCAGTCTGTCGCGATGGCCGCACTTAAGGGCGGCCTTCAGAAAAATAGCTTGCTGTTCTCTCTGGAAAAAAGGTATCCCAGGGACTTCGCCGACCTGCTGGCTCGAGCCGAGAGATATGCCCGTGCGGAAGAAGCCTTCAAATTGAAAGATGAGGAGCTCGTCAGAAAGGACCGGCTGGCGGACGAGGAAGAGCTGGGTGAAGCTCGGCTGCACTCGCAGACCCCCTACGAAAGCAGGCGGGCCCGAACTCCTCGAACTCGCCCTGATAAGGAGGCGCGAAGGAGTCCACTCCCGGAAGGTTCCGCCGCTATGCCCCCCTCAACGCTCCTCGAACCCAGATTCTCACCGAAGTAAAACACCAGCTGCCAAGACCGGAAGGATTACGATCTCCCCCAAACAAGCGCGATCGAAATAAGTACTGCCTCTACCATCACGACCACGGCCACGACACGGAGGGATGCATCCAGCTCCGAGACGAAATTGAGGAGCTCGTCAGAACGGGTCGGCTGGGTAAATTCCTCCGGTACCGGCCTGAAGCAGAAAAAGATCGGCTAAGGGCGCTGCCGTAGCCAGACTACAAGAAGGTCGGCCACCTTACGGCGTCATTCACATGGCCCCTGGAAAGATCTCGGTGCATCAGCGATTCGCCATCTCCCAGCAACAAGAGCTTGCACCAAATTGAGGAGTTCAGCATGAGGAGGTCGTCCACCCCGGAACTTATTGCCGAAGAAATGCGGAGGAATCAGCCTTAGGGAGGAGCCCAATCGCCCCTAAGAGAGAAACGGAGAGCAGAAGTTCCCCCGCTGAAGCGGAATGAAGTTCGGCGCGAGGAAGGCCGAACCCACCTATGAGCCCGTCAGCGAGGAAGCTCCGACAAAGAAGTATGAAGTCCTCCCGCGGAAGCTTCCGCGGGAAAGTGGAACGAAGTTCGGCGCAAGTAAGGCCGAACTCACGCTCCAGAATGTCCCCCAAAGGAACCGCCTACAAAGTGTTCACTGGAGGCGGAATGAAGTTCGGGCGAGAAAAGCCGGGCTCACCCCAAAGCTCGGCATCAAGGTAAAATGAAGCTCGGTGGAAAGCCGAACTCCTCAACTCAACCTCCAAAATAAAGTTCGGCGCTGGCAAGGACGGAACGAAGCCCCCCTCCCGGAAGGTTCCGCAACTACGACCCGCTCCTCTAACTCGAATTCTCGGCAAAGTTAAGAGCCAACCGCCAAGACCTGAAGGACTACGGCCTCTCCAAACATGTGCGATCAAGGAGAAGATCGGCTATAGGCACTGCCGTAACTGGAAAAGACAAGAAGGTTGGCCGTCCCGCGGCGTCATCAACGCCACCCCGGGGAGGAGCTAGGAGCTAGCTACATCGGTGATTGTCATCCCCAGCGACAAAGTCAAGAGAAGCATGGTCCAAATTATGAAGGCCGGCAGGAGATAGAGGAGGTCGTCTGGACGGGACTTGCTGCTCGAGGGAGCTCCGAGGAACAACACCCCGTCGACCCCTCAAACGAGAGCGCGCTGTCCACGACTTCCCTTCGGTAAAATTCTCCCCTCTGCATAATATTATTTCTGGATGCGAAAACTATGCGATGACAGGGAGAGCAGCAGTCAATAATCGCCGCGTTAGGAACAGGAGGAGAACCTCGTCCTAACGCGAGCAACAAGCTCGGCCGCAGGAGATAAGATCTCCCCCGAGCGCGCACCTCAGGAGATAAGATCTCTCGGCCGCAGGAGATAAGATCTCCCCCGAGCGCGCACACCAACCTCGGCTAGAGATAAGATCTCTCCCGAGCGACCGTTGACAACCTCGGCTAGAGATAAGATCTCTCCCGAGCGACCGGAACAACCTCGGTTAGGAACAGGAGGAGAACCTCGTCCTAACACGAGCACCAACCTCGGCTAGAGATAAGATCTCTCCCGAGCGACCGAACAACCTCGGTTAGGAACAGGAGGAGAACCTCGTCCTAACACGAGCACCAACCTCGGCTAGAGATAAGATCTCTCCCGAGCGACCGTTGACAACCTCGGCTAGAGATAAGATCTCTCCGAGCGACAACCTCGTTAGGAATAGGAGGAGAACCTCGTCCTCGGCTAGAGATAAGATCTCTCCCGAGCGACCGAACAACCTCGGTTAGGAACAGGAGGAGAACCTCGTCCTAACACGAGCACCAACCTCGGCTAGAGATAAGATCTCTCTCCCGAGCGACCGTTGACAACCTCGGCTAGAGATAAGATCTCTCCCGAGCGACCGAACAACCTCGGTTAGGAACAGGAGGAGAACCTCGTCCTAACACGAGCACCAACCTCGGCTAGAGATAAGATCTCTCCCGAGCGACCGTTGACAACCTCGGCTAGAGATAAGATCTCTCCCGAGCGACCGAAACAACCTCGGTTAGGAACAGGAGGAGAACCTCGTCCTAACACGAGCACCAACCTCGGCTAGAGATAAGATCTCTCCCGAGCGACCGTTGACAACCTCGGCTAGAGATAAGATCTCTCCCGAGCGACCGAACAACCTCGGTTAGGAACAGGAGGAGAACCTCGTCCTAACACGAGCACCAACCTCGGCTAGAGATAAGATCTCTCCCGAGCGACCGTTGACAACCTCGGCTAGAGATAAGATCTCTCCCGAGCGATCGTGAACAACCTCGGTTAGGAACAGGAGGAGAACCTCGTCCTAACACGAGCACCAACCTCGGCTAGAGATAAGATCTCTCCCGAGCGACCGTGAACAACCTCGGTTAGGAACGGAGGAGAACCTCGTCCTAACCCGAGCGCGCACCTCGGCTGCAGGAGATAAGATCTCCCCCGAGAGAAGCTCGGCCGTAGGAGATAAGATCTCCCCCGAGCGCGCACTTCAACCTCGGCTGCAGGAGATAAGATCTCCCCCGAGAGAAGCTCGGCCGTAGGAGATAAGATCTCCCCCGAGCGCGCACTTCAACCTCGGCTGCAAGATAGGAGGTCTCCCTCGAGTCGACTTCAACTGACGAAGATAATGTCGCCCCCGAGGAGCTCAAATCCGACTTCGACCGAAGGAGGCGAATCTTACTTCGGCTTCAACGTCAGCTTCATCGACTTTAGCCGGAAACGAGTTCCATTCCAATTCCAAACATCGACTGAAGATGAGGTCTCCCCCAAGCCTCCGCCTCAACTTCGGCGTCAATCTTGGCTGGAGATGAGACCTCCCCGAGCTTCAGATGCGGAGCCTGGAAGAAGACTTCGGCAGTCGCCTGTTTTGGTACTCCCTTCCTTCAATTTTTGAACTCGGGAGTGGGGGGGCTACTGTTGGGGATAAATCCCGCTCCTGCCGAAGCCCGGCCCAACGCTCAGCCCAATGTAACCAGTAGCTGCTGAAGAGCTTCAGCGCCAGGCGCCAGGCCGAGCCCCTAACACGGCCGAACTGCCTAGAGGCCGAACTCCCCTGCACCAAGGTCCGGGCCGAACTGCCTAGAGGCCGAACTCCCCTGCACCAAGGTCCGGGCCGAACTGCCTAGAGGCCGAACTCCCCTGCACCAAGGTCCGGGCCGAACTGCCTAGAGGCCGAACTCCTTCGGACCGACCCCAGGCGAGCCCGAATGGGCAGCCGAACTCCTTCGGACTTCCCACGGCCGAACTCCTTCGGACCGACCCCAGGCGAGCCCATGCAGCCGAACTCCTTCGGACTTCCCACGGCCGAACTCCTTCGGACCGACCCCAGGCGAGCCCATGCAGCCGAACTCCTTCGGACCGACTCCCACGGCCGAACTCCTTCGGACCGACTCCTAGGCGACCGAACTCCTCAGCCAAACTCCTCAGCGAGCCCTGGCCGAACCAACTAGCAACGGAAGTCCTTCAACTGGCCAACCGAGCTTCTTCGGGCCTCTCAGCGGCCGAACTCTATCGTCCCTCGGCCGAACTCTACGGCCGACCCTTCAGCCAGACGAGCTCCCCCAGCTTCCCCCTCGGCCGAACTCTGTTACAAGTCCGAACTCCATTGGACGAACTGTCGCCTGCAGCGAAACCGGACGACGCCCTCCTCTCCGTACCGGACTCCATGCGGCCCACGGCTCACCGGTATGGCTCCCACGACCTACCGGACGACGCCTCCCTCTCCGTACCGGACTCCATGCGGCCCACGGCTCGCCGGTATGGCTCCCACGATCTACCGGACGACGCCTACCTCTCCGTACCGGACTCCATGCGGCCCACGGCTCGCCGGTATGGCTCCCACGACCCACCGGACGACGCCTCCCTCTCCGTACGAAACTCCATGCTGCTCGACGACTCTCTGCCAGACGGCACAGCCGTCACCATCAACTAAGCTCCGCTATAAAAGGACCCCTCCCGACATACTAAGGCTAAGCTCTTTGAACTCTCGGCTCTCTAAGCTCTCTAAGCTCCGGAACTCATTCCGAGCACTCCATTACTGTTGGCCGGAAACTAACTTGACCGTCGGAGGGTCCTGCCGGAGCCACCACCCCACCGGTTCCGGACGGGACTTCGTTTTGCAGGTCCCCGGCGGCTTCCAGCGGCCTCGACTCCGGCGACCTCCGGCGGCGACGGATTTCTGCACCAACAGATACCATCCTAGAATTTATGCATATTTGATAGGATCGGATACATGGATAATTAAAAAGAAGCTTAAGTTTGATGTTAAAAGGAATGCAATGAGAATAAGCATTCGCATGCCATCTAATCTTATGAAAGGTCAAGATAAAGCAACGAACATGGGCAGTAAATGATAGGTCCGCAATCAATCTTATTATGAAGGCATTCTGCAATATGATTCTTTTTAACACACAATATCATATATTATAAAATAGTAATGAGGTGGTGACTCATGAACAAATCCTACATTACTCAGACAGGCTAAGTTTTGAAGTATATGTTACCGCATCATTCATGCCGATATAAGCTTAAAGGAAAGCTGCAGCATGTCAAACTTAAGCAACCCTAAAATCAAGCTTAGTAATAATGACAGACATCTCTTTAACTTTCTAAGAGATCTTCTGATATGGATGAGGTTTTTGGCATGGACCAATACTTAGTTCACTAATTATGCGGCCACTATCACCGCTACTGTTTGCCGTTGGCCAAATGTCATCATGCAGTGATAATATTTGAGAAAAAACAAAAAAGTTGAAAAGGAATAGGGCAGAGTTGGAGGAATGGACCAACAAAGCCTGAACCAAAAAAAAATCAAGAAAAGTTGCATGCTCCACTAAAGTCGTGGAATGTGACAACCTTCTTCTAGAAGGTGAATTTTGGGGCAACTTGCAGTTGTAGGCCTTTTTTTTCTTAATGAATTTTGCTTCAATTTCCAAAAACCCTGCCATCCTCTTAACGTTTATCTATGGGATACCATCACTGTAGACCCAACTTAGCTAGGCTCTGGCTCACATTTAGTCACATGTCTAACTCTTGTTTTTGTTTAAGAAGTTGGGAAGTGCTCACTGTAGTTGTGATGGAGTGCAAGAAGATTGGACCTCTTTACTAATTATCTGCACTCCCTTTATGCTGGGCAACATTGAAGAGATTTAAACAAAATGAAATAGAATATCACAGAGTCTGATTGAAGCTTGCCAAG
The DNA here is from genome assembly GCA_006176705.1 of Cocos nucifera. Taxonomy (NCBI): domain Eukaryota; kingdom Viridiplantae; phylum Streptophyta; class Magnoliopsida; order Arecales; family Arecaceae; genus Cocos; species Cocos nucifera. The sequence continues at coordinate 1,236,079 of QRFJ01000228.1, read as the reverse complement.
TCTCAATTATTTAGAGGTTATAAAGTTTATTAGTTTGATCAGAAGATAGATGCTATAAGATAAATAGGAACGATAATTTTCATTGACCCACCAGATATCCAATCTAATCTAATACGAATGAGATGGATTTTATCCAACCCAATTAGAATTCGGAATGGACATAGATTCTAAAAAAATATCCAAAACGGATTCGGATTTATTGGGAATAAATTCCACTCTTGCCGAAGTCCAGCCTGATGCTTAGTCTAATGCAACTGATAATCATGGAAAAGCTTCGATAAAAAATTTTCCTCCAACGATCGGATCCCAACCGAACTCCTTCAACGGTCGAACCTTAGCTAAACTCCTTCAGCCGGCCAAACTTCTCAGCGACCGAATCCCAGCCGAACTCCTCCAGCGGTCAAACCCCAGCCGAACTCCTCCAGCGATCGAACTCCTTCTAAATTTCTTCTTCAGTTAAATTTCTCCGAAAGTCGAACTCCTTTCAGGACTTTTCCTTCAGTCGGATTCCTCCAGGAGCTCAACTCCTTTTGGACTTTTTTTTCAATCGGATTTCTTCAGAAGCTGAACTCCCTTCAGACTTCTCCTTCAGTCGGATTCCTCCAGAAGCTCAACTCCTTTTGGACTTCTTCTTCAGTCAAATTCCTTCAGGAGTCTAACTCCGTCCGAACTTTTTCTTCAATCAGATTCCTCCAGGAGCCCAACTCCTTCCGGACTTCTTTTTCAGTTGGATTCCTCCAAGAGCCGAACTCCCTCCGAACTTTTTTTTCAGTCGAATTCCTCCAGGAGTCCAACGCCTTCCAGACTTCTCCTTCAATCGAATTCCTTCAGGAGCCAAACTCTTTCCAGACTTCTCCTTCAATTGAATTCCTTCAGGAGTCCAACTCCTTCCAAACTTTTTCTTCAATCGGATTTCTTCAGGAGCCAAACTTCTTTCGGACTTCTCCTTCAATCAGATTTCTTAAGAAGCTCAACTCCTTCTGGACTTCTCCTTCAGTCAGATTTCTTCAGAAGCCAAACTCCATTCAGACTTTTTCTTCAGTCGGATTCCTCTAAAAGCCCAACTCCTTTCGGACTTCTTTTTCAATTGAATTCCTCTAGGAGCCCAACTCCCTCCAGACTTCTCCTTCAGTCAAATTTCTTCAAGAGCCCAACTCCTTTCGGACTTCTACTTCAGTCGGATTCCTCCAGAAGCCCAACTCCCTCTGAACTTCTACTTCAATCGGATTCCTCTAGGAGCCCAACTCCCTCTGGACTTCTTCTTCAATCAAATTCCTCCAGGAGCTGAACTTCCTCCGGACTTCTCCTTCAATCGGATTTCTCTAGGAGCCCAACTTCTTTCGGACTTCTCCTTCAGTCGGATTCCTCCAGAAGTCGAACTTCATCCGAACTTCTCCTTCAGTCGGATTCCTCCAGGATCCTAACTCCTTCCAGACTTCTTCTTCAATCGAATTTCTTCAGGAGTCCAACTCCTTCTGGACTTCTCCTTCAATCGGATTCCTTCAGGAGCCGAACTTCTTTCAAACTTCTCCTTCAGTCGAATTCCTCCAGAAGCTGAACTTCTTTCGAACTTTTTCTTCAGTCGAACTTCTTCAGCCGAACTTCTCCACGAATCGAACTTCTTCGGAACTTCTCTATCAGTTGAACTCCATCCGAATTTCTCAGTAGATTACTTCTAAATTTCAAGTAGCATTCCTTCTGGATGATCCCCTCTAGCCGTATTTTCTTTAGGAGTCCAAATTTCTTTGCAATTAATATACGTCAAAGCTCTTCACCCCTCCACGTGGTTCTGAGTGGCTCAGTACCAGACAGTTATGGCTGTCACTATCAGTTTGCTGTAGATGGCACCCTTCTCATGCGGTCCTGAGCAGCCAGCTACCGGATGGCTATGGCTGTCACTATCAATCTACTGCAGGCAACGCCTCTCTCACGTGGTTTCGAGTGATCAGCTACCAGATAGCTATGGCTATCACTATCAGCTCTGGACTCCATCTACAAAAGAAATCCTCCAGATACATTTTTTCTAAGCTCTCTTCTCCTTTCCGAAACTCTGTTGAATTCTTTTCTGAGCACTCCATTTTTGTTGGCCAGAAGAGCTGACTTGATTATCAGAGGGTCCTATCAGAGCCACCACCATCGACTTCGGATGGAACTTTATTTTGTAGATTACCGACGACGACCTCTTCTTCCTCAACTTCGGCTCGATCCGGCATCGATCAGATTCTGTACTAATAGGATTAATGCTAGAGGAAGGGTCTGCTATTTCTGAGGTATCCTTATTCTTAAAGGAGTGCTCAACCGATCTTTTGAATCTTCTTCTCTAAGGTCCATCTTCATCCTCTTCCTCAATCCCAAGAAATGCCTCCAAAGAAGGCGACTATCAGAAGATCTACCACATCTGCCATTAGATCCGAGCCAGATCCATCCATTTTAGCTCCAACATCGATGCTTCAACCTTCTCCTCTACCAGCGGTCATGGTAGATCCAGATCAATTTAACCTACTAATACAGTGGGTTTAGAACCTCATCGAGATGGTGCAGATCATGCGGCAGCCTCCGATGGTGATTTCATCAGAAAATCCGCCATCAGGATGTCAAGAATCGATCCCAAGGAAGAGCACTTGGGCTAGCATACCCGTCACCCCTGAAAAAAAAATAGAGAGTAGAGGATCCTTATTCGGATCGTGATTCTTCTCTGGAAGAAACCTTCCCCATCTACAGTCGAAAGTCTTCCAAGGTTTGCGATCGAGATGATGTCTTAGATCAAAAACTATGGAGGATGAATCGATAGATTAAGGAGCTCAGTCACATCGCTCCAGCTCACCATGATGACGTCCACACCGATCCCTCCATTTTCTCTTCGAATTATGCAAGAGATCATTCCGCCGAACTTCGAGCTTCCCCCCATTTGAAAGCTACGATGGAACCTCTGATCCAATCGATGATCCAGAGGCCTTCCAGACTATGATGTTGCTCCATGGTGCACTAGACGCCATCTTATGCTGAGCTTTTTCGTCTACCTTAAAGGAAGCAACAAAAAACTAATATTCGGTGTTGAAGCTGGGTACGATCTTCTTCATTGACCAGATGAGCCATTAGTTTAAGGCTCACTTCGTCAGTAGCCGACGTCCGCATCGAGGTTCGAATTCTCTGATGAATATCAAGCAGAAGGAGGAAGAATCTATTCAGGCTTATGTCATCTGATTTAATGCTGCTGCATTAAAGGTCCGAAATCTGGATTAGTCTATTGCAATGGCCGCACTCAAGGATGGCCTTTAGAAGAATGATTTACTATTCTTTCTGGAGAAGATGTACCCCAAAAACTTTGCCGATCTACTAGCTCGGGCTGAAAGATATGTCCGAGCGAAAGAAGCCTTCAAAATGAGAGATGAGGAAGCCGCAGGAGAGTGGCAGATGGGCGAGTGTAGTAAACCCATGGTTGATGGAGGGCTAAATGAAGTTTGATCGTGCTCACGGACTTCCTCCGAGCGCAAGCGATTCGAACTCCTCCTCAAGCTCGTCGTCAAAGAAGCTCCGATGAAAGGGCGCGAAGAAGTTCCCCCCCAGAAGGTTTCACAACTACGCCTCCCTCAATGCTCTACAGATGTTGGTTTGAAGCAAGAGAAGATCAGCCAAGGATGCTACCGCAGCTAGAACTACCAATGAGGAAAGAATAATAAGAAGATCTGCCACCTCTCAGAATCATCAACGTTATCTCTGAGGGGACTTAGTACTTCGGCGAGTCGCCATCTCTTAGCCTTAGAGCCAGAAAAAGCTTGTCCCAAATTGAGAAGGCCCGTATGAAGTAAAGAAGGTCGTCCGATCCGGAACGTATCATCTAAAAAAGCTCGAAGGAACAATGCTCCCACGATCTTGAAACTAAGAGAATATGAGAATGTACTACCGATAATTTTTCTTCAATAAAACTCCTTCATTTCAATATTATTATTTTTCGATGCAAAAACTATGTGATGACAGAGAAGAAGCAATCAATAGTGGTCACGTTAGAAACAGAAGAAGAACCTCATCCTAACATGAGCAAGTGGAAGGTCTCGTTCATTTTAGATGAAATGAGGAAAGAGGTCCTAACAACGGCCCTTATGTGCCCCTACAGTCCGTTAGGAATAGGAGGAGAACCTTATCCTAATACGAAAAAAGTCGAAGACTCGTTCATTTTAGACAAGATAGGGGGAGAGGCCCTAACAATGGTCGTTATGTGCCCCTATAGCCCATTAAGAACAGGAGGAGAACCTCATCCTAACATGAATAAAGTCGAAGACCTCATTCATTTTAAATGAGATCGAGGGAGAGGCCCCGACAACGGTCCTCATGTGCCCCCATGGTCCATTAGGAATAAGAGAAGAACCTCGTCCTAATGTGAGCAAAGTTAAAGACCTCATTCATTTTAGACGAGATGAGAGGAGAGGTCCTAATAATGGCCCTTATGTGCCCCTACAGCCCATTAGGAATAGGAAGAGCACCTCGCCCTAATGTGAGCAAAGTCGAAGGCCTCGTTCATTTTAGACGAGATGAAAAGAGGGATCCTTCAATCTCTGTTGGAGATAAGATCTCTTCCGAGCTTCAATGTCAACCTCAATAGAAGATAAGATCTCCTTCAACCCCAATTGGAGATAAGATCTCCCCCGAGCTCCAATCCTTTAACAAGAGATAAGATCTCCTTCAACCTCAGCTGGAGATAAGATTTTTTTCGAGCTTCAACTTCAACATTAATAGGAGATAAGATCTCCTTCAACCTCGGATGGAGATAAGATCTCTTCCGAGCTCCAACGTCAACTTCAATAGCAGATAAGATCTCCTTCAACCTCAGCTGGAGAATAAGATCTTTTCCAAGTTTCAATCCTTTAATAGGAGATAAGATCTCCTTCAATCTCGACTGGAGATAAGATCTTTTTCGAGCTTCAACGCCAATCTTAACAGGAGATAAGATCTCCTTCAACCTCAGTTGGAGATAAGATCTCCTCCGAGCTTTAACGCCAACCTCAATAGAAGATAAGATCTCCTTCAACCTCGGCTGGAGATAAGATCTCCTCCAAGCTTCAACGCCAATCTCAATAGAAAATAAAATCTCCTTCAACCTTGGCTGAAGATAAGATCTCTCCCGAGCTCCAACCTTTCAATAGGAGATAAGATCTCCTTCAACCTCAGTTAGAGATAAGATCTCCCCCGACTTCAACTACAACCTCGGTTGGAGATAAGATCTTCCTCGAGCTTTAACATCAACTTCAACAGGAGATAACATCTCCTTCAACCTCGGTTGGAGATAAGATCTCCTTCGAGCTCCAACCCTTCAACAGGAGATAAGATCTCCTTCAACCTCGATTGGAGATAAGATCTCCTCCGAGCTTCAACTTCAACCCCAATTGGAGATGAGATTTTTTTCGAGCTTCAACGTCAACCTCAATAGAAGATAAGATCTTCTTTAACCTTGGTTGGAGATAAGATCTCTCCCAAGCTCCAATCCTTCAACATGAGATAAGATCTCCTTTAACCTCGGTTGGAGATAAGATCTCCCCAGAGCTTCAAAGATAACCTCAACGGAAGATAAGATCTCCTTCAACCTCGATTGGATATAAGATTTCCTCCAAGCTTCAACCTGAATGGATGCAGAGCCTAGAAGATGACTTCGGCAGTCGTCTTTTTTATACTTTCTTCCTTCGAATTTCGAATTCGAGAGTGAAGGAACTATTGTTGGGGATAAATTTCGCTCCCGTCAAAGTTCAGCCTGATGCTTAGCCTAATGCAACTGATAATCATGAAAGAGCTTCGATCGAAAATTCTCCTCCAGCGGTCAGACCCCAGCTGAACTCCTCTAACGGTCGAACCTTAGTCGAACTCCTTCAACCGACCAAACTCCTCAGTGATCGAATCCTAATCGAACTCCTCCAGTGGTCGAACCCTAGCCGAATTTCTTCCATGGCTGAACTCCTCCAGCGATCGAACTTCTTCTAGATTTCTCCTTCAGTCAAATTTCTCCAAGAGTAGAACTCCTTTTAGGACTTTTCCTTCAGTCAGATTCCTCCAGCATACCAACTCCTTTCGGACTTCTCCTTCAATTAGATTCCTTCAGGAGCCAAACTCTTTCCATGACTTCTCCTTCAGTCGGATTCCTCCAAAAGCCCAACTCCTTTCGAACTTCTCCTTCAATCGAATTCCTTCAGAAGCCCAACTTCCTCCAAACTTCTTCTTCGGTCGGATTCCTCCAGGAGCCAAACTCCATCCAGACTTCTCCTTCGAACTCCATCCAGACTTCTCCTTCAGTCGGATTCCTCCAGGAGCTGAACTCCGTCCGGACTTCTCCTTCAATCGGATTCCTCCAAGATCCGAACTTCTTCTGAACTTCTTTTTCAGTCGAATTTCTCCAAGAGCCCAACTCCTTTCGAACTTCTCTTTCAATTGGATTCCTCCAGGAGTCGAACTCTTTCCAAACTTTTTCTTCAATCGAATTCCTCCAGAAGCCAAACTTCTTCTTCAGTCGGATTCCTCTAGGAGCCCAACTTCCTCCGGACTTCTTCTTCAATCGAATTTCTCCAAGAGCCGAACTCCCTTCAGACTTCTCCTTCAGTTGGATTCCTTCAGGAGCCCAACTCCTTTCAAACTTCTCCTTCAATCGAATTTCTTCAGGAGTCGAACTTCATTCGGACTTCTCCTTTAGTCGGATTCCTTCAGGAGCAGAACTTCCTTCGCACTTCTCCTTCAATCAGATTCCTCTAAGAGTCGAACTTCCTCTGGACTTCTCCTTCAATCAAATTTCTTCAAGAGCCTAACTTCTTTCAAACTTCTTCTTTAGTCGGATTCCTTCAGGAGCCGAACTCTGTCCAGACTTTTTCTTCAATCGAATTTCTTCAGGAGTCTAACTCCTTCCAAACTTCTCCTTCAATCGGATTTCTCCATGAGCTGAACTTCTTTCAGACTTCTCCTTCAACCGAATTCCTTCAAGAGCCAAACTCCTTCTTGACTTCTCCTTCAATCGAACTGCTCCACCAATCAAACACCTTCAATCGAACTTCTCCACCAGTCGAACTCCTTCTTGGCTTCTCCATCAGTCAAACTCCATCCAAATTTCTCTAGCAGATTACTTTCAGATTTTAAGTAGCATTTCTCTCGGATAATTCTCTCTAGTCATATTTTCTTTAGGAGTCCAAACTCTTCTGGAATTGACATATGTTGGGGCAAAATTTGGTTGACGTCGGATTGAGCTGGAGTTGAGGAAGACGAGGTCGCCGTCGATGACCTACAAAATAAAGTTCCATCCGGAGTCGGTGGTGGTGGCTCCGATAGGATCCTCCGACAGTTAAGTTAGCTCTTCTGACCAACAGAAATGGAGTACTCAAAGAGGAGTTCGGTAGAGTTTCAGAAAGAAAAAGAAAGCTTAGAGAAAATGTATCTAGAGGATCCCTTTTTATAGACGGAGCTCTGCCGAACTCCTCTCTGAGCTCTGCCGAACTCCTCTCGGAGGGTCCTACCGGAGCCACCACCATCGACTTTGAATGAAACTTTATTTTGCAGATCACCGATGGCAACCTCATCTTTCTTAACTCCTGCTCGATCCAGCGTCAACCAAATTCTGCACTAATAAAATTGGTGCTAGAGAAAGAGCCCTCTGTTCCTGAGGTTTTCTTGATCTTAAAGGAGTGCTCAACAGTGATCTCTCTTCTTTTTTTCTAGAGTTCTTTTCAGAAGAAAATGCCTTCCAAAAAAGCTTCGACCCTACGATCAACGGCCTCTACAGCTAGATTCTATCCAAATACATCCGCTCCAGCTTCGGTAACTCGAGCTCCACCTACAGCGATGGTGGATGCAGAGTAGTTCAACCTGCTGATCCAATAGGTTCGTGATCTCGTGGAGGCAATGCAGGCCATACATTGGCAGACCTCGGTACTAGTTCGATTAGAGCAGGCTTCTCTAGAGTCCCATGGTCTGATCTGGGAACGACCGACCTCGGCTACTCAATCTTTGATCTTCGAAAAGGAGAAGCAGAGAATGAAGGACCCTTGCTTGGACCACGACTCGATCCAGGGGGAAGCTTTACGCCCATTCCATCAAAAAATCCTGAAGATTAATAATCATGGAGATCTCTTGGATCAAAGACTCCTAGAAATGAGCCGACGAATTGAAGAGCTCCGTCATACTCCCTCCTCATATGATAATGATATTCGCACTGATCTTCCTTTTTCTCAGAGAATCATGCAGGAACCAATCTCGCCGAACTTTAAGCTCCTGCAGTTCAAGAGTTATGATAGAACCACCGATCCGATCGATCACCTAGAGGCCTTTTGGATAATAATATTGCTCCACGGCATGCCAGACACTATTTTATGTCGGGCTTTCCCATCCACCCCCAAGGGAGCTGCTAGAAAGTAGTACTCGGTACTTAAGTTGGGTACCATCTTTTTTTTTGATCAGATGAGGCATCAGTTCATGGCTCACTTCATCAACAGCCGACGTCCGTGCCGAGGTTCAGATTTTTTGATGAATATCAAGCAGAAAGAGAAGGAATCCATCTGGACTTATGTCATCCGATTTAATGCCATTGCATTGGAGGTCTAGAACCTAGACCAATTAGTCGCAATGACCGCACTCAAGGGTTGCCTCCAGAAGAATGATTTGCTATTCTCTTTAGAGAAGAAGTGCCCCAGGAACTTTACCGATTTGCTAGCTTGGGCTGAAGGTTATGCCCAAGCTGAAGAAGCCTTCAAGGCTAAGGACGACGAAGCCTTTGGTAAGCGATGAATCGGTGAGCTGGACGGTCCCATCGAGGAAGGAAAGCCGAGCGAAGCTCGGCCGCACTCCCAAAGTCCCTTTGAGCGAAAGTGAGTCTGAACTCCTCCTCGGGCTCGAAGGCAGGGAAGCCCAGACAGAAGGGCGCGGTGGGGTTCTCCCCAACGAAGATTTTATAACTATGTCGCTCTCAATGCTCTGAAAATTCAAGTGCTGATGAAAATCAGGGAGCAACTACCGAGATCAGAAAGAATGTGCTCTCATCCCAGCAAGTGCAATCCTAACAAGTTCTACCTTTATCATCGTGATCACGATCACGACATTGAGGAGTGTATCCAACTCTAGGATGAGATCGAGGAACTCATCAGACGAGACAGAGTAGGTTGATTCCTACGATGATGGCCTGAAGGGTGAAAAGATCAGCCGAGGACATTGTCGCAGCCTGAGCCACCATGGGGGATCAACAAGGAGATTGGCCATCTCTCCACATCATCAACACGATCTCAGAGGGACTTCGATAAGAAGAAGTCGGTGGATCCGAGGGATCAGTGAAGAGATGGAGAACTGGAGAACCCATAACCTTCATAGAGGCAGATGCTCTGGGGGTTCAGTTTTCGTATAATGATGCAGTTGTAATCTCTTTAAACATTACCGACTATGATGTATGCCGTATTTTGGTAGATAATGGAAGCTCGATCAATGTATTATTTTATGATGCTTTTTTGAAAATGTCCATACTCAATAACCACTTAGGACCTATGAACTCCCCATTGATAGGCTTCACTAACGATGTCGTACCAGTCGAGGGCATAATAACTTTGACTATGATTGCAGGGCAATGCCCGAAGTTGGCAAAGGCACAGATCGATTTTTTAGTCATAAGGACTCCATCCATCTATAATGCTATTCTTGGCCGATCTGATTTAAATGTACTTCGGACAGTGGTATCAACTTATTATTTGAAGATGAAGTTTTTGACGAGTTATGGGATCGAAGAGGTCAGGGAAGATCAAGCTCTGGTAAGGCACTGCTACTCAATCGCCCTGTATAAGGAAGAACAGTCCGACCCTTATCCTATTGATGGGCTGGATGTCCGCAATGACCTTATCGAGGAGCGGGGCGAGCCTATGGAGGATCTCGTATCTGTGCCCTTAAATGATGGAAACGCGGAGCACGCTGTACAGATCAGCTCTAACTTGGAGGATGAGGTTTGAGAGCAACTCATCATCTTTCTTAGGAAGAACGTGGACATCTTTGCCTGGGCCCTAGCGGATATGCTAGAAATTAATGTTGAAGTTATGAAACATCGACTGACCATTGATCCGAAGTGTCAATTGATAAAAGAGAAACTACACAGCCATGCCCCAGAAAGACAGAAAGCAATTGTAGAAAAAGTAGGCAAGCTCCTTAAAACTAGGTTCATCTGGAAAGTCAACTATCCGACCTGGGTCTCAAACATGGTCCTCGTCAAAAAGATAAACAATAAGTGGAGGATGTGTATAGACTTTAAAAAGTCGAACAAAGTCTGCCCAAAGGATAACTACCCTTTTTCCAGGATTGATCAACTGGTAGACGCAACCTCAAGCCATGAGCTCCTCACCTTTATGGATGCCTTCTCTAGCTATAACCAGATATGGATGGAACCAGAGGATGAGAAGAAAACTACTTTTATTACTGATCATGGTCTTTACTATTACAGGATTATACCCTTTGGGCTCAAGAATGCAGGGACAACGTACCAACATCTGATCAATAAAATCTTCAAGAAGTAGATCGATCATAATAGAGATATATGTGGATGACATGCTCATCAAAAGCTGAGCTTGTATAGACCACCTTACCGATCTTGAAGAAATCTTCAGCGCACTCAGGAAGCACAAGATGAAGCTGAACCCGATCAAGTGCGCCTTTGGTGTGACCTCTACGAAGTTTCTGAGGTTTATGGTATCGAGGCGCGGGATTGAAGAAAATTCAGAGAAAATCGAAGTCATTCAAGAGATGACCGCTCCAAAGATAATCAAAGAAGTTCAGCATTTGACTAAAAAAGTGGCATCCCTAAATCGCTTCATCTCGAGATCGGTCGAGCGATGCATGCCCTTCTTTTAAGTTTTCAAGCAACCAAAGAATTTCTACTGGATAATGGAATGCCAACGGGCATTTAAGGAGCTCAAAAATTATCTCGGCTCGCCCTCACAGCTGAAAAAGCCCGAACCTGGAGAAGAGTTGTTCTTGTACCTAGCGATCTCTCCAGCGGCCTTAGCAATAGTCCTAGTCAAGAAGGAAGCGAAGATACAGCGATCGATCTACTACATAAGTCGGATCCTAAGGAATGCAGATACCAGATATTCTAAGCTAAAAAAATTAATTTACTTTCTTCTAATTACCGTTAGGAGACTCCAACCTTACTTCTAGAGGCATACCATAATGGTCCTCATTGATCAACCAATAAAGGTAGTCCTTCAGTGAATGAATGCTTCCGAGAGAATCACAAAATGGACAATTAAGCTCACAGAATTCAATATCGATTATCGACCCTGATCATCGATCAAAGTCAAGATATTAGCAGATTTTATAGTAGAATGTACCATTTTCGATGATGCCGAGCTTGAACAGAATGAGACCGATACTCTGCTGTCGTAATTGAGCCTTTCTGAAGAGATAGCCGATCTTTTCAAAGATTGTTGGGCTCCGTACGTGGATGGTTCATCCAACTTTGCTAGAGCGGGTGCGAGATTGGTCTTAGTCAGCCCCGAGGGAGTCATCGTCGAGTATGCACTGTGCTTCAAATTTCCTGCGACTAATAATGAGGCCAAATATGAAGCACTGATTGTCAGGTTAAAAATTATAAGATAATTAAAAATAGATCGGCTTCAAGTCTACAGCGATTTCTAATTAGTGGTTAGCTAAGTTAGTGGCAGCTATGAAGCATGAGAGAAAAGTATGATGAAATACTTTAAGAAAGTAAAGGATTTGACTCCGGTCTTCAGCTGTTTTGGCATTCGATAGATTCTAAGGATAGAAAATATAAGAGCCGGCCTTCTCTCTAAGTTGGCCACTTCAGCTCCAGTCGAACTGCCCAAAGAAGTATTTTTTGAGACTCTGAAGTGCCCACGCCTAAAGGAATCATAGGTCATTTTGCAGATAGAACTCGAGCTGAATTGGATCGACTCATTGGTTGCCTACCTCAAGAAGGGAGTCCTTCCTCATGATCCGAAAGACACTCGAAAACTTAGGAATCAAGCCTTCCGGTACATTTTATACAAGGACAGAAGTAGACTTCGCATTATGAAAAGTGCATGAGAAAATCTATAGAAGTCATGTAGGAGCCAGATCCTTGTCACAAAAGCTACTTCGGCAAGGGTACTATTGGCCGACCTTATACCATGATTCTATGAAGTACGTCAGAAAATATGATCGCTATCAGAAGAATGCAAGCATATAAAGACAGCTGGCCTCCAAGTTTACTCCGCTAAGCGCACCCTGGCCATTTGCGAAGTGGAGAATGAACATACTTAGCTCTTTTTCGATGGCATTCGGACAACGAAAGTTCTTCCTGATCGTGATCGACTACTTCACTAAATGGATCGAAGCCGAACCACTAGCCAAAATTATCAAGACCAAGGTATAAAACTTCATCTGAAAGTCAATAGTCTGTCGATTCGGTCTGCTCCGAACCCTCATAATCGATAATGAACAATAATTCGTCAGGATGAGGTTCGCCGAATTCTGTGAAGACCTAAACATCTTCCATCACTTCATATCGGTAGCTCACCCACAGGCAAATGGAAAAGCTGAAGTGACCAACTGGACTCTGCTGCAAAGCATTAAGATAAGGCTCGATAGAGCGAAGGAGGCATGGATGGACGAACTCTACTACATCCTCTAGGCATACCGAACTACTCAAAGGCTACCAACTAGGAAAACACCATTCGTCTTGGCCTTTAGAATAGAGGCAGTCATCCTAGTTGAACTTAAGCTCCTATCAGCATGGGTCGTGGCCTTCAACGAGCAGCACAATCCATAGGATCTCAAAGTCAATCTCGACCTGCTGGAAGAAAAAAAGAAGAAAGTCTAGGTTCGGATGGTAGCCTACAGATGAAAGATGGTCCGGTACTATAACTCTAGAGTCAGAAGTAAAACATTCAGAGTGAGAGACTTAGTGCTTCAACGAATCGCCGTCTCTCAGCCTTAGAGCCAGGAAAAGCTTGCTTCAAATTAGGAAGATCCATCCGAAGTGGTGGAGGTCGTTCGGTCCGAAACTTATCGTCTGAAGAAGCTCAGAGGAACAACGCTTCCATGACCTTGGAACTCAGAAAATCTGAGGATGTACTATCAGTAATTTTCTTGCAATAAAACTCCTTCATTTCAATATTATTATTTCTTGGTACAAAAATTATATGATGATAGAAAAGAAGCAATTAGAAGTAGCCGTGTTAGGAACAGGAGGAGAACCTCATCCTAACGTGAGCAAAGTCGAAGGCCTCGTTCATTTTAGACGAGATGGAGGAGAGGCCCTAACAATGGCCCTTATGTGCCCCCACAGTCCGTTAGGAACAAGAAGAGGACCTCATCCTAGCACGAGTAAAGTCGAAAATCTCGTTTATTTTAGACGAGACGGGAGAGAGGCCCTGACAACGGCCCTTATGTGCCCCTATAATTCGTTAGGAAGAGAAGGAGAACCTCATCCTAACATGAGCAAAGTCGAAGGCCTCGTTCATTTTAGACGAGATGGAAGGAGAGGCCCGGACAACGATCCTTATGTGCCCCCATAGTCCATTAGGAACAGAAGGAGGACCTCATCCTAACGTGAGCAAAGTCGAATGACTCATTCATTTTAGACGAGATGGAGGGAGAGGCTCTGATAATGGCCATTATGTGCCCCCACAGTCCATTAGAAATAGGAAGAGGACCTCATCCTAACGTGAGCAAAGTCGAAGGCCTCGTTCATCTTAGACGGGATAAGAGAAAAAACCCCGACAATGGTCCCATTGTGCTCAACAACAATTGAAGATAAAATCTCTTCCAAGTTTCAACCTGAACTGGTGCAGAGCCCTGAAGAGGACTTCGACTGTCAATCTTTTTATACTCCCTTCCTTCGAGTTTTAAACTCGGGAGTAGGAGGACTATTGTTGGGGATAAACCTTGCTCCCATCGAAGTTCAGTCTGGTGCTTAGTCTAATACAGCTAGTAATCATGGAAGAGCTTCGATCGAGAATTCTCTCCTTATCGGTCGAACTCCATCCGATCTTCTCCAGCGATCGAACTCATTCAGTGGCCAAACTCCTCCAGCTAGACTCCAAACCCAATCAAACTTCTTAGCGACCGAGCCCCAGCCAAATTTTTCTAGCGGCCGAACTTCTTTCGAACTCCTCTAGCAGTCGAGCTTCTACGAGAGTTAAACTCCTCCAGCAGTCAGGCTTCTATGGGAGCCAAACTCCTTCTGGATTCCTCCTTTAGTCGAACTACTATGAGAGCCAAACTCCTTCCAAACTTCTCCAGCAGTCGGACTTCTATGAAATCCAAACTCCTTTCAGACTTCTCTCCAATAGTCGAACTTCTATGGGAGCCAAACTCCTTCTAGAATCCTCCTTCAGTCGAACTTCTAAGAGAGCCAAACTCTTTTCAGATTCCTCTAGCAGTCAAGCTTCTACAGAAGCCAAACTCCTTCTGAACTCCGCCAGCAGTCGGGCTTCTACGGGAGCCGAACTCCTTCCAAATTTTTTCTTCAGTCAGACTTCTATGGGAGCTGAACTTCTTTTAGATTCCTCCTTCAGTCGAGCTTCTATGGGAGCCGAACTCTTTCTGGACTCCTCTAGCAGTCGGGCTTCTATGGAGCCGAACTCCTCCAGCAGTCAAGCTTCTATGGGAGCCGAACTTCTTTTGGATTTCTCCTTCAGTCGGACTTTAATGGAAGCCGAACTCTTTTCGAACTCCTCTAGCAGTCAGACTTCTATGAGAGCCGAACTTCTTCCAAACTTCTCCAGCAGTCGGACTTCTATGGGAGCCGAACTCCTTCCAGATTCCTCCTTTAGTCGGACTTCTACGGGAGCCAAACTCCTTTCGGATTCCTTCTTCAATCAGGCTTCTATGAAAGCTAAACTCGTTTTGGACTCCTTTAGTAGTCGGGCTTCTACAAAAGTTGAACTCCTTCCAGACTCCTCCAGCAGTCGAACTTCTATGGGAGCCGAACTCCTTCTAAATTTCTCCTTCAGTCGGGCTTCTATGGGAGCCGAACTTCTTCCGGACTCCTCCAACAGTCGGATTCCTATAAGAGCCAAACTCTTTTCGGACTTTTCTTTCAAACGAATTCCTATAGGCGATCCCATTACTGAATGATTATAATTATCATTTATCAGGATAATTATGATTGTCATTTATCAGGATGATTACAATTGTCATTTATTAGGATAGTTACGATTGTCATTTATCAAGACGATTATGATTGTCATTTATCAGGATGATTACGATTGGCATTTATCAGAATGGTTACGACGGTCATTTATCAGAATAGTTACAACAAGCTCCGTCAATAAAAAGGGACTCTCCAGATACGTTTTCTCTAAGCTCTCTTTTTTTTTCTAAAACTCTGCTGAACTCCTCTCTGAGCACTCCATTTTTGTTGGCCAGAAGAGCTAACTTGACCATCTGAGGATCCTACCGGAGCCACCACCATCGACTTCGAATGGGACTTTATTTTGCAGATCACCAATGGCGACCTCGTCTTCCTCGACTCTAACTCAATTTGGTGTCAACCAAATTCTACACCAACAACATACATCAAAGCTCTTCACCCCTCCACGTGGCTCCGAGCGGCTCAGTATCGGACAGTCATGACTATCACTATCAGTCTGCTGTAGGCGGCGCCCCTCGCACACGGCTCTGAGTGGCCAGCTATCAGACAGCTACGGCTGTCACTATCAGCTCTGAGCTCCATCTACGAAAGGGATCCTGCAGATACATTTTCTCTAAGCTCTCTTCTCCTTTTCCAAATTCTGTTGAACTCTTTCCTGAGCACTCCATTTCTATTGGTCAGAAGAGCTGATTTGATCATCGGAGGATCCTGCTGGAGCTACCACCACCGACTCCAGACGAAACTTTATTTTGCATATCACCGACGGTGATCTTTTCTTTCTTAACTCCGGCTCGATTTGGCGTCGATCAGATTCTGCACCAATAGGATTGAATATGGATTGTTGGGGATAAACCCCGCTCCCACCGAAGTCCAGTATGATGCTTAGCCTAATATAACTAGTAATCATGAAAGAGCTTCGATCGAGAATTCTTCCTCCAGCAGCCAAACCCCTCCCAGACTTCTTCAGCAACCGAACTCCTCTGATGGTCGAACTCCTTTCGGACTTCTCTTTCAATCGGATTCCTCCAGGAGTCGAACTCCTATCGAACTTCTCCTTCAGTCGGATTCCTTCAAGAGCCGAACTCCTACCGAACTTCTTCTTCGATCGAATTCCTTCAAGGGCCGAACTCCTTCCAGACTTCTCCTTCGATCGAATTTCTTCAGGGCCGAATTCCTTCTGAACTTCTTCTTCAGTCGAATTTCTCTACCAGTCGAACTCCTTCTAGACTTCTCCATCAGTAGAACTTCATCCAAATTTCTCCAGTGGATTACTTCTAGATTTCAAGTAGTATTCCTCTCAGATAATTTTCTCTAGCTGTATTCCATTTAGAAGTCTGAACTTCTCTGAAATTGACATACGTCAAAGCTCTTCACTAACCAACGTCTGCTTTTTTTTGAACTTCGATTATTAAATCTCGACGAATGGGCACATCACGATAATGAACACCTCTCTTCATAACAAACTCTATGTGGCCCTGAGCGGCTCAGTACCAAACAGCTACGGCTATCACTATCAATCTGCTATAGGTGGTGCCCCTCTCCATAACAAACTTCATGCAACTTCGAGCGGCCAGCTATCGAATGGCTATGAGTGTTACTATCAGTCTGCTTCGAGCTCCATCTATAAAAGAAACCCTTCAGATATATTTTCTCTAAGCTTTCTTCTCCTTTCCAAAACTCTACTGAGTTCTTTTCTGAGCACTCCATTCTTGTTGATCAGAAGAGCTGACTTGATCGTCAGAGAGTCCTATCGAAGCCACCACCATCAATTTTGGATGAGACTTTATTTTGTAGGTCACCGACGGCGACCTCTTCTTTCTCAACTCCAACTCGATCCAGCATCGATCAGATTTCACACCAACAAGATTGGTGCTAGAGGAAGGACCCTCTATTTTGAGGTACCCTTATTCTTATAGAAGTGCTCAGTCGATCCTGTGAATCTTCTTCTTTAAGGTTCATCTCCATCCTCTCTCTCAATCCCAAAAAATGCCTCCAAAAAAGGTGACTATCTAGAGATCTACCGCTTCTACCACTAGATCTGAGCCAAATCCATCCGCTCCTGCTTCATCATCGGTGCTTCAACCTCCTCCTCCACCGACGGTCATGGTAGATTCGGAGCAGTTTAACCAACTGATACAGCGGATTCAGGGCCTCACCGAAATGGTGCAGACCATGCGACAGCCTCTGATGGCGATTCCATCAGAAAATCCATCATCGGGATGTCAGAAATCGATCCCAAGGAGAAGCACTTGGGCTAGCATATCCATTGCCCCTAAAAAGAGAAAATAGAGAGCAGAGATTCCTTGTTCAGCTCGTGATTCTTCTTTAGAAGAGATCTTTCCTATCTACAGTCAAAAGCTTTTCAAGATCTGCTATCAAGATGACATCCTCAATCAGAAACTATGAAAGATGGACCGACGGATTAAGAAACTCCACCACGTCGTACCGGCTCATCATGACGATGTCCGCATCGATCTTCCTTTCTCTCTTTGAATTATGCAAGAGCCTATTCCATCGAACTTCAATCTTCCCCAATTTAAAAGCTACGATAGAATCTCTGATCCGATCGATCATCTGAAGGCCTTCCGAACTATGATGCTGCTCTATGGCGCACTAGACGTCATCTTATGCTGAGCTTTTTCAGCAAGAAACTAGTATTCGATGTTGAAGTTGGGTACGATCTTCTCCTTTGCTCAGATGAGCCATCAGTTTGTGGCTTACTTCATCAATAGCCGACGTTCACGCCAAGGTTCGAATTTCCTGATGAATATCAAGCAAAAGGAGGAAAAATTTATCCAGGCTTACGTCATCCAATTTAATGCTACTGCATTGGAGGTCCAGAATCTGAACCAGTCTGTTACAATGGCCGCACTCAAGGATGGCCTTCAGAAAAATGATTTGCTATTCTCTCTAGAGAAGAAGTACCCCAGGGACTTTGCTGATTTACTAGCTCGGGCTGAAAAATATACTCGAGCAGAAAAAACCTTCAAGTTGAAGGATGAGGAAGCCATAGGAGAGCAGCAGACGGGCGAGTCTAATAGACCCGCCACGTTCGATCATGCTCACAGACTTCCTCCGAGCGTAAGCAAGCCCAAACTCCTCCTCGAGCTCACTGTCAAAGAAGCTTCGACAGAAGGGCGCGAAGAAGTTCTCCCCCTAGAAGGTTCCATAACTATGCCCTCCTTAATGCTCCTAAAACTCAAGTTCTGATGGAAATTAAGAATCAGCTACCAAGATCAGAAGAATTACGATCTCCCCTAAACAAGCATAATCAAAATAAGTACTATTTGTATCATCATGATTATGGCCACGATACTGAAGAATGTATTCAGCTCCAAGATGAAATTGAGAAGCTCATCAGGAGAGGTCGATTGGATTAATTCCTCAGACGTCGGTCTAAAGTAAGAGAAGATCGGCTAAGGGTATTGTTGCAGCTAGAACCATCAATGAGAAAGAAACAATGAGGAGATCGACTACCTCTCGACATCATCAACACTATCTCTGGAAAACTTAGTACTTCGGTGAGCCACCATCTCTTAGCCTCGAAGCCAGAGGAAGCTTACCTCAAATTGGGAAGGCTCGTATGAAATAGAGGAGGTCCTCGGGCCTGAAACTTATCATCTGAAAGAGCTCGAAGGAACAATGCTCCCACGATCTTGAAATTTAGAAAATCTGAGAATATACTGTCGGTAATTTTTCTTCAATAAAACTTCTTCATTTCAATATTATTATTTTTTGGTGCAAAAACTATGTAATGACAGGAAAGAAGCAATCAAAAGTGGCCATATTAGGAATAGAAAAAGAACCTCATCCTAACATGAGCAAGTCGAAGACCTTCGATTATTTAAGACAGGAGGAGAACTTCATCCTAACATGAGCAAACTCGAAGGCCTTGTTCATTTTAGATGAGGTGAGGGAAGAGGTCCTGACAACAGTCCTAATATGCCTTTACAGTCCACTAGGAATAGGAGAAAAACCTCATCCTAACATGAGCAAAGTCGAAGACCTCGTCGATATAAGACAAGATGGAGGGAGAGGCCGTACCGATGACCCCAACACTTTAATAGAAGATAAGATCTCCTACGGCTGGAGATAAGATCTTCTTCGAGCTTCAACTTTAATAGAAGATGAGATCTCCTACAACCTCGACTGGAGATAAGATCTTTTTCGAGCATCAACTTCAATAGAAGATAGAATCTCCTTCAACCTCAATAGGAGATAAGATCTCCTACAACCTCGATTGGAGATAAGATCTC
Organism: Cocos nucifera; assembly: GCA_006176705.1. Lineage (NCBI taxonomy): Eukaryota > Viridiplantae > Streptophyta > Magnoliopsida > Arecales > Arecaceae > Cocos > Cocos nucifera. The sequence continues at coordinate 1,216,732 of QRFJ01000228.1, read as the reverse complement.
CTACAACCTCGGCTGAAGATAAGATCTCCTCCGAGCTTCAACTTCAATAGAAGATAGAATCTCCTTCAACCTCAGCTGGAGATAAGATCTCCTCCAAGCTTCAACTTCAACAGAAGATAAAATCTCCAACAACCTCGGTTGGAGATAAGATCTTCCTCCAGCTTCAACTTTAACAGAAGATAGAATCTCCTTCAACCTCAACAAGAGATAAGATCTCCTACTACCTTGATTGAAGATAAGATCTCTTCTGAGCTTTAATTTTAATAGGGAATGAGATCTCCTACAACCTCGGTTGGAGATAAGATCTCCTCCAAGCTTCAACTTCAATAGGAGATGAGATCTCCTACAACCTCGACTAGAGATAAGATCTCCTCCGAGCTTCAAGTTCAACAGAAGATAGAATCTTCTTCAACCTCAACAGAAGATAAGATCTCCTACAACCTCGGTTGGAGATAAGATCTCTTCCGAGCTTCAACTTCAATAGAAGATAAGATCTTCTACAACCTCGGCTGGAGATAAGATCTCCTTCGAGCTTCAACTTCAATAGGAGATAAAATCTCTTACAACCTCGACTGGAGATAAGATCTCCTCCGAGCTTTAATAGAAGATAGAATCTCCTTCAACCTCAATAGGAGATAAGATCTATAAGCTTCAACTTCAATAGGAGATAAGATCTCCTACAATCTCAACTGGAGATAAGATCTTTTTCGAGCTTCAACTTTAATAGAAGATAAGATTTCCTACAACCTCGACTGAAGATAAGATCTCCTTCGAGCTTCAATTTCAATAGAAGATAAGATCTTCTACAACCTTGGCTGGATATAAGATCTTTTTTGAGCTTAAACTTCAACAGGAGATAAGATCTCCTACAATCTTAGCTGAAAATAAGATCTCCCTCAAGCTTCAACAAAAGATAGAATCTTCTTCAACCTCAATAGGAGATAAGATCTCCTACAATCTCAGCTGGAGATAAAATCTCTTTCGAAGTTCAACTTCAACAGGAGATAAGATCTTCTACAACCTCGGTTGAAGATAAGATCTTCCTCGAGCTTCAATAGGAGATAAGATCTCTTACAACCTCGGCTGGAGATAAGATCTTCCTCGAGCTTCAACTTCAATAGGAGATAAGATCTCCTACAATCTCGACTAGAGATAAAAATCTTTTTCGAGCTTCAACTTCAACAGGAGATAAGATCTTCTTCAACCTCAATAGAAGATAAAATCTCCTACAAACTTCAACTTCAATAGGAGATAAGATCTCCTACAACCTCGATTGGAGATAAGATCTTCCTCGAGCTTCAACTTCAACAGGAAATAAGATCTCCTACAATCTCGATTGGAGATAAGATCTCCTCCAAGCTTCAACTTCGATAGAAGATAAGATCTTCTACAACCTCGACTGGAGATAAGATCTCTTCCGAGCTTCAACTTCAACAGAAGATAGAATCTCCTTCAACCTCAATAAGAGATAAAACCTCCTATAAGCTTCAATTTCAATAGAAGATAAGATCTCCTACACTCTCACCTAGAGATAAGATCTCCTCCGAGCTTCAACTTCAATAGAAGATAAGATCTCCTACAACCTCGGCTTAAGATCTCCTACAACCTCGACTGAAGATAAGATCTTCTTCGAGCTTCAATCTCAACAGGAGATAAGATCTTCTACAATCTCGACTGAAGATAAGATCTCTTCCGAGCTTCAACCTCAATAGAAAATACGATCTCCTACAATCTTGACTGGAGATAAGATCTCTTCCGAGTTTCAACCTTAACAGAAGATAAGATCTCCTACAATTTCGGCTGGAGATAAGATCTACCTCGAGCTTCAATCTTAACAGGAGATAAAATCTTTTTCAATCTTGGTTGGAGATAAGATCTTTTCTGAGCTTCAACTTCAAAAGAAGATAAGATCTCTCTCAACTTCAATCGAAGATAAGATCTCTCCTGAGCTTTACCTTCAGCAGAAGATAAAATCTTTTCCGAGCTTCAACCTCAATGGATGTAGAGTCCGAAAAAAAACTTCGACAGTCGTCTTTTTTGTACTCCCTTCCTTCAAATTTCAGAAGTTAGAGGGACTAGTGTTGGAGATAAATTTTGCTTCCGTCGAAGTCCAGTCTGATGCTTAGCCTAATATAACTGATAATCATGAAAGAGCTTCGATCAAAAATTCTTTTTCCAGCAGCCAAACCCCTCCTAGACTTCTTCAGCAGCCGGACTTCTCCAATGGTCGAACCCCTCTCGAATTCCTCCAGCGGCCGAACCCCTTTCAGACTCCTCCAGAGGCCGAACTCCTTCCGAACTTCTCCTTTAGTCGATTTCTTCAGGAGTCAAACTCCTATCGAACTTTTTCTTTGGTCGAATTTCTTAAGGAACCAAACTTCTTTCGAACTTCTTCTTCGATCGGATTCCTCCAGGAGCCAAACTTCTTTCGGACTTCTTCTTCAATCGAATTCCTCTAGGGGCCAAACTTCTTCTGGACTTCTCTTTCAGTCGAATTTCTCCAAGGGTCGAACTCCTTTTAGACTTCTCCTTCAGTCGAACTTCTCCATCAGTCGGACTCCATCTAGACTTCTCCATCAGTCAAACTTCATCTGAATTTTTTCAGCGAATTACTTTCATATTTCAAATAGCATTCCTTCCGAATGATCCTCTTTAGTTGTATTTCCTTTAGGAGTCCAAACTCCTCTGAAATTGATATACATCAAAGCTCTTCATCAATCAACATCTGCTTCCTCCGAACTTCGACTATTAAATCTCGATGAATGGGCACATCATAACAACGGACACCTCTCTTCATAACAAACTTCACGTGGCCCCGAGCGACTCAGTATCGGATGGCTGTCACTATCAGTCTGTTATAAGCGATGCCTCTCTTCGTAATAAATCTCTTATGGCCTTGAGCGACCAGCTATCGGACGACTACAACTGTCACTATCAGTCTGTTCTGAGCTCCGTCTATAAAAGAAATCTTTCAGATACATTTTCTCTAAGCTCTCTTCTCCTTTCCAAAACTCTACTGAGTTCTTTCCTGAGCACTCTATTTTTGTTGGTCAGAAGAGCTGACTTGATCGTCGGAGGGTCCTACCTGAGCCACCACCATCGATTCCGAACGAAACTTTATTTTGTAGGTCACCAATGGCGATCTCTTCTTCCTCAACTCCAGCTCGATCTGACGTCGATCAGATTTTGCACTAATATGGATAATAGCATACCCTATGCCAAATTCAATCTAATATAACTTTAATCTACATCTTCCTTTCAAAATTATAATTATTTTATATGATGAATTCATTATTCGATCTGATTCAGCCCACATATCTACTTGATCCGACCTTAGGCAAGTACAAAAGAGATATGAGCATGTGGTTTTTAATTATGGGGTGGATATGGATATTGACTGACTCAATCTATATCCGACCCGTTACCATCCTTATTGATAAGATTGCTTCAAAATTTTTATATTATTATTTCTGGGCTACTAAAGTTCTTGAGATGGGATGCCCAAGATGGAGTTTGCCGGACCTTCAAAGCCATGTATTGGATGGAACTATCAGAAACACCAACAACAATGGAGGAGTTTGTGTTTTCCTGCTAATGGTTATACCATAAAAATTCTTGCTAATCACCTTCTCACAATTGTAAAGTGATTGTCTCTTGGATTTTTTTATTGGCTTTATAAACCCTTGAGATCGACCGTTGTGATGATAGTTAAAAGCGTTATTTTATTAGGAATGGACCTAGTCACATACAATAAGTATGATAGTCTACCCTTTGAGCCATGACTAAAACTAGAAAATCAAAATGTTATTGCAGAAGCCACTGTCAAAACCCACTACAAATTAAATAGTAAAAAAAATATAAATGCCAACCAATCAAAGTTTAAGATGTATGAACATAGGAAGCATCGATAACAATTGAAGAATTTAAAATGGCAAAGCAATATGTCCGTGCGTTGAGAAATTGTAAACAAGCAGTTTAGTGGCGAAAATGTTTTCTCATTGTCAGGATCTTATAGGTCTTACCTTGGAGCCCACAAGGATCATTAAGAAAAAGACAATTAAGCAACTCCAAATGCATCATTATGCCCATTGAAAGGATTTTTGAGCACAAGTAACTTTTTTATTATTAGAATATCAACTTGCTTTAATATCGATTGTTGTGGGAGTCTAACCAGGATACCACAATCTCAGAATATTTTTGATACCATTTATATTGCATTCGATCACATGTAGATACCATAAGAGAAAGAAAGAAAAATAAAAGATAAGTTACAGTATACAATCAAGTACGTAAATTAGACCAAGATCTATCTTCATGGGACGTGCAAATTTCACCGTGATAGAAAAAAATCAAACAAATATAAGAAGAACTTACCACTCAACTCTTGTACAAGAATGTTTCAATAAGAAGTTCCAAAATTCTAACAAAAATTCTTTGAAATCTCTTAAGAAGTCTCTCAGCACCTCTAAGATATCACCAGCTCTTCGATGCAATAAATAGTTCGTTAATTGAAGTAATATAAATTTCAAAAATTCAAAAATAGTGTTTCAATAGGAAATTTAGTTTTAAAAATATTCGAGATCGCTTTTTGGCCGTCTGATCATGATTGACTTGAATCAGAGCCATTCAATCATGTATGAAGTATCAAGATCAAGCTCGGATTGCATCTAAGCCATCCGATCATGATCGGAAGCTCTTCTGGCAGTCGGATCATGCAAAACAATAGCTCATCATGCCCAGATCAAGCTCCAGCCATCCGATCATGATCGGCTCAAATTAGAGCCATCGGATCATAATCGGTCCATGGAATAATACCGTAGACTACGTGAAATGATAGGAGAAATGGCCGATACGTCCACACGCAGGGCTATGAGTCGGTGGTCCACCATGGACTTTGCACCATAGCTTAGGCCTAGGCACCCACGCGTCCAGCTTGCGCACCTAAGCCAGCCCAGCACATAGCTAGCCTAATGTCGCCATGCACTGTCGGCCTAGCCTATACCATCACCGACCTGCACCGACCTATGGGCTCCTTCGATGGGCTTGTGGACCATGTCATCTTGCTCTAGCGTTCTTTCGCGTGTAACTCCTCTGTTTGGATTGTTCTTGATCTCATTGGATTTCGTTCATCATCCTGGACTTTATTTTGAGCTTATTGTGGAATGAATCTTGAAGCATTTTTCTCAACAATCTCTATCTTGACTTGATGTTCGACCTCCATCTATCTTTGAGAGCCTGTGATCTATCTCACCCCCATGCCCTGAGATATGCCTGCTATCTCATAGATGGGCAAATATGGGAGTCGAGCTAGGCCGCTTGATCTCATCTCCATCAATGGTTGTGATCTTCTTGATCTAAGATCTGCTCAGGATAGCCTCCTATGGTAATAAAAACTTCATTCTACGATGTCCCTCTCATCTTTCTAAGTTTTCTATCTCCTACTCGATCCACTTTCACTTAGAGCTCCATCTTGTACTGGGCTCCCTTCCATGAAGTAGTGTCCTCCATACTTTCTTCTCCTAATCACCACTCTACCACTGTGCATGACCTTTAGGATTCTTGCATCAGCTTTCCATCTGAAGTCGGTTGAATCCAGCTTGCTCGGTGAGATTAGATTCTTCTTAAAGCTGGATATATATCGAACCTCATCTAACTTCTTTACTGTTCTATGATGGAGCTTTATGTTGATCATTCCACTATCCTTAATTTCATAGCTCGATCCATTCGGTAGGAACACAATGTCCTCATTGATCTTTAGGAAGTTAAATAGCTCCTCTCTGTAATATATATGATGGAAATAAGTAGAATTCATAATTTATTGTGAGGAAGAAGTAGATATCTCATCAGCTATCAGAAAGACATCGTCACTGCGTTTTGTATTGTTAGCAGTCATTGCCATAATAGCTAGTATCCAATTTTTGAGTTGAGGATAATTTCTAACATAATGTCCTAACTCATCACATCGATAGCATTTAATCTTGCTAGAGTCCCTTATCTTGGACTTGAACCGCCCATCTCATGATCTTCTATCACTCCATCTTCTATCTCTATCATCTCTAGTCACTATCAGAATCGAGTTGCTATTTGAACTCGAGACTCAATTCTTTCACTTGAGAACCTCGTTCTGGAGTAGTGCACAAGTCGTTTCTTCCATCTTGATGGTGCTCTTACCATAAGAAGAGCAGTCACCAAAGAATTGAAAGAGGATGGAAGTGACGATAGCAAGACCAACATCTTGGTCTTCTCCTCATTTTTTTGCCAACACCGAGAAGGTCGGCAAGGATCTTCTGAAAATTGAATAGATGCTTCTGTACATTCTGATCTTTGTCCATCCATAGCTGGTAGAACTGTCTCAAAAGGAATAGCATGTTAATGAGCAATTTTGCCATGTACAATACTTTAAGGTTCGACCACATCACTGTCGGAGAAGTCTTGTCAAGTACATGGATCACTACATCATCCGCTAAATATAAGTGGATCGTACTTACCATCTATATTTGGAGCTACATTCAATTCTTCACCTGCATAGTAGATGGCATCCTTCCATATAAGAGAGCATTGATCAACCTTTGCTGGATGAGTATGTCTTTTACCCTCGCTTGCCAGAGGAAGAAACTACTCTTTCCATTGAATCGGCTGATTTTCATCTTGATTAAGTTTGTATTTTTCATCTTTTTTTTATCTTGATCAATACCATTATGATCTAGATAACCACGTGCGCTGGTATTGTCTGACTCTGAAACTACTAATTGTTAGGATGTCAACTCGCTTTGATATCGATTATTGTGAGAGTATGGCCAGAATACCATCATCTTAAGATTTTCTCAATACCATTTACGTTGCACTCGATCACGTGTGAATGCCACAAGAGAAAGAAAAAATAATAAAAGACAAGATACAGCATACAATCAAGTATGTAGATTAAATCAAGGTCTATCTTCATAAGGCGTGCAAACTTCACTATAAGAGAAAAAAAATTAAATAAATACAAGATAAACTTACCATTTAATCATTGTACAAGAGTTTCTTAATAAAAAGCTCCAAAATTCTTATAAAAACTCTCTAAAATCTCTCAAAAAATCTCTCAGCATCTTCAAGACGTCACTAACTTTCTAATACAATAAATAGTTCGTTAATCATAATTATATAGACTTCAAAAATTTAAAAATAATATTTTAATAAAAAATCTAGTTTCAAATATATTCGAGATCGCTTATTAACCATCTAATTATGACCGGCTAGAACTAGAGGTATTTTTCTCAATATTTATGATATTAGGGAATGGATACAACTAGCATGAGCGGTCTGATTCACACCAAGCATCAATTTTTTCATGGATGCATTTTAAATCCTTATTCCTAGAGGGTGATATTTGGAAAAGGCAATATAACACACCCTTATTATTGGACTAACCAAGAAAAACACGTGCTGTAAGCTGGTATTATATAATTATTTTTAAGCATATATTGTAGGATTAAACTTATACTATATCATATATTAAACAGCATTAAATTAGGTAATATAATTACTTTTAGATTTAAAAATCTGCTGTTTAGGACAAGCATTTGAAGTGGAAGCCAGGATTCCAATTTGTAGAGAGGCTAAACTGCACTAATTTTATAACAGAAAAATTCAGTGGTGTACAGCACTCTTGACTCTTATGCGGAGTCGAAGTGGAAAAAAAAAAAAATTTTGAAATGCCGCGCTCTGATTTGTGTGAGAGTCGTACCGTCCGCGGAGCTACACCGTTGGCGTTGTAGAAAGTTGTAGAAAGTATCTCCCTTTGTAATACTACAAGACAAGACAAGCTAGCTAGCCGTGTATAAAAAAATGTTTGGTAATTGCATTGGCCCTTCAGCTTTTTTTTTTTTTTTTTTTTTTGGTACGATGCCCATGCGAGAGGAGGTCTTAATCAAATCAATGCTGTCGGCATATAAGACAAGCAGAATCTAACAAGGTGCCATGAATTGAGGGACATGACACTGTTCTATTGGACTATCTGAACTTTGAAAATGAACTAACGAATTATTGTCCCTTTTTTTATTTGTGAACTCCAATAATTAATGATCTTGAGATGGATGATGAGTCATCAGTTTGAATGAATGATTCATTTATTGATTGACCCCTAATATTCCACGTGTCCTCTTCTGGGAGAATCCATCTTTCTCCGCTTGCTTAAACTGATAAGAACGTGTTGGGTTGAAAATGAAGAAAAGGAAAGAAAGGAATCTTTTAGGTGTTTGATGTAAAAGAATAGCATTTACAAATTTACCTTGATTTGGTTCCTATTTGATTAGCATGCCATTGATATTTGATAATGTAAAAATCATGATCCATGGAGCCGATATATATATTGGTCATTCTATAAGTTGATATGGATCCATGCTAGATCAGACTGATGCGAACCAACATAGAAGTGAAGAAAGAAATTGAAGAGAAGAAAAGAGAAAAAAAAGAAGGGAAGAGAGAAGGAGAGAAAAAGAAGGGAAGGAGAAAGGCAGAGAATGGCTAAAGAAGATACCGATGGTGGTTTTGAGTACATGAAGAATAAAAGAAATATATATATATAATGATAAGAGGTCTCAAATCTCTAGAGAAGTAGTGGAGAAGCTCGGTGTAGTCTTAACTGGTGCAGACTCTTCAACAAGTGCGAAGATGGGTTCAATGAGCTCAGTAGTAGCAGCATCACCTGAAAGATCATCCCTTACCATGGAGAGCTCTGCCTCATCTTTGAAGGATTCCCCCATTAAAAAGCTAAGGTCCGATTTTGGAAACTTCTCTGCGACCCTTGTATGGCAGAGCTCATATCCCTTGTTGTAGGTCTCTTGGGTAAATGTTATCTTAATCTTCTTTTGCTCCTCCGAAGACTTAAAGGAGAAAACAAAATCATTGGCATGTTCAGGGGGCCACTAAGACCTCCACTTTCTGAAGAAAAAATCTTGATTTTCCGTGTCAGGTTCGTTTAGATTTGATCGAATCAAGAGAGATATTTCAAAATTTTTTTTCATTTATCCAGATCAGATATGAGATGTTTCAGATCTGATTTTATAGATTTAATAAAATAAAATAAAAATAAATTTAATTTAATTTAATTTATATCTTTTGTTGGATAATCAGATTATCCTATGATGATCCTGCTGATTGCTTGAGGTTCTAGATCTAGCCACGCAAGCGCCTGGCCTCTATCGGTATCCACTCGAACTGGATCTGAAGATCTTCTTCTTCTTTTTGACTTTTCCAAATATTAGATTTGGATCTGATTTGGAGGATCTTCAAAATTTCTTCTGAAAATCAGCAGTCATCTCTACAACAGTGCTGCTTTCTTCCTTTCTCGTCAGCTTTCTCTTGCTTGGATCGCACCAAACTGAAGTCCAACTTTTCTTGGGCATGGAGAGGAGAGAGAGAACCAAAAGATGGCATGGAGGAGGGAGAGGGGCAGCCTTGGGGCATGGGCTAAGAGAGAACTCTATCAAAGTTGGGCGCAGACAGGGTTTATATAGATCCTATTGCGCTATGCAGTGCCACATCATTTCGGTCAATTACGTTGCTTCGTGCAATCAGATCTAAATCTGATTAGTAGGATGACATCACATGATCCAATCAGATGAGAGCCCCTTCAATTCATCCTTAGGTGGCGCCAAGACTGATCAAAGCTGAGTCTTAGGCACCTTCCTAAGTTGATTCAATGAAGCAACCTAGAGTCCCATCCATATGGAACTTCAGTCGTCCCTATCCATGGACGCACACCTTTCTAGACGTGCACTCCCTCCTTTCTAATTTCTAGCAAGGGGACAAGCCCCTATCTGCTCTCCTATGGGTGCATGACACATGGGCAGATGTCCAAAGATCAAAGATAACGTTTGACCAAAGTTAAAAGATAAGAATTAGTAGGTGACGAAAAATGGTAGGTATTATCTTAAATTTATCTCATAAATTAAGATAATCCTTTTCTGACCTGGACAAGCTCCAGTCAGACCAAGTGAAGGTACCTGAGTCAGTACAAATACATTTGGCTCAGTCAAGACAACTTTTAATGATAGTAGAAGGAGAACGTTAGGCTCAATCGTGTGCTAGTATGATTTTTTTGAATCTAATTAAATCTAATTCAAATCAATTGAACTGGATTAGTCCAATTGATGATATTCATATCCAAACTCTTATTTGTGTGATCCAGTTAGCTTCAATTCTGCATGATAATGAGATATATCATGATCTCTATCATCAACATCATCGAAACTCCTTTCGATGGATCAGAACTCTTTTAATTCAGACAACTAGAATGATTGATCATCTAAATCATTATAATTGCTCCTAAAATCCACCAGTAACACCTAGCAGTATATGGTGGTAACCCATCAAAAGTGAAAATGAACCTCTTGGTGTAGCTACTTGTGTGATTAAGTTTTTCTATCTTGAGCTCCGATCAAATTAGGGTTAAGGTGAACTCGTCAAACCCTAATTTCTGTCATATAATTTAATCATTCGATTTAAGTCTGATGTAAAAATCTTAATAGAAACTCTTTCTATTATTTCACTCTGTCATGGCCATGGGCTTATGGACTTGATTCTCATGATTATCATAGGGATGCTCCTCATCCATCGAGATAGATGGATTCTTTCTTGGTGCAATTCAATTTCTATAATGAACATGCTATAGCCAATTTATACCTCAGAATTCTGAATGGCTAGGAGATCGAGTCATGATGTAGTCAAGCTATAACAGCCTCAAAGTGAACTGTCAATGCACCTCAGGTCAAAGAACTAGATACACCACTGCAGCTTCGAGTCAGTCATCGATAAAAAGGTAGACTTTCTTATTACTGCTGGAGGTGGTCACGCTCAGTGCCCTCGTTCTCTAACAAGTACCTATACTTTCGCTCCAGTGTCTTTATACCATAGACTCAAGACTCATCTACTATAAAGAAATGATTGTACACCAACCTTCCGAATCAATCATCAACCTCATGATGATCCTACGATCGAAAGCATTTTATGAATTAATAAATAAAAATTCATGTCTTAAATTTTTAACTCTTAAAAATTTGAATTATCATTACCATTAACTCAAGAAATGTATCACAAACACTAAATACACATTTATGATAGAAAATAATTTATTTTATTATTTATAGTCAAAATTATAATTTTGCCTCTAGAAGTGTATTACAAGTATCAGCCAATTCTGACTTCTAGGGCATATATATATATCTAACACTTTCTCCATCAAATTATGGCTGAGAGAGATAGAGAGAGAAAGGAGGAAAAGAAAAGAAGGGAGGGGAGGTCGATGAAGAGGCCTTTGGATAGCCTCCAACTAACCGCTGTGATCATCGGATGGCAAAATCATGGCCTACGACTCCTCAGTCTTTTCTATTTCATAGGATTTTTTTAAAAAAATTTCGACCATAGTGAAATTGGCAATGGATTTTCCAGCTTCACTATTCATCATTGTTTAAAAAAAAATATAATGAACAATAGCAGTTGCCTCCTATTTTATAATCGTGGCTCCATTTGGTTCATTTTCCACTGCCCTATGGCTAGGGCAGCTATTAGTGTAGAATTTGATCATCGTCAGATCCAACAGGAGTGGAGGTGGACGAGGTCGCCGCCAGAAACCTGCAAAATAAAATTCCGTCGGAGTCAATGGGGGTGGCTCCGATAGGACCCTTCGACGATCAAGTCAACTTCTAGTCAACAGATATGGAGTGCTCTGAAATGAGTTCGGCAGAGTTTAGAAAAGGAGAGAAAAGCTTAGAGTAAGCATATCTGGAGGGTCCTTATAGGCGAAGTTTGATGGTGACAGCTGCAGCTACCTAATAGCGGGCCGCTCGAGGTCTGATGAGGTCAATCACGAAGGAAGGCATCGTCTGTAGTGTCGCCTGCCATAGAGTGATGGTGACAGCCATCGCCGTCTGGTAGCGGATCGCTGTCGTCTGCAGCGGACTGATAGCGATCGTTCATCCAAATTTAATAGCCGTGGCTCTAAGAAAGCATGCATTGATTGGTGGACTTCGACATGTATCAATTTCAGAGGAATTCGGACTCTTAAAGGAGTTCGATCGAGGGAAAGCTCGGAAGAAGTTCGATCGAAGTAGTGCGGAGGGAGTTTGACTCTCGTAGGCGTCTGGCTGGAGGAGTGCGACTAAGGCTCGATCGTCGGAGAGTTCGAAAGGAGCTTGACCGTTGGAGAATTTGGAAGGAGCTCGATCGCTGAGGAGTCTAGTCGGCTGAAGGAGTTTGGCTAAGGCTCGATCGCTAGCGAGTTTGGAAGGAGCTCGGTCGTTGAGGAGTTTGGCCGGCTGAAGGAATTCAGCTAAGATCCATCAGCTGAAGCTCTTCCATGGCTACCGATTGCATTAGACTGAGCATCGAACTGGACTTTGGTAGGAGCGGGATTTATCCCTAATAATAGTCCCCCCACTCTCGAGTTTGAAACTCGAAAAAAGAGAGTGCAAAAAAGGCGACTGCAGAAGTTCTTTTCTGAAATCCGTGCTGGTTCAGGTTGAAGCTCGGAAGGAGATCTCATCTCCAACTGAGGTTGAAGTAAATCTCGTCTCCTACGGTCGAGGTCGGAGGTTGAGCTCCTCGAAAGCGATATTATTTTTAGCAGTCGAGGCTAACTCGAGGGAGATCTTCTCTCCTGCAGTCGAGGTTAATACGGATGCTCGGAAGAGATCTAATCTCTGGTCGAGGTTGACGTGGTCGCTCGGGAGAGATCTTATCTCTGGGTGAGGTTATCTCCGATCTCATCTCTGGTCGAGGTTGTCACGATCGCTCGGAAGAGATCTTATCTCTGACCGAGGTTGACGCGATCGCTTGAAAGAGATTTTATCTCTAGTCGAGATCGGCCCGGACCCTCAGGGGAGATCTTATCTCCTGCGGTCGAGGTTGTTGCAGGCGCTCGAGGGAGATCTTATCTCCTACAGTCGAGATTGATCCGGACCCTCAGGGGAGATCTTATCTCCTACGGTCGAGGTTGCTCAAGGGAGATCTTATCTCCTACGGTCGAGGTGTTGTGGATGCTCGAGGAGATCTTATCTCCTGCAGTCGAAGTTGGCCTGGCCCTCGGGGGAGATCTTATCTCCTACAGTCTAGTGCCTTGGGGGAGATCTTATCTCCTATAGTCGAGGTTGTTGCGGGCATCGGAGGAGATCTTATATCCTACAGTCGAGATGGTCCGGACCTCGGAGGAGATCTTATCTCCTACAGTCAAGATTATTGCGGAGCTCGGAGAGATTTTATTCCTGCAGTCGAGGTTGGCCCGAAACACCGGGGAGATCTTATCTCCTGTAGTTAGGTTGAGCGGACCCTCGGAGGAGATCTTATCTCCTACAGTGAGATCGGCTCGGACCTCGGAGAGATCTTATCTCCTACGGTCGAGGTTGCCTCGGAGAGATCTTCTTCCTACGGTCGAGATTGTTGCAGATGCTCAGGAAGATCTTATCTCCTATAGCCGAAGTCGGTCCGGACCCTTGGAGGAGATCTTATCTCTTACGGTCGAGGTTGATGCGGACGCTCAGAAGAGATCTTATTTTCTATAGCCGAGGTTGATCCAAATCCTCGGGAGAGATCTTATCTCCTACGGTCGAGGTTGTTGCGGACGCTCGGAGGAGATCTTATCTCCTACAGTCGAGGTCGGTCTGGATCCTCGGGGGAGATCTTATCTCCTACAGCCGAGGTTGAAGGTCTTTGACCTGCTCGTGTTAGGATGAGATTCTTCTCATGTTCCTAATATAGCAACTATTGACTGCTTCTTTCCTATCATTACATAGTTTTTGCACCCAGAAATAATTTTATTGAAATGGAAGAACTTTACCGAAGGGAAGTTACTAGCAGCACATCTTCAGATTTTCTATGCTTCAGGGGCGTGGGGGTGTTGTTCCTTCGAGTTTTCTTGGGCGGTAACTCCTCTATCTCATGTTGGCCTTTCAATTCGGAGCAAGTTTTTCTTGGCTTTGATGTTGGGAGGCGGTTGATCTCCTTATCGTTTCTCGTGGTTCTAGCTTATGGGGAGAGGACTTCTTCAAGCCCTTCCATCAGGGCTTTCACGCTTTCGGGCCCAAGGGGGAGTTTAGGCTCGCCTGCGCCCAGAAGGAGTCTGGAAATGCAGCCAAGCTTCACTCGACTTTCCTTCATCATCCTTGGCCCTGAAGGACTCTTCAGCCCGGGCATAACCTTCGGTCCGAGCCAATAGATCGATGAAGTCTCTGAGATACTTCTTCTTCAGGAAGAATAGCAAGTCATTCTTTTGAAGGCCGCTCTTGAGTGCGGCCATCGCAATGGACTGATCTAGGTCCCGGACCTCCAATGCCACGGTGTTAAACTGAATGACATAAGTTTGGATGGATTCTTCCTGCTTCTGCTTGATATTCATCAGGGAATCCAAACTTCGACGCGAACGTCGGCTGTTGATGAAGTGGGCCACGAACTGATGACTCATCTAATCAAAAGAGAAGATCATACTCGGCTTCAACGTCGAGTACCAGTTTCTAGCTACTTCCTTTAAGGTAGATGGGAAGGCTCAGCACAGTATGACGTCTGAAGCACCGTGGAGTAGCATCATAGTTCGGAAGGTCTCTAGATGATCAACTAGATCGGAAGTTTCGTCGTAGCTTTCGAATTGAGGGAGCTCGAAGTTCGGTGGAACGGGCTCTTGCATAATTTGAAGAGAGAAAGGAGGATCGGTGCGGACGTCGGCATGATGAGCCAGAGCGACGTGGCCGAGCTCTTCAATCCGTCGGTCCATCTTTCGTAGTCTATGATCGAGGGCATCGTCTTGGTTGCAGATCTTGGAAAGCTTCCGACTACAAATGGAAAAGATCTTCCCAAGAAGAGAATCCTGATCCGAACATGGATCCTCGATCCTCTATTTCTCCTTTCTAGGGTTGACGGGTACGTCGATCCAAGTACTCTTCTTTGGGGTTGATTTTCGACATCCTGATGGTGGATTTTCTGATGGAGTAGCCGTCGAAGGCTGCTGCATGGCCTGTATTGCCTCCATGAGGCCACGGACCTACTGGACAAGTAGGTTGAATTGCTCCACATCTATCGTGGGTACAGATGGAACCTAAGTTACTGGGACTGAAGCAGGAGCAGATGGATCTAGATAGGATCGGACCGCGGAGGCCGTCGATCGTTGGATCGAAACTCTTCTTAGGGGCATTTTCTCTTAGAAAAGAATTTTGAAGAGGAAGGAGGGAGATCTCTGGAGAGAGATCGTCGCTGAGCACTCCTTTAAGAGTAAGGAGGCCTCAAGAACAGAAGCGCCCTTCCTCTAGCGTCAAATCTGTTGGTGCAGAATCTGATCATCATCGGATCCAGCTGGAGTGGAGGTGGATGAGGTCACCGCTAGGGACTTGCAAAATAAAATTTCATCCGGAGTCGGTGGGGGTGGCTCCGACAGGATCCTCTGACGATCAAGTCAGCTCTTCTGGCCAACAGATATGGAGTGCTCTGGAATGAGTTCGGTAGAGTTTAGAGAAGGAGAGGAGAGCTTAGAGTTAGCGTATCTGGAGGGTCCTTCTTATAGGCGGAGCTTGATGGTGACAGCTGCAGCTATCTAATAGCGGGCCGCTCAAGATCCGATGGGGTCAGTCATGGAGGAAGGCACCGTCTGCAGCGTTGCCTGCCACAGATTGATGGTGACAGCCATCACCATTTGATAGCGGATCGCTGTCGTCTGCAGCAGATTGATAGCGATCGTTCGTCCAGATTTAATAGCCGTGGCTCTGAGAAAGTAGGCATTGATTGGTGGACTTCGGCATGTATCAATTCTAGAGGAGTTCGGACTCCTGGACGAGTTCGGTTGGAGGAGTGCGGAGGAAGTTTGGCTCTCGTAGGTGTCTGGCTAGAGGAGTGCGGTTAAGGCTCGGCCGTTGAAGAGTTCGAAAGAAGCTCGACCGTTGGAGAGTTCGGAAGGAGCTCGACCACTGAGGAGTCCGACCGACCGAAGGAGTTCGGCTAAGGCCCGACCACTGGCAAGTTCAGAAGGAGCTCGGTCGTTAAGGAGTTCGGCCGGCTGAAAAAATTCGGCTGAGACCAATCCGCTGAAGCTTTTTCGTGGCTACCAGTTGCATTAAGCTGAGCATCGAACTGAACTTCGGCAGAAGTAGGGTTTATCCCCAACAACAGCCATTTGGCACCCTCCAATGACCTTTCCACTAGCTGCATCTTCCTCCAGTATTCTTGCACCATCTCCTTCTTTATCTTTCTCGATAAAATGTCCTATCAGACGATACAGAGCCATGGAGGCCTCTACAGACCTTTGACAGTCTCGACAAGCCAGCACTGGCCCTCCAACAGCATCATCCCCTCTTCTCTCCTATTCTCTTACCATCTTCATTTCTTTTCCTCTCTTTTCGTCTCTCTCATTTAGTGTTCTGATTCAAAAAGCCAAACCATCCTGATTTGCGGCCGATATGGCTCGGATCATCTCGAACCATCTAGTTCGGGATGATTCGGTGAACCATAATAAGAATTTATAGATGGTTCGGGATGATTCGGTGAACCATATTAAGAATTTATCTTGTTGAATCACACTTCTTACTTTGTTCCTTCGTATTATTCTTAGGTTGGATATTGAAGAATGTAATTTTGTTTTTTAAAATTTTTTATTAAAAGGGAGGTGTAGAACTAAAAGAGGAGCCACGCAGGAAGATTCATCAGAATGGATGGTTCCATGAAATATTAAATGAAGAAAAGTAAAAATTAGATACATCTTATGAACTTGTTCATCATATGTGTAGTTAGATTATCTTTGGCATCCCTTGTAATTAACTTCCAGACCTTCAGGAGGTTGGAGGAAAGAGTGAGTTAAAGAATGCAACATTTTATTGCTCCCCAAAATTCAACAATATTTCTTGATCCACAAGTGGTGTTGCAAATTGATAATGACTCCCAGATTAACATATTTGAACTTTTTCTATATCAACTCACACACACACAAAATTACATGGCAACCTTCAATACATCCACCTATTTGCTGAAAAACCATGTCCTCAAGTATAATTTCATTAGCTCATCTAGAAGGTTTTGACACTGCATAGAATGGTTATAAAGACAACCTTTGACAACAAATAAAATGGAAGGATAGTTTTTGACAACACACTTTCATTAAGATAATGATAATTAATGAAAGGCAGTATAGATTTTATAACTTTTTTTGTAACAGTTGATGCTGATCAGGTGCTAAGCTAATTAAGATAGGTCCATGCTTCGCATGTCCTATAAATCTAGCTTACAATTTTGTTCGACATGTAGCCCACTTACCAAATAGGTACGCATCGATCTAGGTCTCTTCAACAATGACTCTCTAACTCAGCTGGGTATAATATCTTCGAGTTGATCCAGAAATTAGGTAATTTGCAATCTTAGACCTGGAAGCAGCAGAAGAATTAGCCTCTCTAGAAGTGTGATTCATCTCAAAACACTTCACCAAGTATAAGCAGTGCAAAGCATGATTCAATCTAGATAAACCTCTAACAAACAGTATATTTTGGTATAAAGAGATCATCTCATGGCTGAGGCAATGCCCAACAGTAGGGCCCCTCTGAAGTAACTTACCATCTGGATGAATGCATGGGATGATGTAAAGGAGATAGGAAAAAGTAAAGGGATGGATCCTCTAGTATCTAAGGTGATGATGTTGCCAGGCCCACCAAGCTAAGAGGGAAACATGTGCCACGGATCAAGTCTCTTGAGAAGACTAGAAGAAAGAGACCTCCATGTTATAACGTTTAAGGGGTCATGACTCATGATGGCAACATTTGTGGAGATTATAGACAGAGGATGAGAAGAGGGCTCAAAAGATTGGACATTGTGCATGGCATGTGGACTTCAAAGTTTAATCAGTGACAGGGGTGTGAGTGTTTATATATTGGAGGAGGACTTACAACTTGCTATCTTTGGTGCTTGTCAATATCAATATAGTGGCCATCATGCACATGTACATGTATGAAGTGAAGCATAAATTCATGGCCCAACCAATTTATATTCATTTATTAATTGATTATTTGGTAGGTTTTGTTCATTTATATATACTTCATGTCATAATCAGTGCACATAACCCGCGCTTTGGTACGTGGATCTATTTAACGCCATAGACGAGACAAATAGGTTGGTTCCTTAATATGGTTTAACGTTCACGGGGTCTCTTAGAAGTCAACTATGAATATTAGCAAGTAAAGAAATTATGCGAATTCTCGGGACCTCTAAAAGTTGTTCATAAACTACTCTGTCATAAAATACGAAACTATTTAGAAATCAGATGCAAAGAACATTTTGCTTTTGATTGAAATTGCATAATAATAGACCTGGCACATGCATTAGGGAGTGATCAAGGGAATGTAGATTTTTATTTTGAGCTCATTTGACTTCAAGTCAATAAATAACTGTTTGTAGAAAAATAGCAATAAGTGGGGTTGGGGGTTTTCAAGAACTTTTGCCCTCCAAAAAGAATGTAATTGTCTCAAGATCATGATACCAAATTAATTAGTTTATCTTGCAAATCAATGTGCTTCTTATACAAAATCCTCAGGTCAATGAAGTAGAATAAGTAGTTTCTCCCAAAAAAAAAAAAAAGGGAAAATGAAGTAGCATGAGGATAAATACTTTTCAACAAAGTGTGCTGGAGGCAAAAGAGTTGAAACTAGTTTAAGATAAATGTAGAGAAATGATGAGGATGTCATTTGATGTGAAGTGGAGGCAAAGATTTTCTTAGCTAGGACGGCAATTTGGACTATGAACAGGCTAGGATGAGAAAGGGTAAAGTTGTAATCATCTATACGAGTTAAATAAATAGATAGATAAATATAAAAGAAAGACTCAATGGAATGATTACAAAAGATAAGAATGTTTAAGTATCTAGAGACGTATGTAAGAGATTTGATTTGAAAAGACTTTACATGTCATTTTGTATGGGTAATGGAAGGAGTAAAAACTTCCCCCAATTTATTTGAATAACGAAAGAATGTCTTCAATGAAAAGAGGAAAGTAGTTACAAGAAGAATACCATGGAGATCATGGCATCAAAATAGAGGACAAATGTGAAAACTAAGAGTCTTTACATCTTTGCATGTCTCTATTTGCCTTGTAGGAATTATTATTATTATTTAAACAAAAAAGAATCATCAAATTTTTTTTTCATAAACAATTATGTTGAGTAAACATAGGCTAATTGTGAAAATCTCTGCATCTTATTGTATCATACCGTTTACAATTCGCCTTTTTCTAAACTAGGTTTACGGTGCCAAAGCACATCATCCCTTCATAGGATCCTATTGGTTAAACTAAGAAGTGCTACATTTCACAAGTAATGATATCATTAGTCCCTTTTTACGAGGGGAAGGGGATGGCAAATGCCCACCGAAAGTTTCGATAACATTAGTCAATTAGATACACTAGAAAAATAAGCATCTCACCCGAAATTATGCTTCTCGTCCCCATTTCTATGCAATGGATTTAGAGGAAAAGGATAAGTTTTTGTCATATAATAATATCCTGCATCTGGCCCCAGATTTAACAAGCATCTTTTTAACTTGGAATGATCATGACCCTTTGTTTAAACAACTGTGACAGCATATCCTAGACATTACTACCCTTAAGAAATTATGAGATTCTAATTTAATTGTCCTGTTTTGGATGGAAACAGCAATTAATAATTCCTCCATGCAAGTGGCAGAATGAAGCCTCCAGGAGTTCAGTCTCAAGCTGAAGGAAGCATTGAAGCCACAACAAGTTGTCCAAGCTAGAGATTTTTCACAAGCTAATAAACTCTGTTTGATTTTTAAGAACTTCAAAAATCAATATGTTACTAAGAGTAAAATACTTGTCTACCCTCCAAAGCTTTAAACTGCAGTGTGAGACTTGTGGACTCCAGCTGTCCGTGAGAGACGGGGAGAGAGGCAGGCAGTTACGGGGGATATTTAAAAAATAAAATAGATTTCTGGAAGGATTTTGTTCTTTACCCCACTCCAGACCCACCATGATCCAGAGAAATTAGGATTTCTGGATTTTTTTTTTTCGATATGATGATAGGAGCTAAGTATTCCATTTATCACCCGTTTTTAGCTTTCAGGATCTGACTTGACAATTTGAGGGCATGTTTAAGGAACTCGTTTAGTGCACAGTCATCATTTATTATGATTTTAAAATAGCTTTTAATCTTCGTTGCAGTCTTATTAGAGTAGACAGGCTAAAATACCAACACTACGAGGCTTCTTATATCTCTCCGTGGATTTCGTGGGGCAAGGGATGCCAAGAGCGTGAAAGATGGGAATGGGCTTGTGGCGTTGTATTGATAAGGACCAACTTGCCAGCTGTCAAACTATTGTGCAAAGTCTAGAGTCGAGGAGAAATGTGTGGAATCTACGGTAGACCATCGTATAAATATTATAAAAAAATTAATCAATTTTATGATTATATTTATAAATTATTTTTTTATATATAGTATTTATCTATACAATAAAAAAAAATTATTCATCTAAAAGATGACTAAATTATTTTTTTATTAACAAGTAAAATAGATATTTAATTTTATTTCTACCCTCATTTTCAATACCTCAATTATTTAATGCCCAATAACTCAATTGTGCATTTTCTCTAAATCTAAAAAATATAAAAAAAATATAAAAAATATAAATAAATTTTATTAACTTTTTTTAAAAAATAATAATACAAAAAAACATGAGTAATATATTTTGAAACCACTTATCCATGCATAAAATAAATATATATATATATATTTTCCCGTTTGAATGTATAGAATCTACGGTAGACCGTTGAATAAATATTATGAAAAAATTGGCCAACTTTACTTACTTATATTTATAAGTTACTTTCTTATATGTAGTATTTATCTATAAAATTAAAAAAAAAAAAATTATCCATCTGAAAGGTGACTAAATCATTTTTTCATTAGTAAGTAAAATAGACATTTATTTTATTTTTAAGATGTCCTATCCTTATTTTTAATATCTTAATTATTCAATATTCACTTTCTTCAAATCTAAAAAGCATAAAAAATATTATGAAAAATATGAATAAATTTTATTAACTTTTTTTAAAAAATAATAATACAAAAGAACATGAATAATATATTTTGAAACCACTTATCCATACGTCAAAAAAAAAGAATAAATTATTTTCCTATCTGAATGTGGCCTGAAAAATATTTATCTAGGAAAATATAGATTCTCAACGAACCCTTCTCATTCTTTGGTGGCTAAATATAATGAAAAAGTTGGTCAATTTTTCTATTGACCAACTTACCAATATTCTCACATTTTTCAAGAAAGATAAGTTACTTTTCTATGAATATCATTTATTCATAAAATAAAAAAATATCTTATCCACAGGAGATGGATAAGTTACTTTTTCATTAGCTAGTTAAGTAGATATTTAACTTTATTCCCAAGAAATCCCATCCTCATTTTCAATGCCTCCATCATTCAATACCCAATAACTCATATGTCCATTTTATCCAAACCTAAAATATAAATAAATTTTAACAACAGTAATGCAAAAGAACATGAATAATAGATTTCTAAGCCACTTTTTCATATGTGAAAGAATACATGTCTAATCCTATGTTTGGTTAGAGTCATGAGAGAGAGGATGAATAGGATTAGAAGGATGGATGACCTTCATTTAACATTTGGTTCAAAAAATTATAGGAAGAATGGATAAAAAAGTAGGATTCTTCATCCATCCTGGTCTACCAATTTGCATCCTGTCAAATTAGAAGGATGCAAGAAAGGATGGATGGAGCATTAATAGATAGATTTGTGCATTGATAAAATTATTTTTTATTAATTTTTTGATAAAACTATAATATTTCTTCAATTTTTCATTCATATTATTTATATATATTTTTATATATACTATTAAACATATACTATTAAATTTTATTACTAATTAATTTAATTTTAGTATATAATTTTAATAATTATAATTAAATAACTAAAATTATTTTTAATTTCTCTATTTTTATTTATAATTTTTAATTAATTATTTATATTAATTAATTATTAAATTAAATTATAAATTAACTAGTTATTTATATTATTAATGAAATTAATTATTAAATTAAATTATAAATTAACCAATTATTATAATTAATTTATTAATAATTTATTTATTAAATTAAATTAAATTATAATTAAATTTTTATATAATTATATATTATAATGATTATAAGTTTATATATTGTTTACTTATTTAGTATAAATTAGTATTGTAAATTGATAATAGTAATATTTTTTTTTAAAGGATAGTTTAGTAAAAATATTATCTAAATATTATCCATTCTCTCTTTCATTCCTTCTATACTAAATAAAGGAGAAAATTACTTCTATCCATCCTTCCATATTTCACCAAACATATGAAAGGATGGATGAATCGATCCTCTCCCTCATCCATCCTTTCTTCTTCATCCATCCTTCCTTCAATCCATTCTTCGTACCAAACAAAACCTAAATGTTGCCCAGAAAATATTTACCTAGACTAGATTGATATAGAAACTAGAATGCCGATTCGTGATTGGAATCGAAACTAGAATCATGAAAATTTGAATCTTTAGAGGAAAGTCAAAATTGAATTTTAGAAAATTGGGCATTCCATTCCGCCATGAAATTAGAATAAGAACGAAACTTCTCCCAACTGTTCTCCTCCCAACTAAACAGTTGGAATAAAATCCACCCACCAAACACCCCCTAAGATTCTTCAATCCAGATAGATTGTATTTTTTTACACTGAAATAACCCTAAATCAGTTTTTCTTGAGGTTAAAAGGACTCAGTTTTTCGACTTATCGTATCAATACAACTCTGCTTAGGAAAGGCTCGAAATCGACCTAACATCCATCATTGTTAAAAAATGTTCACCTTCCTGAAAACAAACATCTTTAGACTCCCAGTTCGGATTAAAAGCAACCAATCTAACTGCTTCGAGGACCCTTCAAAATACACTCTAAAATACATCTGAATATAATCAAATTGGCTGCAGCCCAGCAATTCATTCTTTCGGGAGACAGGTACATAGGCTGTGGTCCAGCAGAAGCACTTCTTACAAGCAAACAAGCAAGAATATGTGATCCAACAGATCATTTATTGTCCTCCATTCGGATAACTCGCAAACAATTTAAGTTCGAGGATCCTAATTTATTTCAAGGGATATGTTTACTAATTGCTATCCCTTTAATATAACCATTTCTTCAATTTTGATTCTCCAAACATCATTTCTATGTTGGAAATGTGACAGAAAAACAATAAAAAGCATATACAATTAAGATTCAATGAAACTGAAAAACTACTAGGAGAATGCCATCCAGTCCTTAAATAAAGGGTATATACTATACAAACACCATAGTTATATATATATATTTTTTTTTAAAAAAAAAAAGAAACTACAATAGCGCTCTAAGCCCAAGAGGCAAGCCCAGCCTGTTTACCAAATGAGGTGGAAATTTCAGCAAAGCCTAGGCCAATGAAACACTTTATAACAGGCCAGGCCTATTGGGCAACAGGGAGAACCCTGTCCCATCCTTCAACAGCAGGCAGCTCAAATTACAAAAATGCACTTTAATCAGTACCTTGGGGCAGACTAGAACATCCCTCTTATCTGAAACTGAAGCATCTGATCCAAAACTAATGTGGATTTACCTATAGTATGATAATTATATTTCAATAAAAGGAGTCCAAGGATGAAAAAGCCTTCCATATATATGCACATAAACATGATAGACTTCATGATCCCAGAGAGAATATTCAATTTGTGGGAATGGTTAGCACACATATTTCCAATTCTATGCTTCTCAAATCCAAACAGGAGCTCTCATGCCTCACCAGAACCTTTTGCAGTCTTCACTACCTCATGGACAGCTGAAAAATCAAGATCCCCCAGCCCCATGCTTCTGGCCTTCTTAAATGCCTGCAGATCAAAATAAAGGTGTTATACCTGATAACAAGTGATGTGCGTGTGTGAGTGAGTCACACACACACACACACACACACACACACACACACACACACAGAGATTAAAAAGAGTATCACCTCATTTGCTGCTGCAGCAACTGGCATTGAGACAGCATTTTCATCTCCAAGAGCAAGAGCCAGCCTCATATCCTT
Source organism: Cocos nucifera (assembly GCA_006176705.1). Classification (NCBI taxonomy): domain Eukaryota; kingdom Viridiplantae; phylum Streptophyta; class Magnoliopsida; order Arecales; family Arecaceae; genus Cocos; species Cocos nucifera. Next base: position 1,192,611 of record QRFJ01000228.1, on the reverse strand, counting down.
CTGCTGATGCTTGAGAGGAAATGCAGGGGAATAATTACTCTGGATCATTGCAGGCCCTTTCATCTTGAACATAGGATTAGCTATGGCAGCCAGTTCCTGCCAGAGAGAATCACAAAAAAATGAACCATAATTCCTGCAAACGAGAAAAGGTCGAGTTTTCCAAATGTATTATTCTGAATCATATACCAACACATCTAATAGCGTCTGCTCGTTCAGACTGCTTCTATCAGCCAAACAGAGTCCCTCAGATAATGCATTCATCATACTGCAGCAGAAAGAAAAAAAATGGAGAGATTCAAAGATTGATATTCGGCAAAAAGAAAAGACTTGGCCAAGCTGAAACACTAGTGAAAAGAGAGTTCTAGTTGATCACTTGATATTTAGATGCACAATTCGGATAATACTTGCAAGGATAGAAATGCCAATAAATCCAGATATCATGGACGACAGCTTAAGGTCAATGTATGGTAATGGATGATATAGATGGCCACAAAACTAACTGCAGAGAAAAATTTGACAACGAGCTGGCACCAAGGAATCATGCGCCACTAAGATCAAGTGTGCCAGTGCCAACACATATTGCACCAGACCAAAGCAACAAAAACATTTATATATGTAAATGACTTAATTTATTTTAAAAAATATTTCTTTAATTGAAAAATAGAAAAGGATTTATTGGGTGTACCCAATGTTGGTACTGACCTGGCACAAGCCATGCTTAAAACCTTGATAGGGACGTTTAAAATATTTTCACAAGAATACTAATAACTGATAGGCTCATAGAGGAGTCATGTATGAATGTGAAAAAAGTTTAAGGCATTTGCACTAATAAAGTTCCAAGGGGACTCATTTGTACAGGAAACAAAGTGAACTCTATACCATGCTAGACAACATAGGGCTATCAATAGTTGTCATAAGGGCAAAGGTAGACTCCAGTGGAACTCCACCATCAGAATAGAAATAATCCATTTCTCTGTTTGTTAATCTGGTATCTGACTAAATTTTGCAAGTCTAATCTTCATGAGATATTCTCCTTGTGAAAACAAGTGAAACAAGTGAACTCAAAATGTTTTCCATAAGATACCTGATAACAATTTTTCTTGTTATCTTGGATTTATCATGCTGAAAATGGAGGGGGGGAGAGGGGAGAGAGAGAGAGATGTGTTCTCAAAAAGGAAGCTGTGGGTAAATGGATGTGATCTGAGAGTGCCATGTAACTTACATGCTTTTAGGGTAAAACAAATATATAGGACAATTATCACATTGGGAATTCTATATGGGCAAAAGAGTTTAAGGTGACATTAAGCACAAAAAGCAAGTGAAGCAGACGGAGACATGCTGAGATGGGTCTAACAAGCAGCCATGAGCAACAAACAATACAGTATACTTAAAATGTAATGAATTATCTTACTTTTACGGAGGAAATCAAGAACAAAACAAAGACCTATTGAATATCTAGATGGAAGCTTTTATGAAAGATCAAGGCTCAATTACATAATTCTTTCTTCAGATGAAATGATTTATAAAAATGATGCCAAATTGTATGGATTTATTGCAAGCAATCTAGAAAAGATAAGTTAATTCCGATATATATTTTTATGCATTTGAAAACTTATAATAAATATATTGGCAGTTTCAGAGTTCTTACAGCAGTAGAAGTGTATGCTCTTGTACACCCATGATCCAACACTACTTATTTCAATCATACTTCGTTTTGTTAATTTTCTTTAAATCATAAATTTCTAATGCTGCAATTCAAATTTCACTATGACACCTTTTAACAGAATGCACATTTATGTAATAAGAAAAATATTCATACCTGCCCATGATCATATTGACTACAAGCTTCATTTTTGCTCCATTTCCGACCTGCCCCAAAAAGAATGACTTTTTCCCTAACACATTAAAGGCAGGAATCATTTCTTCATACAATGCCTGCATTCACAACAATCAAGAAAGAAATAATGAATAAGCTAGTACATTGAAATAGAAGATACGTAGTAAGAAAGGCAGTTCTTAAGCTTTGATTTTGTGTTTCAGAATGCATGAAAATGAATAATGAAAACCCAAAACAAATGTAAGGGAGATATAAAGTTTTTGCATCTTCTGACTAGTCAGAATCACCCTGGATGTAATGAGAATGTAGTGTAATATTTGTTTTAGGAGTCAGAGATTTGTAATCGTGAAAAATATAGAAAAGCTCGAAGCCATTGAAACGAAAGAGGGTGTAAAGCAATGAATGCAGACTAGGGAAGGAAAGGAAAATTGGGTTTGGAGCATGGCTGGAGATTCATCTACTCCGGTAAAATAGCTATTTCAACAAAAGTGGTCTTTTATCACCAGATAGATAAACAGTTTCCAAGCTGCAGGATAGGCACAAAGAGTTTTGGTCTCATTTTCTCATGAATAACCCTTTTCTCATACTCAAAAAGTTGAAGCAATCTAAAAAGAGAGCTTGATAAAAAATGCTTAATTTCATATGACTTCATGACAAAATTGGGTGATGCCCATCCAAAACAGTGCATCAGTTAAACTGTAAATTCCATGGGTGGTTGAATAAGCAAGTAATTTTACCACACCATATGATCAAACGACAACTCTAAGACACGGGTGCATATTTTCCCAAATCACAAAGCCTTTAAACAAAATTCTAATCAGAGCCAACAGTACAACCAGATCACAAAATAGCTATGCAGCATGAATATCTTATGTTTCAAACAGCCAAATATATGACAAACTTTAGTTGAAAATTCTAAATTCTAACCTTAAATTTAAGATTAATTGTAATAACAAATTCTTCCCTTTCAACAAGATCCAAAACCTTCATTATTCCCCACTCCACATAATTTGATGTGATTACCTCTTCTTTTCTCTCCTCACGACCATTAATTTTTCTATTTGTTATCACTTAATCATCTACCTCTTTCCACACCCTATAATTTCAGTCCTCAATTCAACACACATGGAGTCATCTTTATTCTACCTATCGTTTACCTGCCGTGCTAATTCTCACCAATCTTCCTTAACTTTTGACATCGTGCACCTGAGATCAGCACCTCTTGACATCATCATCATCTGGAGGTTTTTTTTCTTTAAAAAATTAAAAAAAAAAAACCCACTAAAACTGCTCCTCACTCTCCATCTCCAAACTTTATCCTCCTCATGACTCAGACCTTTATATGTCTTCCCTAGGAAATAGAGGGGGCAAAGTGCCCACCCTAGCATTTATTAAGAAAAATAAAAGTTACAAAGATTCGAAAATGCAATCTAACAAAAGAAGACACCCAACACCCCAGCCCTTACATCAAGCTCTCCAACCTTCCCACACTCTACCAAACTCGCCATGATCTTTGAAGAGAAAGCCTTACTCTTCTAACCCCAAGAATCTAAGCACGCATCCTTAAGCAGAAACTGCCTCTTGCTCCCATCTTCCCTTTCAGATGTTGTCCTCTAGCCTTTCGCCTTTGACTTCAAGAATCACACAGCTTTTCCAACAAAAAAGATATATGAATTGTACATTATCATCTTAAGCATGAAACATACATGCTTGTGAATGAAAATACATATATGTACAACTATATCAATATAATATGAAGTGCTATGTTTGAGTGGATATGGCATAATCCAGGTTACAAAAAGTTACCAATCCATATTGCCCAACCACCCCGCCCACTGATATGCTGTGAAACATCTAGTCATGCACCAAAAAAAATTAATACATATCTCTCATTTGTTAGTGCTGGTATGTTCCAAGATTCTTGAGTCAGAAATTTTCGGCTAGAGGGTCAGAAGGATGAAATTGGGAACAGAAGACAAGAAAAACTGAGCTGCCATATTTGAGCTGATATGACATATTCCAAATTTATATTTACTATCAACCCATATTGCCCAACCACCGTCACACAGAAATCACCTATCTCAAAAGTGACTGCAAATTTCATAACTTCAAATACACTTGTTCCTCGAGATACAAAAATGCAAGCTGGTAAGTCAAATACACATGCTTTTCCTGAAGGCTTCAGGGACATTTTGATGCTAACTTGGTCTATTGTTATTACTTTTTGGGCTCCATTACTAGCTTCTGCATGTTCCTTGAAGAAGCTTTCATCTCATGTTAAAGTCTAGAACAAAACATCCTCTCCCACTCCTGTGTGAAGGCGCCAACAATGAAGTTGAGTATCATGTGGCATTCCCCCCATATTTCTCTAAAAGAAATTAGAAGAGGGGGCAGGGACTCGCTGCATTACCTTTTCACCAGCAGCAAGTATAACCAACTGACCATCTTCAGCAGGCTTTTTGCTACCTGAGACTGGAGCTTCAAGAAAATATCCACCCTTCTTTGTAATTGCCTGTCAAAATTAAACTCATAGTTTTTAAAACTATGCTCTGATCATACTATATTAGCAACTTTATACAGATTAAGTTTGTAAGAAGATGTTTGGAATATCTGATATGGTATTAAATGATCTGGATAATAACATTAAAACATAGCCACAGTAGCAGTTCTATGTGATCTGCAGAATGAAAGATCAAAATGCTGATCTGAGGTTATCTAAAAATAACAAAGTTTGTCTAACACCCGAAATATTTTATTATGTTGAAATCAATGAGAAAAATTTCTAAGTTGTTCAATGATAATTAATATTTTCTTTGATCATGAGTTTGGCAAGGACATGTGGGCCAAGCAAGAGATTAGAAACCATCATTAATATCATATATCAGGGATGTTATTAATGATATGGCTCATACATATAGTTACAATGAGGCTATTGAATAGAATTACGGTCATCATTCTACCAACAACCATCTTGTACAAAGCCTAATATGTGCATGTGATTAGGTCTCTTTCTAGTACAGGCAAAAGATATCACAAAAAGAGCTCCACAGTCTTTATTATGGCTACCAACCATCAAGATAAGGCCACATGAATATTCTATAGTCATCTGGCCATTTACAAGACGTAATTCATTTACATGATCATTCTTAGCCCATGACAACCAGCATAAGCATCAGTTGAGCCTTGGCTCAATCAATCTCTAAGCATGGAAGTATCAGCTTGCATCCTGAAATATATCAAGATACCTATCAAAGTGAAAAACTCAAAGAGGCTGCCAGTTGCTGAACTAACTAAATTCAGAACATGGCTAATTAACCTGCATGACAATCACCATATACCTCACTTATCTTGGATGAAGTATCAGCATCGACCGTGGACATGTCAATGTAGCCTTTTCCACTGCAAATTTGCTCGAGCACACCATCTTTATCAAACATTACCTGAATAAAGTAAAAAAGGATTACTAGAGAAAAAGATTTAAAATGCTAAATATGATTGATCATGAGAAATTTGCTAACCGAGAGAACAGCACTGGGATCAGACAGCATTGCTATTGTATACTTGCACTTATTGATCACAAAAGCTGGAGTTTCTCCAACAGAAGCACCCTGTTCCACTAGCTCTTTGCACTGCCACAAATTTGGATGCCCAAATCATGAGTAGTTGAAGATGTGTTTTTATCACAATAATTCTCAATAGTTAAGTGGTATAGCCCACCGAACCAATTTAATGCAGTAATAATAAAGAAATACAACACCCAAAGACAATTTATTAGAAGTCCCAGATAAGATGCTTCTGTACATTACGGTGGTAGAAAGTTACAAAGACACATACTCACAAGAGTAAAAGTTATCAAAACAAATATGCAAAAGGACAATTACACAGCATGGTGGCATACCAAAATTTTAACAGCAAATTTCCTACCAGCTCATGCTTCATATAAGCATCACAGCTGTGAAATGTTGATTGCAAGAGCAGAGCTTGAAATTTGAGTACCAAGAGCAGAGGTAATCTTTTCTCTTTGTAAACCATGTCCATTATAGGTTTAGCATAAGCATATGCTGCAGTATAATAGGTGTATGGTATACCAATATCTAAACACAGCTTGAGTCGACTTCTCTTTAATTATTGATTTCAAGGCTCATGACTGATTAAGTCTAAGTTGAGGACCTCATCTCCTTTTATAGGATAAATAGGGATAAGATGTATTATGTTTTATTTTTTCCAATTCAGTGTCCTATTATTCATATATCACTACATATATCTGAATTAGGTGCAGCATCTCAATATAGAATCCAACTATTATGTGCTATATCGTCAGGTTTTAGTGATTGTGATGCCAATAACCATAACTCAGGCCACCATCTTGAATTTTGGACCAAGCAAAATGACAATGACTCGGACAACTTCCAAATCTCTTTTGTTTGGTCTAATAAATGATACCCAGATGTTCCACATCACTCTATGGATGTTTATTATAAGACTATGCCTTAATGCCGCTAAATTATTCTTAAGCAAATCCTTAGGCCCAAAATAAAATCCTTAAGGCATCCATTTTCAAAATGTGTAAAAACCTTGGCAACAACCCAACACCTCACCAAAAAGTCTAGTCGGAAGATATTATTTAGATTCATTAGTCCTATACATGTACCCAAGATCTATTCGGTGCATAATAGATGTGGGATTAAGCACACACCTGAACATACTCCTCCCATTTAAATGTTGGCATCCTCATCAGGCTAAGGATCCAGATCCAATTAAATCTAACCACAAACACTATGATTGACCCATCGTCAGACACAAAAGGGCCATGTTGTAGCGTCCCCTAGTCACACATGGGTCATGGATGACATTCTAAATCATATTAGAATGGACCGGGCCCATGACCTGTGTGGACCATCAGACATCACCACCAGGGCCCATTTAGGGGTGACAATGAGTTAATAATGGCATTTGTGATTGGAATTAACTAGATTTGAACCTTTAGCCTCGTGAGAAAGCTAGGACCTAAATAGGGGGAGGATCTGAGGCCCCATGTAGGCATGTGCTTAGTCATAAATAGCAAGCATTAACAGATATTATGTCATGATGGAAACCCATGATGTTTCTTGTCTATCCATAATTGCATGTCTCAAATCTGTGTAAATATGTCAGCTAGAAATAACTCTATATGCATCCTCGTCCACCATTCAAGAGTGAAAGTGGCCCATGAATTAAAGAGCGACTTCAAAACAACATCACATGAGAAAACAAAGGAGAACTTTACTCTACATATTTGTTTCTATCATAGTGAAAGATGTTTATTTCCTGAATTATTCTATTAGTATAGGCATGTTTCATCCATATTGAAGGATCTTTCTTTGCACAAAATTTAGAGTGCCTATGCATTGATTGAAAATGCTCTTCGCCTTTGACACACACACACACAGAGAGAGAGAGAGAGAGAGAGAGAGAGATTTAATGAACTCTATCAACCAAAAGCCAATTTTGACTCTCTTCAGAATAAATAATTACAGCCATCTAAATGATCAATTGTTTTTCTGCATGACCATGTCAACCAATCAAAAGGGCAAAAAACCATTCTAAAAGATCCATCAAATTTTGTACACGAATCTCAAATTTTATTTTTAAATGAAGAAGGCAAAGATATCTATCTTCTAGGCAACTTATGCATGAAGCAGCAAAGCAACAATCCAAGGTCCCCCAAGACATGGAAAATGTCTCGAAAAAGGGGGAACAAGAAGATAAGAATAAATTATTTTTAAATGGGAAACCATAGCTCAATGATCAAATATTAGCACAAGGGTCGGAAGAGGTGGATCTATAGGAGACATGCTTGGACAAGGGAGGACTTAAAACACACTAGCATTACATGAGGATTCACTAGCAATGAATATTAAAAAAAACAATTCATAGAGATGATCACATATAAAATAAAGGTAAGCCATTTTTATAGAAAATCTGTTTATCATATTCACCCAACATAAACAAGACCTCCAGATCACCCAACATAAACAAAAGATGCGCACATTCCACCCAACATAAACAAAAGATGTCCACTTTCTTGTGTTACCTAAACACTCATTTACCTCCAAAAATCTGTGTTGGATAAATATATACCTGAATCAGACAAGTGTTACACACTCGGAGACTTACAAAATTCTTCTATTGCAGCTTTAAGAGATTGGTGGACAGTTGGGCTCTCGCAACAATGACTTTGACCTTCCATTTTGAAGTTTGAAGTGGGCATTTGTGATTTTTAACAGTCGGTCAGGAATAGAAGTGTTGAAATGTCTTTGCATAATGCTACTTTCTTATATTTCTAAATTAGTTGGGAAGTTTGGATGAGAAACATGCACATTTTAAGGCCATAACAAACAATATATTTTTAATATTTTCATTTTAATATCTATAAAATATTGAAAGAATAAAATATATAATAATGCTAAAACTTGTACCTTATCCTACATGTTCCTGTATCCCCCTTTTTTTCCCTCTTATCAGTTTGATACACATCCAAATGTGATTCTCCTTTGCATGTGAAATTTTCCATGCAACCACATTCTCTTCCATAAAAAGGTTTGACAAATAAAATAAATCTAAAAGAAAACAAGACATGACTAGCACAAACAAGATATATACGCATGACAAATCAGATGCTCCAAGCATGTCTGTCCTTGGAAAATACCACAATGAAGTAGTGTTTCTTGAACACTTGACATGCGCATCAAGCATCTATGGTCTGGTAGTTTTAAGTAACCACTTGAACCCAAAAGCTTAAGCTAGTAGACTATAAGTCAACAATGTATATGGCTTAACAAGAAGAATTAATTCAACCTGAGAACCTGTCAAAAATTGGACATGGGGACTCATATACCTTATAGTTTCTTTGTTAAATGATCTTCTTTATGTATATAACAAATAATTAGTTGAAACAATTGTTTGATAACTTTATAAACTTCACAAAACCTTGTTAAAAATTACATCAGCAAACTTTTATTTAGAAATACTAAAAGTAGACATGTAGAAGTGATGACCTCATAATTTGATGATCTGGAATGCCATCAAATGTCTCAAAAGCGTCCAATGTTCAACATATCCTGAAACCCAGGCACTAGAGAGTAATACTGCCTTGAAGTCATTCTTTTAACCCATTAATACATGCTGATCGGATAGAATTATCAAGCAAAAGAATCATACTCCATCAAATATCTGACCTCTTTTTGGAAAGAAGATGAGGAAAATCCACGGTCATAGGCAGCAACTTTAAACTCCACATGTCATCCCACCTATGCAGAAGTCATTCCATATAGAGTACATATAGGGTTTTTATTTTCCTTTTTCTTTTTTTCTTTTTGAGCGAACAATAGGCACCGAGTGTTTAAAGGTATTTATTAAGACATTCCATATAGATTTTTGGCACATCTTAAACATCTACCAATGATTGTGGAACAACCAACAGATTTGCTAAAATTAACAAACAAACAACCAGCAAATCTAATTACCCGTAAAAACACTTACAATTCATTCCATATATTCATGCAAATCCATTATCTTTTTTGAATCCAACAATAGAATCCAAAAAGGAAAACATTATATACAAATCAAGGTCCACAAAGAAAGAGAGCGAGAGAGACCTTAGAGAGAGTCCGGTTCCAAACGGTGACACCGAATCCATGTCGAAGAAGGTTAAGAGCCATTGCTTTCCCCATGATGCCCAGCCCTAAGAAACCCACCTCCATCTCTCTCTCTCGCTCCCTTCCTCCCTCACTCTCTCTTTTCTCTTCTTCCTTGTGTGCACTCGATATCTGTTCTCCAAGACCGAAAGTGGCCGTCTGGTTTATTCCTTTATTTTTCTAATAATATATGTTAATAAATAGACGTCTTTATTTTTTAATGGAAGGTGGAGCGAATATTTTATGCGATTTGTGTTGGATTTTCCATCATCCAGCTAATGTTTGCCACGTCATCACATTCTGCGTCTTACGCCTATGTCTCGGTCCCCATAGTGCATCCAGCCAATTAGTGTCTTACACGTGCCACTTTGCCGTCCATCCCGCTCCAAGAAGCCGGCCGGTGTTAGCTATGCATATTACAACAGGGCACAGCCGCATTCAGCGACTAGAGAATCTACGCATGTCTTTAAAAAAGTGGGATGAGTTCGCTTGGACCACATCTGCCGATTTGAGTCCAAATGTCAGCTTTTGAGGCTGGACCGAATTCCTGACCATGACTATGAATTAGAGTTTGACAAGAGAGGAGGAGCAACAATTTTGGATAAGTCCAAAACTATGAATCTCTTGGCTATCATGGAAGGCCAAATATTAATTTCTGGTGTTCATGCACAGTGAAGGTGTCAAAAAAATTATGATTTTTAGCCAATTATGTTCAAGAATGACTAGACTTTATTGCTACTTGTTTGAGGCCATCCTTGATCCTTGATTTCATGACACCTATCAGATTTAGGTCAAAAATTCATTTATGTGATTGCTGTCTAAAAATTCATTTATGCGCTTGCAGCATACTTGTGTTTGATTTGAATTCATCTGTGATCATGTATCATGGCTACAAATTTTGATAAATATTTTGCTGCAACTACAAAATATTAAATTTTGTTTGATTTGAATACATATGTGATTATGTATCAAAACTACAAAATGCTAAATTTAAGTATGCATGGCAAAAATTGCACGGATGAAGGTATACCCGGGGGGTGGTGGAGGGGCGGATGAAGGTATACCCGGGGGGGGGGGGGGGGGGGGGGGGGGATGGGCGTTACCATAAATCCAACTACTTTAATATTTTCAATTACTATAGACCACATAAATTCTTTGCAACCTTTCTTATTTAGCAAAACCAATTTGTGATTTGATGTAATTGTATAAAAAATTTGGAACTAATTATGATGAGCATGGATAAAATCAATATTTTTGACTCTTGAGTAACAAATGACCGACACAAGAAAACTCAGGCTAGAGATCTGCAATTTTTTCCCTCTATCTATAGTCCTTAACATAATTAGACCGTAATTTTTTTTCCTTCCATAAGGATGCAAAGGGGCCAACCTTGGGCCAATAGTGTGACAAACTTCAATCGGGCTGGGCCAAGTAATCTAAAGTTTGGCCTGCAGACTAGCCCATTTTACATTACTACATTCCCGGTTCTCCAAATATATCACATATATGCCCTCATTTCCACGACGTGTGCATAAATTTGCATAACAAAACTATAATCAAGTTCAATCTCAGACTGTCACGTCTATTATTTGTTTATATAAATAATCACAATTATCACCAAGCATATGTCTTTTTCTCTTTTTTTGCATTTAAGGTCTATTTTTTTATGAATAAATATCATAAAAAAATTGATCATTGATCAATTTACTCATATTTTTATATTTTTCAAGATGGATAAGTTACTTTTCTATAAATAGTATTTATCCATAAAATAAAAAAAAATCTTATCCATCTAGAGATGGTTAAATCATTTTCCCATCATCTAGTAAAATAGGTATTTAATTACATACCTAAACTGCTTGATCCTTGTTTTCAATGCCCCCATCATTCCATATTTAATAACTCAATCATCCACTTTTTTCAAATTTAAAAAGCATAAAAAATATTATAAAAAATATAAATAAATTTTAATAACTTACGTAGAAAAGTAGTAATGTAAAAGAACACGAGTAATAGATTTCGGAGCCATTTTTTCATATATAAAAGAATATAGATAATTTTTTTATCTAAATATGATCTAAAAAATATTTATCTAAAAAAACATAAATTTCTAGATGTTGGAGCAGGGCTTCAGATTTTTGTAGAAGATTCGTGCTGGAGAGTTGATCAAGGGTTAGATCGACTTGGATTATGGGTCAACCTATAAGAAAAAGTCCAAGAATAGATGGGGTATCCTTTGGTTTAGAATCCTCTGATAATTAAGTCAGTTGAACTCTTGTCAATAGATAGTAGAAATGGGAGAATGAAAAGCAGAATAAGAGGATTTGAATGGAAAAAAAGGTTCAATCTTTCTTTAGTGAAAAAGTCAAGAGGAGATTTCAGCTCTGGCCTTGTAAATCTCATGCTTCAGCTTACCTTGGGAGGATACCTTGCCCCTCTATTTATAAAAAAAATTGCTTAGGCCTTAAGAAGAGTTTATTAGATCGTTAGTTTATTATGGCCAGTTAGATTGTAACTGTTGATCGTTTGTCTTGATGGTAATTAGCTATAATACGGCTGGAGAATAGCTGTAAATTTAATTGGAGCGTAGTTGGCACTTAATTAGCTTTCAGATCATGTCGAGATTGGTAAATCATTGATCTGGACAGTATGATTAGGTCAGCATTTTACCCATCTCGGTGTTAACTGGGATGGCGTATCTACAGAGTTGATGACATCGATGTTTTACCGATCTCGGATAATTAGCTGGTCGTAGAGAGAATGATCTCATACTCAAGTGGGTTACTGTCATTGAGATCGGTAGGAAATCGATCTCTGTGAAAATCAATTGCCACTGACCTTCAGGACGGTAAGATGCCGGTCTAATTTCATAAAGCCATCCTGAGATCGGCAGAATACCAATTCTAGGGTGCAATGAGCCTGGATATTTATTGAGGGCCACGAGCCACCAATTTAAACTTTATGATAAATGGTATACTGTCGATCTGGTTTGATGACTTAATTCATTGTGCCATTCGATCATGATCGAGATTAATTTATCCTCCAGGTCGGTCTTTTATAGATGTCGGACTAAACACCTATTATTTTTAGTAGTCATGTGGGATGATAGTTTCTTTGATAATATCACGTGGCCAATGAAGATTGTCCATACTAATATTACATAAATCTTTTATTGACAAAAAATGAATCCTTTGCATGGATGAAAAGAAGTTGCTTAAGCAAATAAGTGAATAATGTACGGCCATAACGTGAGCACCAACCGAGTTGGAGAAGAATTTGGCTTCTCTTATATAATTAGACAAACAAAGGACTTAAGTTGTTGAGGTGTGAACCCGCATCGTCGTCGTCATCATCATAATTATCTCCTCCTCCTGCAATGCATATGACAGTTTTTGTTTATTACAACTTTTCCATGGCAATGTTTTCTATTGTTTGACCAAAACATCACAAAGGGTTTTCTATATATTCCTAAGTAATATTTGAAAGATATACAACTCTAATTAAAGATCAAATGTCAACAAGAAGTAGGTTTGTATTTTTAAATATTAAATATCTGCTTAATATTCAACACCAGGTAGCCACTGAGATATCTGTTTTTATTACATATTTTTTACCAGGTTAATGCCGTGATAATTCAGTGATACTTGGTTCATCCTGCAATAATATTCGATACGGGACTCAGTACATTAGATGTCTAAATCTGATGATGGGTGCCCGTGAAGAAGGTTTGTGCATTTCTTTTGAAAGGGTTTGATACTTCTTGGAAAATATACTCCATCTGCTGCCTAGCTATTAAAGTGCTTTGTGAATCTGATGTTCCACCGAGCAACTCCCCTTCTGGTGATCTAATTACTACATGCTGGAAAATTTTGATATACGAATTCATGATAGAAAATATTGGTTCGATCCTTATTTTTCAATACTAACTGAAATAGAGGAGCCCCATGCAGCGATGGCCATGATAGGAGAACAGAGTCGAAAATTCTGGGCACTTTGTTCCTTGATGGAAAGGCGGGAGAAAGCTTCTTCGCTTTAAATAGAGCCGGAGATTTCTTCCCGATAATTTCTGATGTATGGAGCTAAGTTGGCAACACCAAGTTATTCCTCCATAAAATATTATTTTATATATATACATATATATATAAAATATCATCAACTGAGCCTATACAATTTAATGTTAGACTAATTTTAGACCCAGTCATCATGTGGCTTTGATCAGTTTGATTAACTTGACCCATTTTGTAAAGAGAGTTATATTTCAAAGGCTGACCTACTCATAGTTAATGGGTCTACAAATACAGGCTTTGATCTCTTAGGCCAAGTCTTAATTCTTGATTGGGTAATTCTTCACTTATCATGGGCAAATGAGCTTTCACGCTTACCGTCTGTGATTGGATCATATGTGGGCTCGGGCAATTTTTTTTTTTTTTATGAATACCGACCTTTTTTTTCATTCAGATCTGTGCGTGGAAGCTCACTACCGAGCAAAGAATTTTCTTTCTTGACTTTGTCTCACGGATTCACTCTAGGTCGACAGCACCAATTTTTTTTTCTATGAAAGTCAACTGTATGAACTGATGCGGAAGTTTCATCTTTTTCTGTTTCTACTTTACACACATTTCTCCTCTTAAGATCATCGTATGTTCCAATAAGAACCCTTCAAATCCATAAGTTATTTCACTTTTTTTTTTTTTTTTTGATGATTTCAACCTATAACTTGCTACAATCATCATCTTTCTACAACGACTCAGCACCACAAGTTTCATTTTTTATCTACTCAAGCTCAAGATTGACGGGGTCGACATTGATCTGCTAAAAAAATCCAGCAAATATGTGAGAATGGTATATCAGCTCTTTTGTTGTCCCCTTGATCAGGGATGCGGATATCATTTCGCTAAGTCATGTGGGATATTTAATATAATTAATTTCTAAGGGATGGTACCGATCATTTGTCATAGAGTTCCATCTGTCGTGCAAAAGAATGATTCCTGTTTGTTTATGATGTACACTAGTGGATCATGCAACTGCCGCTATAAGATTTGTGCAGAATTTGTGCGGACAGATGGGCGTGATTTCGGGATGCTTTGCAACCGTGCAAGATAAGGTCGGTGTTGAGAGAGAGAGTACCCGGACTGTCGGTTTTAGAGGTCCTACAGTTGATTAGACGGCCGGGAGGATGCCCACGATACCGGACGCCACGTGAAAAGCCAAAACGTGGCACCGCCTATCGTGGAACTCATCGATGGGTTTGACTCTAAAAAAAAATTAAAGAAAAAAAAACGAACCGTTGGTTTTAGAGGTCCTACAGTTGATTAGACGGGTGGGAAGAAGCCCACGGCACCGGACGCCGCGTGAGTGGCCAAAACGCGGCTATCGATCCTTTTAACTGAAAAATGGCACCTCCCATCGTCAATGGATTTAAGTCTAGCAGTTAGAGCAATCTGGACCATAAATGACTCAAAACTAGAAAATTAGTCACAAGCAATCTTTATGAAACTAGAAAATGAGATTATGATGGTATTGACTCATAAAATGATGACATAACAGTGAACGACTCTTACAAGCAATCTTTATCAAAAGGATTGGACAACCACAGGATGGAAGACCCACATGTCTTGGCACGTAGGCCTTCCAAATAAGAAGAAGATTTCGGGTGGCAGAAAAAAATTAGGAAGAGTTTTGGATGGGCGGTTGGTTTTTTTAAAGATTGTCTGTCAGAATTGTTCATTATTGTCTCTATATTAATGATCAGATGAGAAAAATAATTAATTATATTATTAATTTTTTAATAATTAAAAATTATTATTATATATATATTAAAATTTAGGATTAAAATTAAATCGGATATCAGTATATCCATATCCATATTTATTTTATTTGATGAATATAAATATGAATACTAATATTATTTAGATACAAAAATTTATATTCATATTTATTTTAAACAGATATGAATTTAATTGGGATACTAAAAGATATAATTATGGATATAATTTAGATAATTAAATTTTATGACTATAGAATCAAAGATATTACTAAATAAATGATAAATCAAGTCCATAATATTTTTATATGATTATATATTTTTCTTAAAAATTTAAAAATATTATATTAAATTATATAAAATTATATATAAATTTAGATATTTGGATACAAATCGGATAGTTGTCTATTTATATCCATATTCATTTTTCTTTGATGGATATGGATACGAATACGGATATTAGTCGGATCCTCATATTTCTATCTATATCTAAATTAATTCGAATATGAAAATAAATCGAATGGATAATATCAATACTATTTTTACTCTAATCAAAATCGTATGGAACATATCAAATTAATTAATTAATAGGCCTCTATACATATATTTAATTTTATATTAACATAACTTATGTATTTTTATGGGATAAAAAAAAAAAATCAAAATTCAAATAACATCTCTTATTTGGTATTCTTGAATAAGATCCTTATTGTCACATATGGTATCAAAATAAATCTAATCCATGATTTCTGTGAATAGTGGGAGCGTGGATTTATATTTAGTTCTATATTAATTAAATATTTGATGGATCTTTAAGTATTTATATAAATATTAAAGAATTTAAATAATACCATTGTGTAACTTTCTCGGGCGAAGACTGTGTAAATGGCCTCATACCCCTCGGGGAAAGGATGTTACCGGCGTTAATGCCAATGGGAATCCAACATGAGCGTGGTTTAATGAGCAAACATTGCTTGACCAACAATATATTTATTTTTCCGCGTTACGTTGTTGCATCTACCCGTTAACCCCGGGCGCCAACTTCGAAGACATATTCGTCCAAAACAGGGCGGCTTCAATGATTAACCCCCTGGACGCGCTCCGCCCTCCCTCATCTTATTACCACCTTTCCATCTTTTCCGGTGCCTCCTTAAAAATAGAATATAATGATCCTTTCTAGCTCCTCCTAGGTTCGATCGCATCGTTTCCTGTGTTTTTAATATGTTCACATGTTATTCCCTTCTTAGAACTTTCAATTCTTTTTGATGCGATTAAGTTGGAAAAAACCCAACTCAGGAGGATATTATTATAAGTATATAATAAAGAAGTACATATAATAATGGTTGTGATTTAGACTTGGGGGTTGGGGATAGGTTCTCTTCAGCGTCTGAATTTTTCATTGTGCAGAGTTTCATACAGATCTTCTGACTCTGAAATTTACAATAATACAGTTTACCGACCAGCATCTTTACAGATTCTCTCGATTCTGACTTGTTTCGGATTTTGATTTCTTAAGTTTTTGAAGTTATTTTCTGCTCTGGTCTAGGTAATAGTATACTTGATTCCATATGATTTTGGTATGGCTATTAAGCCCCGAAGATAAAGAGACAGGAAAGGGATTAAAGCAATTATGATACTTTGATCTTTCAATTCTTTTTTACCTCTCTTAAACTTATCTAACACACCTGTCACCTCTCTCCGTCTCCGTACATAGCACACCTGTCATCTCTCTCCGTCTCCATGCATATAAACTCTTAAGAGTCCAAAGAAACAGGGGATAGGGAGCCAGAGATGGCTGAAGGAGGAGGAGATGAGTCACAGCTAACTCTGGAGTTCACTCCAACGTGGATCGTCGCCGTCGTCTGCTCCGTGATCGTTTTCATCTCCCTCTTCTTCGAGCGCATCCTCCATTACCTTGGCAAGGTAGATCAAATCAATTCAATTCTTCTCCGTTGTTCTCTCTCTCTTTTATAAATGGAACGTACTCTCTGTAAACAATAAACTTCTTCATACTGTAGCTTCTCAAACGGAAGAAGCAGAAGCCTCTGTTTGAAGCTCTTCAGAAAGTGAAGGAAGGTGGGTACTTGTAGACTTCCTTCTCTCTGTCTCTCTCTCTCTTTCTAATTCTTACATCAAAATTCTTGTTGCTTTGATTGATGGAGTGCTAAGAATGAGTGTTTGGGTTGGGCAGAGTTGATGCTGCTGGGGTTTATTTCGCTGTTGCTGACGGTGTTTCAGGGGGCAATTCAGAGGACATGCATCAAGGAGAGCCTCACTCGCCACATGCTCCCCTGCAAGAGAAAGGAGTCTGCGACGACTGCCCACTACGCTGCCGAGTTCTTCGCTGGAGTTCTCGGCAGCGCACGGCGCCTGCTGGCTGGGGGTGCAGAAGAGTCGACTCATTGTCAGAAAGAGGTAATTATATTTTCTGATGAAAGCCCCGTGGAGCTTTCATTAAACATGTACCAATATTGATCCTTTTCCCTCCATAAGTCTTCAATTGCCAATGGATCAACTTCTCCTGTAGTAAGATTAGATATTAGCAATTTCTCCTTGGATCCTTCCATCTCTCTGAGAAGCCCACCACTGCTTTCACCGTAACAATTTGCAAATTGCTTACCAGCTAAGCAAACAATAACCTCCATCCACCGACCCATGTTCTTCCAAATAGAAGCACTCCTGGCTTTGTCGATTTTGTTAATCAAGGAGCCAAATATCGCAGAGCTGATGTATGATGGGGAGTTTGTAGGGTAGTTGAAAGTGTTAAATCAAATCATGTGGAGGCTTAACCGGCAATTTAGAGGTTTGAAGGGAAGACGGTGATTTTGGCAAGTGGAGTGGGGAAAGAAAATGGTTAACAAAATTGGTTAATCATCCATAATATTGCTATGTCTTAATATTTGAAATGATTGCAATAATTTCTGGTTTGCATTTTTCCTTCTCATATTCATTGAATTTCTGAAATAGATTATGGAAAATATGCCTTTTTGGCTATGCGAGCCATTTGCATATCGGCTTAATCCATAGAACTCTCTTTTGTTGAAAATTTGAATAAAATTCTACTTTCTTTTTTTAGAAGAAATTTTTGTTTCACCTTACCTGCAATAATGATATTTTAATCGCCCAAGAGTAGCATGCAGCATATCTTTTCCCTAAAATAAGTTTACTTTTGCTTCATTTGCTTGAGTATTCATCGTTGCTATCATCTCATTTGGAAGCAGGTTTCAGACATCTGAATTGCTGATTTCTTTCTTTTCTAGGGAAAAGTTCCATTACTTTCGCTGGAAGCAATCCATCAACTGCATATCTTTATCTTTGTTTTGGCAGTCACACATGTGGTACTTAGTCTCATCACTGTGCTTCTGGGAGGTGCTAAGGTAACTGGGTGAAATCTCTTCATCTTTTAAATGTTTTGGTACATATGCCAAAGTTTTTTCTTCTTCTGGATTGTATCTAATTATTACATTCTCTTAATGGCTTAGATTCGTATATGGAAGCATTGGGAGGATTCAATCCAAAAGGAGGATGGAAATGGTATGATTAGACTCACTAGCATGTCTCAAAACTCTGGCTTAGGTTCAAACAAATCTCATATTAGTGAACGATTTATTGACTCCAAACCACTTCTCTTATTGGGCAAAGGTCATCACTTACTTTGCATGTGATGTATTGATCTGATGGTAATAATATGTGCAGTTCCTAAAGGAATCACCCATGTCCATCAATTTGAATTTATCAGGAATCGTTTCAAGGGATTTGACAAAGACTCTTCAATACTAAGTTGGTTGGTATGTAAGGCATTCTTTGTGTATGCTAAACATTTTAGCTTTATGGTGAACCAGCATGAAGTTGTTTCATTTCCCTGAAAGTATCTAAGTTGGACATGAGAAGAAATATCAGAATCCCTTGACAATTTTGCATTTTGTTTCAGCATTCTTTTGTTAAGCAATTCTTTGGATCTGTTACCAAATCAGACTACACTACAATGAGACTTGGTTTCATCATGGTGAGCATATGGGTTAACAGTCAAAAGACTTTTATATATGGGTGCGTATCTACATGTGCTGATTTCTTGTTCTTTGTACTCACCTCAACTCTTTGGCCTCTCTATTGCAGACTCACTGTAGGGGTAACCCTAAATTTAACTTTTACAGTTATATGATACGAGCCCTTGAAGCTGATTTCAAGCGAGTTGTTGGCATGAGGTAATTATTACCGAGGAAACTTACATCTAAGTGCTTTGAGAAAATTCTTACATCTGAGCTAGAATGGAAAAAAATTGACATGATACAACTTTGATTAAACTTGTGATTTGTACTAAATGTGGCATTAAGGACTGTTATTTCCATATCTCTACTGGATATGTGATCCTCATACTTCAGTTTCTCTCTCATTGCAGTTGGTACCTTTGGATTTTTGTGATGGTTTTCTTGTTGCTGGATGTTAATGGTAAGTTCAATATGCATGTAGCCCTTACATGAAACTTCACAGATGATTATTATGATGAAACTGGAGGATGGAACTTTGATGTCTTGCTACTTTACATAATTTTCCCCACTTTTCCATGGGCTCATTTCGTAGTTTTCTTTCTGATAAAGCTAACCTCAAATAATCCTATTGACCATCGGTACTGCAAAAGTAATGTATTTTCATACAAGTAATCTGTTGTCTTCTTCACATCCTTGGGAAGTTCAGCTTTTGCTGTTAGGCAAAATAATCTAGTTGATGTTGAGCAACTTATCATATTAATAACATTTGGACATTGACCTACAACATCATTCTTCCTTTTGCCTCCCTGTTAGGGTCCATTCCCTTAGTGTTCATATTTGCTTCTTCGTTTATTTCACCTCACTTTGCATGGGCATCATCTATTCTATTTACACCAGCACTTTTTCCCCATTGCCCTGACATCTGTAAAGCCTGTTTCTAGCTACACCTGCTATTCCTGCATTCCTTCTTCCATCCTGCCTCGTTTCTTTCTATTTTTGCCATGAAACTGAACTGCTTCATGGCCATGTACCAAATTACCAATGAGGAAGGACCTAAGGAATGCGAGGGAGGTATATGATACCAGACAAATATGCGATCAGAACTGTCGACATCATTTACATGCTTTTGCTGCTTATGTTAAGTTTCACATAGTGATTCTCTAGTTGATCCATATATTTTACGTTCTATTTTTCAGACTATTCTTGTTGCTCTTTGCAGGATGGCATGCATATTTTTGGATATCATTCATTCCATTCCTTTAATCGTAAGTATTTGTGCTTTCGCTTTTGAATATTGAGTGTGTTGAAATTGCCCTCCACAGAGTTAGTTTAGGTGATAAGAGGAATGTGCATTGCATGTTGTCTTGGTACCGGCTTGTTACCACTTCTTAGCATGCTTGGCATGCATTGACATTACAAGATGCCAAGTTCTGGGGTGCCTGTTCTATTATGTTAGTCCTTATGCTGATAGGACACTGGGATGGTATATATCATGCATGCATGCCTTGCCAACTGGCATTTAAATCTCTAGCCGATGCCTAGTTAGTGGGACCCTTTCACAAGCTCCAAATTATTAGATATCTCATGAAGTTACTTCTAGAATTATGATAAATTGTTGATTTCATTATGAATGATATTTGATGAAAGAAGTGGCAATTATGGTCGCCTTGAAAAAGGAAAAAGAAAATCGAAACTTTGAGTACCAATTGAGATCCCAATGCTTCTTCAAATGCAGGTTTCTCCTCTACATACTCTCAATTATTTGAAAGAAAATGCTCGCTTTCAACTCTGACGGCTGTGTTCGTGTCTTGTATTTTTATTCATGTCCATTTAGTACATGCACATCATTGGTTGCGCTCTGTGTATCCTGTTAGAATATTGATTAAGCTTTATTCTGATATGTGGATATGTTGCAGCTTCTCCTTGCTGTTGGCACGAAATTGGAGCATATCATCACTCAGTTGGCTCACGAGGTTGCTGAGAAGCATACCGCCATTGAAGGAGATCTGATAGTTACTCCTTCAGACGAACTCTTCTGGTTTCACCGGCCCAAAATTGTCCTGTTTTTGATTCACTTCATCCTTTTCCAAAATGCCTTTGAGATCGCTTTTTTCTTCTGGATACTGGTAAGCAGCATTAATTGTCACTTTTGTGTAATTTCTGGTGGCTTAATTTTCTCTGTTTATATATACTAGCGGCTACTCTTGATCATATATTTTCTTGTTTAAGACCAAGATTAATTGCCTACATTTGCTTTTGCATACCGTCCTCTCTTTGCATTGTGATGCATGGAATGGTTTCGAGACACACTTGAAATGGATGCTTGAAGCGAATAGATCTGTGGTGAATATGTTAAGTCTCAACTGAATGCAAAATAATTTCAAAATGATCTAGCTAAAAAAAGAAACAAACGATGAAACTTATGTATTGTTATTCTATCTAATTGCCTAAAAGTGTCACCAATTCTCATTCAAATTAACGGCGGCAGCATTGCCTACAACTCAATTTCGAACATCCAGCATTTCGCTCTGACAGGATGCAAATAATTTTAAAGCTTGTGGAGTCAACATATATTCGACCTTGCGCCCAGTGTAGGCCATGTGGCCAGTAAATCCAGTCCTTTTAGCTCAATCGCAGTTTTTTAGAAAAAGAAAACTGTCTCTTACAAAATTCAGCAGAATCACCAAATTTTGTAGCTCTTACTTGCAGAATTTTTATGCTTTCTAGCAACCAATTATTGCTTTTATGGATCATTAGAATTTGACATGATTCATTTGTAATGCAGACCACGTATCACTTCAATTCCTGCATCATGGGGCAAGCAGTCTTCATCGTCCCTAGACTTGTAATCTGGTAGCGAGCGGCCCATTCCATTAATGCAGACCTGATATATTCAACTTATGCTCTAAACTTCTAAACTGTTTTGTGGTCTTTTTGTTGTGGATTAGTGTCATTATACAGCTTCTCTGCGGCTACAGCACCCTGCCACTCTATGCCATTGTGACACAGGTGAATTATCAAGTTACTGAATTCTTGTCTTGCCCTCGAGAAAATTGCATGGCTCCACACTGAGTTTTCTTTTGAAATCCAGATGGGCAGTTCATTTAAGAAGGCCATATTTGATGAACATGTGCAAGAAGGCCTTGTTGGTTGGGCTCATCAGGTAAGGAAGCGGAAGGGAAAGAAAGTGGTGAATAAAGAGAGCAGATCGACAAGCGCCCCGCAATCAAGTAATGGAACCTCCCCAAGGATTCCATTGCAGAACCTGTCTGTCCCAAAAGATTCTCTGATGGAAGAAGGAAAGGCTGAGATTGTTGAAGACAAGGCCTTGTTGAATGACCCAACCTAAATACTCCATGATAGTGTCGAAGCCAAGGCCTTGGCATCGACTAAATCGACTACTTCATGAGCCTGGTGCTTGAGAGCGGCCAATGCTAATATATTGATGGTCAACTCTGTAAATTTTTGTGTTTAGTCTTTTACTCTTTTATTTTGTTGGAGAGATTTTTTTTTTTTTTTTACATTTTGTTCCATTGTCCTCTTTAGTTTGTATTCTCAAGGGTAGGTATCCTTCAGTTGCTAAAAAAGTTCTCAAGGACTGTTGGAGATAAATCTCGCTCCCGCCAAAATCCAGTCTAATGCTTAGCCTAATACAATCAGTAATCACGGAAGAGCTTCAATCAGAAATTCTCCCTCCAACGACCGAACCTCAGTCGAACTCCTCTATCGGCCAAACTCCTCCAATGGCCGAACCCCAGCCGAACTCCTTTCGGACTTCAACCGAACTCCTTTCGGATTACTTCTTCATCAGTCGGGCCCCTCTAGCGGCCGAACTCCTTTCGGACTTCTCCTTCAGATCGAACTTTTTTCAGATTTTTCCTTCATTCAGATTTCTACAGAAGCCGAACTCCTTCCGATTTCTCCTTCAATCAGATTTCTACAAGAGCCAAACTCTTTTCTGACTTCTCCTTCAGATCGAACTCCTTCCGGACTTCTCCCTCAGTCGGATTTCTACAGGAGCCGAACTCCTTCGAAACTTTTCCTTCAAGCCGAACTCCTTCTGGACTTCTTCTTCAGTCGGATTCCTTCAGAAGCCGAACTCCTTCCGGACTTCTTCTTTAGTCAGATTTCTCTAACGAATTACTTTCAGATTTCAGCTAGCATTCCTCCTGGATGATCCCGTCTAGCCGTATTTTTTTTAGGAGTCCGAACTCCTCTGGAATTGATGTATGTCAAAGCTCTTTACCAACCAACACCTGTTTCCTCCGAACTTTGACTATTAAATCTCAACGAACGACCACATCATGACAATGGACACCTCTCTCCGTAACAAACTCCACGTGGCCCCAAGCAGTCCACTATCGGACGGTTACGATCGTCACTATTAGTCTACTATAGGCTCCATTTATAAAAAAGAATCCTTCAGATATATTTTCTCTAAGCTCTCTTCTCCTTCCTAAAAATTCTGCCGGATTCTTGCTTGAGCACTCTATTTCTGTTGATTAGAAGAGCTGATTTGATTGTCGGAGGGTCCTGCCGGAGCTACCACCACCAACTCTGGATGAGACTCTATTTTGTAGGTCACCAGCGGTGACCTCTTCTTCCTCAACTCCAGCTCGATCCAGCGTTAACCAGATTCTGTACCAATAGAATTTGCGCTGGTGGAAGGGCCCTCTATTCCTAAGGTACCCTTATTCTTAAAGAAGTGCTCAGTTGATTCTTTGGATCTTCTTCTCCAAGGTCCATCTCACTCTTCTCCCTCAATTTCAAGAAATGCCTCCAAAGAAGATGACTATCAGGAGATCCACCGCTTCTGCTGTCAGATCCGAGCGAGATATGTCAGATCCGGCTCTAGTGTCGGTGCTTCAACCTCCTCCTCCACCGACGGCCATCGTAGATTTGAAGCAGTTTAACCTGCTGATGCAGCAGGTTTAGGACCTCACCGAAATGGTGCAGGCCATGCGGCAATCTCCGATGGTGGTTCCGCTAGGGAACCCACCATCGGGATGTGAGAAATCGATCCTAAGGAGGAGCACTTAGGCTAGCATACCCATTGCCCCTGAGAAGAAGAAATAGAGAGCAGAGGATCCTTACTCGGATCATGATTCTTCTACGAAAAGGACGTTCTTCATCCATAGCCGAAATCCTTCCAAGATCTATGATCAAGATGACATCCTCGATCAAAAACTGTAGGAGATGGACCAACGGATTGAAAAACTCCGCTACGTTGCCCTGGTTCACCATGATGATGTCTGCACCGATTCTCCTTTCTCTTTGAATTATGCAAGAATCCATTTTGCCGAACTTCAAGCTCTCCCAATTTGAAAGCTGCAATGGAACCTCTAATCTGATCGATCACTTGGAAGCCTTCTAGACCATGATGCTGCTCCATGGCACACCAGACGCCATATTATGCTGAGCTTTTTCATCTACCTTAAAAGAGACAACAAAAAATTGGTACTCAATTTTGAAGTCAGATACGATCTTCTTTTTTGACCAGATGAGCCATCAGTTTATGGCTTATTTTGTTAGCAGCCGGCATCCCCATCGAGATTCAAATTTCCTGATGAATATCAAACAGAAGAAGGAAGAATCAATCCAAACTTATGTCATCTAGTTTAATGCTACTGCGTTGGAGGTCCGAAATGTGGATCGGTCTGTTGCAATGGCCGCACTCAAGAGTGGCCTTCAGAAGAACGATTTATTATTCTTCCTGGAGAAAAAGTATCTTAGGGACTTTGCCGATTTGTTAGCTTAGGTTGAGGGATATGTCCAAGCGAAAGAAGCCTTCAAGTTGAAGGATGAAGAAGCCGCAGGAGAGCGGCATAGACCCACCGCTGATGGAGGGCCGAATGAAGTTCGGCCACGCTCACGGACTCCCCTCGAGCGCAAGCGAGCCCGAACTCCCCCCTCAAGCTCGTCATCAAAGAAGTCTCGACAGAAGGGTGCGAAAAAGTTGTCTCCCCGGAAGGTTCCACAACTACGCCCCCCTTAATGCTCCTAAAGTTCAAGTTCTGATGGAAATCAAGAATCAGCTACCGAGACCAGAAGAATTACGATCTTTCTCAAATAAGCGCAATCGAAGCAAGTATTGCCTCTACCATCATGACCATGACTACGACATTGAAGAATGTATTTAGCTCAAGATGAAATCGAGGAGCTCATTCGGAGAGGCCAGTTGGATCGATTCCTCAAACACCGGCCTAAAGCAAGAGTAGATCAGCCAAGGGCGCTGTCGCAACCAGAACCACCAATAAGGAAGGAACAACAAGAAGATCGACCGCTTCTTGGCATCATCAACATTATCTCTGGGGGGCTTAGTACTTCGGCGAGCCGCCATCTCTCTGCCTCAGGGCCAAAAGAAGCTTGTCCCGAATTGGAAAGGCCCATATGAAATAGAGAAGATCGTCTAGTCCAAAACTTATCGCCTAAAGGGGCTCGAAGGAAGAACGCTCTCATGATCTTAGAATTCAAAAAATCTGAGGATATACTACCACTAATTTTTCTTTAATAAAACTCCTTCATTTTAATATTATTATTTCTTGGTGCAAAAACTATGTGATGATAGAAAAGAAGTAATCAATAATGATCATGTTAGAAATAGGAGGAGAACCTCGTCCTAACGAGAGCAAGATTGAAGGCCTCATTCATTTTAGATGAGATGAGGGGAGAGGCCCTGACAACGGTTCTTATGCGTCGCTACAGCTCGTTAGAAATAGAAGGAGAACCTCATCCTAATGTGAGTAAAGTCGAAGCCCTCGTTCATTTTAGACGAGATGGGGGAGAGGCTCTGACAATGATCCTTAGGTGCCCCCATAGTCCGTTAGAAATAGGAGGAGAAATCTCATCCTAACGTGAGCAAAGTCGAAGGTCTCGTTTATTTTAGACGAGATGGGGGGAGAAGCCTCTGACAACAGCCCTTATGTGCCTCATAGCCCGTTAGGAATAGGAGGAGAACCTCATCCTAATCGAGCAAAAGTCGAAGACCTCATTCATTTTAGACGAGATGGAAGGAGAGGCCATGACAACGGCCCTTATTGGCCCCTACGATCCGTTAGGAGCAGGAGGAGAACCTCATCCTAATGGAAGCAAAGTTGAAGGCCTCGTTCATTTTAGATGAGGTGAGAAGAGAGGCTCCGATAACAACCCTAAATACGCTCCTACAGCTTGTTAGGAACAGGAGGAGAACCTCGTCCTAGTATGAGCAGAGGTCGAAACTCCGTAGACCAAAGACGTAGAGATGGAAGAAGCTTGGTGGAGAATCCTTACATGTGCTTTCCCACGACAACCTGACAACGTCAAATGCAAATGGTAGAGCCTTATCCTGGTTTGCAAGAGAGATCCTAGTTTGGCATCCACGATAAGCCTGACGTCCATAATGAGCTTGGTGTCTGCAACAAACAGCAGCACGAGAATCCGAGACCAAAATTCTCCCCCGAGATTCAACTTCTACATCAATAGGAGATAAGATCTCCTTCAACCTCGGCTGGAGATAAGATCTTCCTTGAGCTTCTACATCAACAGGAGATAAGATCTCCTTCAACTTCGACTGGAGACAAGATCTTTTTCGAGCTTCAACTTCAACATCAACCTTGACTGGAGACAAGATTTTTTTCGAGCTTCAACTTTAACTTCAACCTCGACTGGAGATAAGATCTTCCTCGAGCTTCAACTTCAAAGTTAACCTCGACTAGAGATAAGATCTACCCTGAGCTTCAACTTCAACTTCAACTTTGGCTAGAGATAATATCTCCCCCCGAGCTTCAACCTCAATGGGTATAGAGCCCAAAAAAGAACTTCGGCAGTCGTCTTTTTTGTACTTTCTTCCTTCAAATTTCGAACTCGAAAGTGGGGGGACTATTGCTGGAGATAAATCACACTCCCATTGAAGTCCAGTCTAATGCTTAGCCTAATGCAACTGATAATCATGAAAGAGCTTCAATCAAAATTTTTTTCTTCAGCGGTCGAACCCCAGCCGAACTCCTCCAGTGACCGAACCTCAGTCGAACTCCTCCAACGATCGAACCCCAGTCGAACTCCTTTCAAACTTCAATCGAACTCCTTCCAGATTACTTCTTTATTAGTTGGGCCCCTTCAATGGCCAAACTCCTTCTGGACTTTTTCTTCAGGCTGAACTCCTTCTAGATTTCTCTTTCATTCGGATTCCTATAAGAGTCAAACTCCTTCCGATTTCTCCTTCAGTCGGATTTCTACAGGAGCGGAACTCCTTTCAAATTTCTCCTTCAGTCAAATTTTTATAAGAGCCAAACTCTTTCCTGACTTCTCCTTCAGGCCGAACTCCTTTCAGGCTTCTTTTTTAGTCGGATTTCTACAAGAGCCGAACTCCTTCCGTACTTCTCCTTCAGTCGGATTTCTCCAGGAGCTAAACTTCTTTCGAACTTCTTTCGGACTTTTTCTTCAGTCGGATTCCTTCAGAAGCCGAACTCCTTTCAGACTTCTTCTTTAGTTGGATTCCTCCAGCGGATTGCTTCTAGATTTCAGCTAGCATTCCTTCCGAATGATCCTCTTTAGCCATATTTCCTTTAGGAGTCCAAACTCCTTTGGAATTGATGTATGTCAAAGCACTTTACTAATCAACGTCTGCTTCCTCTGAACTTCGACTATTAAATTATAACGAACGGTCATATTATGGCAACGGACACCTCTCTCCATAACAAACTCCACGTGGTCTCGAGCGGCCCACTATCGGATGGTTACGACCATCACTATCAGTCTGCTATAGGCTCCATCTATAAAAAAGAATCCTTCAGAGCTCTCTTCTCCTTTCCAAAAATTCTACCGAATTCTTGTCTGAGCACTCTATTTCTGTTGGCCAGAAGAGCTGACTTGATCGTCGGAGGGTTCTACCGGAGCCACCACCATCGACTCTGGATGAAACTCTATTTTGTAGGTCACCGATGGTGACCTCTTCTTCCTCAACTTCACCTTGATCCGACGTTAACCAAATTCTGCACCAACAAGGACTATGGATCATACTTTTATCTATGTGGTCGCAGACCCATATAGATGATGAAGAATACTAGTTACTATTAGGTGTTAATAACATGCATCTTGGTGCAATTATTGTCCGTATAACTGTGAGTTTGTGACTCATTTACATGCTAGCTAGTATTCATCAAAGATGAACAGTCATGGATCCAGAGGATCAAAAGGTCCTTATTGCTGTTAGTTACTATTTTGTAATCTCTTTAAGAAGTGATCTAGTTTTAACATGATTACATTCATTTTCAGTGTTTAACTAATATTTCTATAGCTTGTTTCAAAAATCTCTAATGCTGTCTTGGCTTTTGCTCAATCATTAGCCTGACTTTAATACCTCATATGACATATTTTGTCACCAATACATTGCTGAGATTTGTCACATGAGCCATAGTTAGTATTCCTAAATATTGAGAAATTAGAAAACTTTTTTGTGAGAAAATATCTCAAATAAAGTAATTTTATATGGTGGAAATGTTAGTGATGCATAGCTTTAGCCATAATTATTTAACTATTTAATTTGAGTTTATCCATGATGAAATTTGAAGGAGTCATCTTCTAACCTATACCTTTGTAAAAGCTATTCACCAATGGATCTCACGTGCTTGAATAGGCTAGGTTAGGGATCCTTATCAGATAATTGGAACATTGATAATTTTTTCCATCAAGAAAACTATCTTAGGCATGACTAGTGACGGTGGGTGGTAATGTATTTCTAACAACTAATCCTAATATATGGGCTACATCGGTGATGTATCCAATACCTTTCTCTATATACAATATTATTTTTGAAATTTATTTTTTTGCATTAAAAATCTATTGAAAAGAGATTGCACGATCTGAAAAATAATAATTTTTAGAAAAAATTGTAGAGATATCTTTTCAACTTTTCATATTTTGCATTTATATCTTAACAATTCTAATATTTTTTCAATTAGACTCCAAAAATTATGAATTAGTTATGTTGGGGATAAAATTTTGCTTCCGTCGAAGTTCAGCCTGATGCTTAGCCTAATGCAACTGATAATCACGAAAGAGTTTCGATCGAAAATTCTTCTCCAGCGATCGGGCCTCAGCCGAACTCTTCCAGCGGTCAAATCTTAGCCGAACTCCTTTCGGATCTCTCCTTCAGTTGGGTGCTTACAGGAGCCAAACTCCTTCTGGATCTCTTCTTCAGACAGATGCCTACAGGAGTCGAACTCCTCTCAGACTTCTCTCTCAGTCGGATGTCTACAGGAGCCGAACTTCTTCCGAATTTTTTCTTTAGTCAAGTCCCTTCAGAAGTCGAACTCTTTTCAGACTCCTCTTTCAGTCGGATTTCTACAGGAGCCAAACTCCTTATGGACTCCTCCTTCAGTCAGATTTCTACAGAAGTCGAACTCCTTCCGAATCTTTTTTTCAGTTGGATTCCTCTAGGAGCCAAACTCTTTCTAGACTCCTCCTTTAGTCAGATTTTTCCATCTTTTTTCAGTTGGATTCCTCTAGGAGCCAATCTTTCTAGACTCCTCTTAGTCAGATTTTCTCCAGGAGTCGAATGAAGGAGAATCCTGATTTTCTGGACCAGGTTCGTTCAGATCTGATCAGATCAAGAGATATATTTCAAAAATTTTTCTCTCGATCCCAATCAGATCTTGATGTATTTCAGATCTGATTCTTATTATTTTAATAAATAAAATAAAATAAGAATAAATTAAATTAAATTTAATTTACCTTGATTTGGGTAATCCTATTATCCGTTGATGATCCTGTAAGCAGCGGAAGGTTCTGGATCTAGCCACGCAAGTGCCTGGCCTCTACCGGTATCCACTCGGACTGGAATCTGGAGATCCTCTTCTTCTCTATCACGTCTCCAAAAATCAGATCTGGAATCTGATTCTGGAGGATCTTCAAAACTACCTTTTGAAGATCAGCAGTTCGTCCTTTTGCAGCAGCGCAGCCTTCTAGCTTTTGATCGCCTTTCTCTTGATCTGGATTGCACCAACCTTGGATCCCAAACACTTTTGGGGGTGGGAGAGGAGAGGGAGAAGATGGGCTTGGCGTGGAGGAAGAGGGAGAGGCAGCCTTGGGGCGTGGGAATTTTCAATTCATAATTTCAGATACAATCCTTGAGTTGGGCGCAGGGTCTTATTTATAGACTATGCGTGATCCAACTCCTCTTCTTCCCAAACCAATCACAACCCTTTGTGAAATCAGATCTAAATCTGATTGGTGGGAATAGAGTCCCTTGGATTCCTCCTTAGATGGTGCCTAAGACCAGTCAAACTTGGTTCTTAGGAGAAGTCTAATCGGAATCCAAAAAGGAGATGGAGTCCCTTATCCAATAGGGACTCCTGGGCGCCTCCAGCTTGGGCACACGCCAAGGGTGGCGTGCGCCCTCCTCCTTGCCAGGTTCTGGCAGGGGACAAGCCCCCACCAGCTCTCCAATAGGTGCATGACATGTGGACAGAAGTCAAAGTTCAATGGTCAACATTTGACCAGTCAAAGTCAAAGTCAACTTTTGACCAAAGTCAAAGGAACGAGAAATGGCAGATGACCAAA